>JAMPIV010020410.1:0-22547 GCA_024509875.1 Oreohelix idahoensis
GAGGGGTAGGTAGGATTTATGGATGAAAGTGTGATAAAGGTGGTGATGTGATAGATATTAAAGGATAGAGGAAGGAAAGGAATGATAGATTGGATAGAGTTAGGGGGAGATGATGGGGGATGAGAAGGGTGGGATGAGATAGGAAAGTGGAGGAGGGGTAGTAGGAGGGTTGTTGGTAATTTTATTGGGGGGGGGGTGAGGGGAGTGTTTTGAGGGTTAATGGTGTGGATCAAATGGTGGGGGAATTGAATGAGGGGGAATGAGGAATAGGATATAGGGGAGAATATGGATAGGATGGGAGGGATATGGAATGTGGGGGGTATGGGATAGGTAATTGATAAGAAGGAGGGAGTCAACAGAAGCCTTTATAAAATGCTGTACCTATCGCCGTTGTGGTAATTGTTGCTCTCCATTTGTTAGTGCCTTATTTCATTTTACGGCTACTTTCTAGTGATTAAATATAAACATCTACACCTTCAATTCAGTTCACTACTGACTTAAATTTAGTAGGAACACATTATTTTGAACTGTGCAGCTTTGCGGTTTTACACCGTAGTCGGTTTTCCCTTGAAACGACCGCAGTAGAAAGAAATTTTTTTAATTATTCGGGTTTTGAGAAGGTTCTCAGGTTAGCTTATTACATTTCCAAGGTAATCCCTTTGTTCGTGAATTCTTGTTCTCACACGCTTTGTTACATCGTTGTGCTTAATTGAATTGAATCACTGGAACAGAATAGATTGTTGATGTTTGTCATGCTGCAGTAGTATCAGGTTTGTGGAGGTCTGTAACAAAATTTGGGTCCGACTTCCTGACATTTAAGATGTCCGACCCCCCTTCCGACTGCAGGAAGCCGCGTGTAGCAAAAGTGTTTAGTGCGACTTGCTTCCTAGCTCAATGTGTCATTGTTCGATCCCCAGCATGAAATGGGATTTTTTTTAGGCCGCAAGACGGCTCCTGGGTCCGTCCCAGCCCCAATTGGGTTACCAAAGCAACTTCTGGAAGGTTATTGCCCGGCCGGCGCGATGCAGACCACATCAACCCCCTAGTGATGCCGATGGTCAAGAAAATAGGGGCCTAACTACCATAATCCCCAATATGGCCCCCGCCTCAAAGGGGGGCGTGTAAGGATCCCTTTAACCTTTTAAACCCCCGACTATAGCCGACTCAGCTACAGTTTATGACGTAGTCATAAATGGCCTAACTTTTCGTGACCCATCAACATTTTTTACTGACTCCAGCTCCCTTAAAAAAACGACCGACTCCACCACTCCAACTTCCGACTCCACATTAGGAAGTAAAGGAAAAGTGATCCCGTTTACAATACATAACCCATTGATGGAAATTGGGAAATATGGGTATGCGGCCGAACTCCACTATAGCCCTGGGTCGTAGTAAAAAGGTACCACGTGTTTGCTACCCGAGAGTCTCTGAGGAAGAACATACAGAAAGAGTATGGACTCTCCCTGTCTGCCACTTGCATGTTTGTCGCAAAGAGCTACTGAATATGGCTTTGTGCCTAGGGCAATCCATCTCATGATGTATATAATACATATAAAATCTCCCAGCTTTGATTCTGACATCATACGTAACGCTGGCAAGGGAATGGCACACTTGTGCGTATTTGAAATGTTTAGACATTAATTTGGAGTGGTTTTCCCATTATATGTACTTCTTTCTAAAAATATAAGTAACACTTACCACATAGAATTCACATATGAACGGTGAGCCACAAAAATATTTATTGAATATGTGATCCCGTCAAACACGACATTGGGATCCCCTCGGCCGCTGCTACGTAGTTCGTGTACTGTGGTGAATGATGCAAACAGTGTTTAAAGAAAATACTTTGAATAAGTAAAATTAGCCGTAAGGTAATTGGTGCATTTTTTGGTGCTTTTGAATGTAATTTGCCGTCCTTATGACGGCTTTGACACGACACTAGTGACGTCATATAGTATTACTACAGACCAGCATAGCGTTGGTTTCCCATTGCTCCATAAAAAGCAAGAATAAACAGAAGAAAAAAAAAACCTGTAAAAGGTGTAGAAGCGGTATAAAAAAAACTGTTAGTATTGCTGTTGTGTGAGGAGTTATAGGTGGCGCCACTACTTCACTTCTCTGTGTTCTCCCTGTGGGGGCATAGAGGCACAAACCTGTCCACTTCCATGAAGTGTACATATAACAACAACAAGCAGTCTCGTAGCAGTGTTTCTGAGGCATGGAGGTGTAACATACCGATGTGCCGAACGCTAGCATTAAGCCGTGCTTATTAATATGACTTAGAATAGAAAAAGCAGTTACGACGTAGACACTTCAGTCAAATAGAATCGTGATAAGTTACGCTATTATAAAAATAAGATATAAACCGAGAAACTGAAGCTAGAACAAGCAAGTGGGCAGGAGCCCAACGCTTTCTAAGGGCGGGAGTTGCCAAGCAAATAGGACGTAAATGGGGAAATTAGCCAAGATTGTCTATGGAAACAGCGAAGCTAAGCCCAATTAAAATAAATACTCTAAAAAAATAATAATAAGATAACCAATTCAAAAGGTGCGAGATCATCACGCACCACTTTGGGTTTAACAAAATATTGCAAACTAGAAATCCAGTTCTATGAAGAGAGCCTTAGCACATGGACGTGTTTTATATTCTGGTTTGTGGCAACCTGGGCGCTCCCCAGATATATAACACAAAAAGTCCGCTCCTACACTCAAGATGCTATCCTACTGACATCAGTACAGTAATTTGTGAAGCGAAACATGCAATTTCTACTACATTAGTGAGAGAATTGCGATTATGCATTCTCAAGTGTATTACAGTGTAAGTACACTTTCGAATTAGCTTGATAACTATTTTAGGGAACGTCTGTAAAGAAAAGCACACATGTCTAAGCAAGTAGTACTAATTGATTCACAACTAGATAATCTACATAAAGAGGTAGAGGTACTGCTAACCATTACGCCTAAGGAGTTCTCTGAGAATATTAAACAGGCAGAACATTATCGAGAAATATATGTGCCACAAGTTGTTGAAGTCAGACATGGAAAACTTGTAATATATAAGGATACAAATTTTGATGAACCCAACTGATTCATTGTGTACATTGCCTTGGCATGCTTGTTCAGGTTTCACGTTAATAAAAGTTTTAACTGAGCTGCTGGAATCTGATTTCGTCTCTACATGTTGCTAAACTTGTTGCATTGTAGATTTATTCTGTCACTTTATGAAATGTTACTTATAAAAACAACATAGAAGGATACGAACGAGCCAGGTACCCCCAAGTGTTCATCCAAGAAATCACAACCTCTGGCGGAGTTGGCCAGTTTAGAGACAAACTTAACTTGGAAGATAAATAACAAGAAATCTAAATTTGAATGACATCATTATATCTGCAATCAGACACCTAGTGACTATAAACCAAGAGTCCTAACAGCCCGGCCACATATCTCTAAGTGGTGCCGACAAATACAGTGATAACGGTGACAGAGGCACAACTAAGGCTGGTCCACTTCCAGGTAGTTTATATAACAACATTCATGCAGTCTCGTATCAGTGGTTTCTGGGGCATGGAGGCACAACTGGTCCACTTCCATGAAGTGTACATATCAACATTCATGCAGTCTCGTAGTAGTGGTTTCTGTGGCATGGAGGCATAACTGGTCCACTTCCATGAAGTGTACATATCAACATTCATGCAGTCTCGTAGTAGTGGTTTCTGGGGCATGGAGGCACAACTGGTCCACTTCCATGAAGTGAACATATCAACATTCATGCAGTCTAGTATCAGTGGTTTCTGGGGCATGGAGGCACAACTGGTCCAATTCCATGAAGTGTACATATAAACATTCATGCAGTCTCGTAGTAGTAGTTTCTGGGGCATGGAGGCACAACTGGTCCACTTCCATGAAGTGTATATATCAACATTCATGCAGTCTAGTATCAGTGGTTTCTGGGGCATGGAGGCACAACTGGTCCAATTCCATGAAGTGTACATATAAACATTCATGCAGTCTCGTAGTAGTAGTTTCTGGGGCATGGAGGCACAACTGGTCCACTTCCATGAAGTGTATATATCAACATTCATGCAGTCTAGTATCAGTGGTTTCTGGGGCATGGAGGCACAACTGGTCCACTTCCAGGAAGTATACATATCAACATTCATGCAGTCTCGTAGTAGTGGTTTCTGGGGCATGAAGACACAACTGGTCCACTTCCAGGAAGTGTATATATCAACATTCATGCAGTCTCGTAGTAGTGGTTTCTGGAGCATGGAGGCACAACTGGTCCACTTCCATGAAGTGTACATATCAACATTCATGCAGTCTCGTAGTAGTGGTTTCTGGGGCATGAAGACACAACTGGTCCACTTCCAAAAAGGGTACATATCAACATTCATGCAGTCTCGTAGTAGTGGTTTCTGGGACATGGAGACACAACTGGCCACTTCCATGAAGTGTACATATCAACATTCATGCAGTCTCGTAGTAGTGGTTTCTGGGGCATGAAGACACAACTGGTCCACTTCCAGGAAGTGTACATATCAACATTCATGCAGTCTCGTAGAAGTGGTTTCTGGGGCATGAAGACACAACTGGTCCACTTCCATGAAATGTATATATCAACATTCATGCAGTCTCGTAGTAGTGGTTTCTGGGGCATGGAGGCACCACTGGTCCACTTCCATGAAGTGAACATATCAACATTCATGCAGTCTCGTAGTAGTGGTTTCTGGGGCATGAAGACACAACTGGTCCACTTCCATGAAGTGTTCATATAAACATTCATGCAGTCTAGTATCAGTGGTTTCTGGGGCATGGAGGCACAACTGGTCCACTTCCATGAAGTGTACATATCAACATTCATGCAGTCTCGTAGTAGTGGTTTCTGGGGCATGGAGGCACAACTGGTCCACTTCCATGAAGTGTACATATCAACATTCATGCAGTCTCGTAGTAGTGGTTTCTGGGGCATGGAGGCACAACTGGTCCACTTCCATGAAGTGTACATATCAACATTCATGCAGTCTCGTAGTAGTGGTTTCTGGGGCATGAAGACACAACTGGTCCACTTCCAGGAAATGTATATATCAACATTCATGCAGTCTCGTAGATGTGGTTTCTGGGACATGGAGACACAACTGGCCACTTCCATGAAGTGTACATATCAACATTCATGCAGTCTCGTAGCAGTGGTTTCTGGGGCATGGATGCACAACTGGTCCACTTCCATGAAGTGTACATATCAACATTCATGCAGTCTCGTAGTAGTGGTTTCTGGGGCATGGAGGCACAACTGGTCCACTTCTATGAAGTATACATATCAACATTCATGCAGTCTCGTAGTAGTGGTTTCTGGGACATGGAGGCACAACTGGTCCACTTCCATGAAGTGTACATATCAACATTCATGCAGTCTCGTAGTAGTGGTTTCTGGGGCATGGAGGCACAACTGGTCCACTTCCATGAAGTGTACACATCAACATTCATGCAGTCTCGTAGTAGTGGTTTCTGGGGCATGGAGGCACAACTGGTCCACTTCCATGAAGTGTACATATCAACATTCATGCAGTCTCGTAGCAGTGGTTTCTGTCATCTTTTTTGCTCGCCCCAGGATCATGCAGCCAACTTTACAGCCAGCCCACTTGTAGGAAGCCTGCAACAAAGCGCTGATGTGCACGTGCAGTGCTTGTTTCTATAGCAACTTATGTTACATAATGAGGTTGCCAAATACATGCATAGTGAAATTCTGTAGCAATTTGTTTTACAAGATGAAGTTTCTAGCCCAAAGCTACAACTACATCTTACTCGACCCTTACGACATGCTTGAGAGAGTAGTAATTTCTATTCTTTCTTGTACTCAGAGACACCCCCCCCCCCCCCCCTTACCGGAACTATACGGAGTAAACAACACTTGCAACAGCATTAGGTGTAACAGCAGCAACAGCTGTAATAGTAGTAGTTGTTATTGTTGTAGTCGTAGTCTTAATACAATTAGTTGTGGTTACTGTTTTTGTAGTAGTCTTAGATTCTAGTATTTTAGTCCAATACTAGTTAATTATATTAGTAGTTTTTGTGTTGCAGCATTATTAGTAGTTGTCTTATAGACAACATTAGAACAATCTTTAGAAGTGACCGAGACTAGAAATGGAACCAGGCCAGAAGAAGACAGCTGATTAGAATAGTCTGGCGCTCTCTCTTCGCCAAACCTCTACACCTCACGGTAAGAAAGAGGAACGACGTAAGTTGAATGTAGTAAGTCTTATAAGTAGCACTAGGAAAGTTCCTTATCAGTAGCTGTTGCTGTAGTCTTATTAGTAGTAGTAGTAGATAGTTATGCTAGTAGTAGGTATAGTAGTAGTAGTAGTAGTAGTAGTAGTAATAGTAGTAGCACAAGTAGTTAGTAGGTAGAAGTAGTAATAGTAAAGCTGTAGATATATTAGTAGTTTCTTAGTAGATTGCAGAGTAGTAGTAGTATAGTAGTAAAGTAGTAGTAGGTAGTAGTAGAATAGTAGTAAAGTAGCACTAGTAGTATATAAGTAGTAAGTGAAGTTTTTTGTGGTAGTTGTAGAAGTCTAGTAATATTACACGTAGGTATTAAGTAGTAGTAGTAGTAAGTAGTAACTGTAAAAGTAGAAGTAGTACTACGTAGTAGTAGTATAATTAATAATAGTAGTAGAATTTAAATTAATTCAGGAGCGTAACATAAAAGTAGCAGTGCTAGTATTATAATAGTAAGTATATTGTAATAGTGAGTGTTAGATCTGTAAAAGTACAGCAACTAGGTATTATTGTGAGTAGTATTTTGGTAAGTCTAGTAGAGGTAGTATTTAGATAGTAGTACTGTAGCACTAGGTATTATAATAGTAGTATTTGTAATAGTAGGTGTAGAAGTAAAAGTAGCACTAGGTATTATAATAGTAGTATTTGTAATAGTAGCTAATAATAGTAAGTAGTAAAGTATTATCTGGCACTATGGTTTATACATAGTAGTCAATTTGTAATAGTCACACTCGATTACGAATACATACGGTAGCACTACGGCTGATGGATTGTAGTAGTATGTTGCCCATAAGTACGCGTAGGCGTGATGGTAAAAGTAGCACTACATAGAGTAATAGTCAGATCTGCTGTATAGCCAGGTTAAGAAGCCCACAAGGCGTGATAGCCACTAGGTAATATGCATAGTCGGTAATTGGTTAAGGATACGTATGTAGAAGTAAGAAGTACACTAGTATTATAGTAAGTAGTTATTTGTAACAGTATAGCATAGTTGTAGTAGTAGTCGAAAAGTAGCACACTAGGTATACATTGTAAGTAGTAGTATTTGTAACAGGACTGTAGTAGCACTAGTAAGTAGTAGTAGTAGTAGTTATATTGTAACTGAGTTCTGTTAGAAGTAGTAGTAAGGTTAGTAGTTGTAGTAGTAGTATCTTAGTAACAGTAGTAGTAGGACAGAAAGTATTAGTTTAGGTAGAATAAGTTAGGTCTTAGTAGTTCATAGTGGTAGTAGTAGTAGAAGTAGTAGTAGGGTAGAAGTAGGTAGTAGTAGGATTTGTAGTAGTAAGTAGTAGTAGACATAGTAGGTAGTAGTTTTAGTAGTTAGTATTATTAGTAATAAGTAGAAGTAGTAGGGTTAATAGTATTAGGGTTAGCAGTTATTAGTAGTAGTTAGTCGGGTTAGGGTTAGGGTAGTGGTTAAGTCTTAGGTAGTAGTTGTTAGAGTATGTTAGGTTAGTAGTAGTAAGTAAGTAGTAGTAGGTAGTAGTATTAGTAGTATTGTTAGAAGTAGTAGTGAAAAGTTTAGCGAGTACTTGTGGTAGTTTAGTAAGTTAGTAGTTATTAGGTATAGAGTTAGTGTAGGTAGTAGTAGAAGTAGTAGTTAGTAGTAGTAGTCGTTATGTAGTAGTAGTTGTAGTAAGTAGTAGTTATAGTATTATGTAGTAGTATTAGTAGTAGTAGTAAATATAGTAGTAGGTTATGTAGTTAGGTAGTAGTGGTAGTAGTAGTAGTAGTAAGTAAGCACTGAAGTAGTAGTCTGTAGTAGAGTAAGAGTATAGTTAGTACGTTAGGTAAGTAAAAGTAGTAGTAGTAGTAGTTAGTAGTAGTAGTTATGTAAGTAGTAGTTAGTACGCTAGTTAGGTACGTTAGTTATAGAGTTATGAAGTTCAGGGTGTAGTGAAGTTTAGTAACCCAGTAGTAGATGGTGTAGTAGTAGACAAGTTATGGTTAGGATTAGCTGGTAGTAGGTGATTAGGAACTAGTAGTTAAGTAGTCAGTAGTAGTGGATGTAGTATTGGTAAGTAGTAGTAGTAGTACACGTAGTAGCAGTAGTGGTAGAAATAGTCTTAGTATTATAAGTATTGGCGATGGGTATATAGTACTAGTAATGAGTTAAGTATAAGTAGTAGTAGTAGTAGTAGTTAAGTAGTTAGTTAAAGTACAAGTTAGTTAGAAGTGTATTAGTAGTTAGTAGTAGTAGTTAGTATGTAGTACGTAGTAGTCTAGTAGTAAAGTCGATCGTCGTACAGTTGAAACCTATTAACTAGGCAACTACTACTAGCTAGCAGTAAGCGACGAGTAACGACTAAAGTACTACTTAGTAACAGACTAACTACCTTAACTTTAGTAATACTACTAATAATAATAACTATAATACATGACTATTACCTATCTAAGGTTTAACTGTTCCACTAACCACTACTTAGTACTAACTATTAAACGACTACAGAAAACAAGACTAACTTTTAACTACAACTAGTACCAGTTTTATCGGCTTACGTCTGGAGACTCTGGGTAAACTCCAAAACTATTTACATTCCGAATGACTAACATTAACTATTAACCTTTACAACGACATCACGTATTCCTCAACTATGCTAACTGACTTTATCCTACTACAACTAGGCTACTTACACGGTGGTAAAATTACCACTACTCTTACGGAATAAGGACATTAACGCTATTAACTACGTAACACATTTAACGACGTTATTGTACTACTAAACGGAACGACGAAATGGTCTAAACAAACGACATGTTTTAATTAACTTATTTACTGTTTTACTACTGCCTTAGGATTAACTGAACATCCTACCACTAACTTTACTAACTTTAACCTACTAACGAACTTAACAACAACAACGTAAACTACAAACTACCTACCTACTACTACGAACTACTACTACAACACTACTAAGACTAACTACTACCGACTACTACTACTACTACTACTAACTATTGTCTACTTACTACTACTACTACTACTACTACTTACTTAACAACTACTCAACTTGCTACTACTACTAATAAACAACTATCTAAAATATAATAGTTAGAATACACCTAAACAGCAACTACTACTACTACTGTATATACTTACTACAACTAACTAACTAGTAAGACAACACCTACTAACTAACACTACTACTACTACGACAACTACTAGTAACTACAACTCCTACTATTAACTAATACGACTAACTACTATTACTTATAAAAAACTACTATCTTTACAACTAAACTACTAACTTATAAACTACTACTACTAGCCGATGTACTACTACCTCCTACTACCGGACTACTAATGGTGAACTTTACAACTTACAACTCCTAGCCTACTAAAGGTCCTGGGTTTGCCTTTATTCTTCGACTACTCCTGTAACACTAACTACTACTATAACGGTACTGACTGCCCCCCTTGTCTACTACTTTACGAACTTCTTTACTTTCTCCACGTACTACCTGAAACATTAACCTTTATGTCGTCGTGTAAATATTTACTTTACTAAGACACGACGCTAACTCCTACTGATAAGACTACCAACTACTACTACTACTAACTACTACTCTTAACTACTACTACTTACTACTACTACCACAATAACTACTACTATTGAACTACTACTAACTTACTACTTAATACCTACTACTACAATATACTATACTACTTGACTACTACTACAACTACTACTACAACTTACTACTACTACTTCTACTACTACTACTACTACTACTAATTACTACTACTACTACTACTACTACTACTACTACGTACTACCAGTAAGTAGTAGTAGTCGATTGTAAGTTAGTTGTCGTTAGTCGTTGTAGTAGTAGTAGTAGTCAGTAGTAGTAGTAGTAGTAGTAGTAGTAGTAGTAGTATTGTAGTATTAGTAGTGGTGGTGGTATCTAAGTAATCTACTAGTCGTAGTGGTAGTAGTACTTATTTGTTGTCAGGATTGGGTTAATTAGTAGTGTTGTTGTAGTGCGTAAACTGTAGTTAGTAGTACTGAGATTAGAAAAATTAGAATAACACACAAAATACACGTACTTCAGACATAATGCCTAGATGGCTAAAGGTAGGTATTACATGTGATTCGCTTCGCATAGCTAGGCGGTGTTGTCGACGAAGGTAATGGGGTTCGAAAATCCCTTGGGTAGCCACTCACGTCTGTTGTAGTATTTTCTGTTGTCCTAGGTGTTCGTACTTCTGTATTTCTCGCTATGGTGCTGAAAACATTACCTTTTATGTAATTGTCTAATACTTTATTTACGTTTTTAAACTAGGCAATTGTAGATATTAGTCTCGCTCAAAAGTCACACATTTGGTTAGACCATTGTATTTTCTTAACGCCAGTTACATTTCACCACAAGCGGGATTTATTAAGTGTTGCTTGGTTATTCAGTAAATGAAATGTACTACTGTAGAACGTAGCGAGGGGGGGGGGGGGGCAGTAGAAACAAGTGCGGGGTGGTGTAGTAATGTTGTGTAACTTGAGTAGTTGTGAGTCAACGAGCTGGATGTAAATGTTACTACTCGAGTTAAACCTACATGCATGGAAGAATTTATACATTGCTACTAGGTGTATGGGATGGAACTCGCTTACTCAATCTGTGTATTAGGGTTTGGCGAGTGAGAATTTTTTTCATTTTTTTATTTTTTCTTATGTAACATACTTTCATTTGATTTCCATTATCGTCTGTATATAATGTTTGACTAAAATATGCTTTTTTTTCAAACGTCTTTAAATTAACAGCTGTATTACATTTGCTTCCATATCTCTATACCTTTATGTTGGTGAAAACAACTCACGTTACGGAGTTGACGTCTTCAAAAATCTAGCCTCAGTCAACGGTGTTTGTCCACGTATTAAGTTCTTGTGAGACGGTTTTAGTCCCGAAGGTCCTGGGATGTATTTTGGTCCACTCAGAAAATTGTTTTTTGTTTTTAGTGTTCTACTTTTAATCTTACGGGGGTCCCAAGAAACGGTACCTTTTGTTTGATACTTGTATTTGTTACCTAGAAACTGTCGTAATTTAACTAAGTCATTATTGGTCCGTTCAGAAACATAATGGTTACTAGTGACTTTCTTAACGCAACACTGTATTTTGGTCCCAAGGCAAACGGCTCTTGCTTGTTGACTTAACTTGCATTTGGTACTAATCTAGAAACGGTCATTACTACTGCAGAATGAGCTATGTATCTGTGGTCATTCGACAACGGGTTCAGTTTCGAAGTGATACTTGCAACAATTTGGTTCGTATAGAAAATCTGTTAGGGATTAATTTCGTATTTGTATACTTCGTAGTTGTACGTCGGGTCCCCATTGGGAGTACGGTCGTAACACGTATTTTGAGTACTTGTATTTGCGGGGTCAGTAGTAATTAAACGGTCAGAAGGTGAGGTTGATTTACATGTTGTTTTGGATCTCTGAAAAACGGTCATTTTGATACTTAGTATTTAGGGGGTTACAAATAAACGGTCATCAGTCTATGATTTAATGTTATATTGGTCATTAGTGGAAATGTCGTATTTTGATACTATTGTTTTCGCACAGGTCCCTGGGGTTAGGAAACGGTCAAATGATTTGTGATACTCTCTGTACATTTTCGGTAACCCTAGGCATCAGGTTCTACGTTTTGTTATACACTTGTAATTACGGGTCACTAGAAGAAAAACGGTACCTTTGATGTTTTGTAATTGGTTCATAGGGCAAGAAAACGGGGTCAGTTTTAAATGCGGGACTGGGTAATTATATTCCTAAAAACTGGTTTCAATTGATTACTTAACGTAGTTACGTTTGGGCGTCCACTGAAGAAACGGGTACTCATTTTGATAATTGTATTTGTCACTGAAAAACAACATTTTGATACTTGTAATTTGGTCACTAGTAAACGGTCATTTTGATACTTGTATTTGGTCACTGAAAGTATTGTAAACGGTCGTTTTTGATAACTTGTATTTGGTCAGTAGAAAACGGTTTCATTATTGCGACTATGGGGTGGTTGGGGTCAAGGTGTTTGAAGAAAGGGTTTTCATTTTGATTAACTTGTATTTTGCGGTCCAATAGAAAACGGTCATTTTGATTAATATTGTATTTTGGTCACTAGAAATGTTTAAACGGTTTTCCATTTTTGATACGTTTGTATTTGCCTAGGTTTCACTAGAAACGGTTCATTCTGCTGATACTTTATCACGGTTGTCACTCTGTTAGAGAAACGTGTCATGTATTCAACTGATACTTCAGTCTATTGCCAGGTCTTCCTAGAAACTTGTCATTTGATACTTGTATTTGGTCCTCACTGAAACGGTCATTTTGATACTTGTATTTGGTCCCTAGAAAACGGTCATTTTGATACTTGTATTTGTTGTCATCTAGAAATCGGTCATTTTGATACTTGTATTTGGTCCTATGTAGAAACGGTCATTTTGAGATAATTGTATTTGGCCCACGTAGAAAAAGGATCATCGTGATTTTGATACTTGTATTTGGTCACTAGAAAAACGGTTCATTTTGATACCCTGTATTTGGTCACACTAGAAACGGTCATTTTGATACTTGTATTTGGTCCACCTAGAAACGGTCGTTTTGATACTTGTATTTGGTCACTAGGAAACGGTCATTTTTGATACTTGTATTTGGTCACTAGAAACGGTCATTTTGATACTTGTATTTGGTCTCCTAGAAACGGTCCGTTTTTGATACTTGTATTTGGTCCCACTAGAAAACGGTCATTTTGAATACTTGTATTTTGGTCACTAGAAACGGTCGTTTTTTGATACTTGTATTTGGTCCTAGAAACGGTCGTTTTGATACTTGTATTTGGTCACCTAGAAACGGTCGTTTTTGATACTTGTATTTTGGTCACTAGAAAAACGGTTCATTTTGATACTTTGTATTTGGTCCCTAGTAAACTGTCATTTTGATACTTGTATTTGGTCCCTAGAAACGGTCATTTTGTTACTTGTATTTGGGTCACATAGAAACGGTTTCATTTTGATACTTGTATTTGGTCCCCCTACGAAACGGTCGTTTTGATACTTGTATTTGGTCACTAGAAACGGTCATTTTGATACTTGTATTTTGGTCACTAGAAACGGTCATTTTGATATTTGTTATTTGGTCCTAAAACGGTCTACAGAAAACGGTTAAAACGTCATTTTGATACACTTGTATTTGGTCCACTAAAAAGAAACGGTCATTTTTGAAACTTCATTTCTGATACTTGTATTTGGTCCCTGAGAAACGGTTCATTTTTGATACTTTGTATTTGGTCCCTAGAAAACGGTCATTTTGATTACTTGTATTTGGTCCCTAGAAACGGTCGTTTTGATACTTGTATTTGGTCACTAGAAACGGTCGTATTTTGATTACATTTTTTGTATTTGGTCACTAGAAACGGTCATTTTGAATATTTGTATTTGGTCCCCTAGAAACGGTCATTTTTGATACTTGTATTTGGTCCCTAGAAACGGTCCATTTTGATAACTTGTATTTGGTCCCTAGAAAACGGTCATTTTGATACTTGTATTTGGTCCCTAGAAAACGGTCATTTTGATACTGCAATTTGTACCCTAGAAAGATGGATTTTAGACAGTAAATGAAAATTGATGAGTAGGGGACGTGGAAAAATAATGAGCCTGGATATCGCAAGACAGGGGGAATTGGTATGCGGTTTGTTGACCGTCATTATGTATTGCTTATGGTAAGTATTGGTAATATGAAATTAGTGCATTTTGAATTTTACTGATAGTTAAATCGTAGATGATTTTGAGATGCATGTGAGGTAAAACGTTGTGACCATTGATAATGATTTGGTGGTATGAAGATGTTTGAGATGATTTGTGAGGTGATGTGAACATATATGATAATGGTGTGAGATGATGTGAGGAGGATATGAGCTGATTGAGGACAGAATGTAGATGTTGTGTTGATAGGTTTTGAGGTACAAATTGTATGGGTAGACGATAAATGATATTAGGAATGTAGATGATGTGAGGTGATGTGAGGTGATGTGAGATGATGTGAGGTGATGTAAGATGATGTGAGATGATTGAGGTGCTGTGAGATGATGTTAGATGATGTGAGATGATGAGATGATGTGAGATGATGCGAGATGACGTGAGATGATGTGATTTAAGGTGATGTTAGATGATGTGACATGATGTGAGATGATGTGAGATGATGTGAGGTAATGTGATGTGAGATAATGTTAGATGATGTGATCTGAGGTGATGTGAGATGATGTGACATGATGTGATTGAGGTTATGTGAGATGATGTAAGATGATGTGAGGTGATGTAAGATAATGTAGATTTTGAGGTAATGTGAGTATGATGTGAGATGATGTAAATAGTTGTTTGATGTATGTGAGGTGATGGAGAAATGATTGGTATTGGGGATGGGGGGTATTTGGTTTTTGTGGATGTTGATGGTGATGTGAAGATTGATGTGAGGTGATGTGAGATGTTAGATGTATTGGAGTGGAACGTTGCTAGAGAGGATGTGAAAGTGATGTGAAATGATGTATGACCGTTAGCGAGATGGATGGTGAGGAGATTTGTAGAATGATTGTGAGGGGATGTGATAATTGATCGTGAGAGGATGTGTAATAATGAAGATTATTGTGAATATTAGGGGAGGTGGATGAATTAAAGGGGTGTTAGATGATTTGATGTGAAGATGATGTGATGAATGATGTGATGTAGATGGATTTGAGATGATTAAATATGATTTTGGTGATGTTGGTTTTTTGATGTGAGAGGATGTGAATGATATAATATAAGATTGTGTTGCGATGTATATTAATTATTGTGAAGATGGATTTAGGTGAAATGACCCCCCCCCCCCCCCCCCCCCCCCCCCCCCCCCCCCCCGAGAGCCCCCAGTGATGTGAGGTTCCCCCCCCGAGATGTGTGCTGTGTGTTGATTAGGGTTGTGTGCATTATATGATAATGTAGATTTGTGAGGTTTGGAGATGTAAGTGAGATGGATGTAGTTTGATGTGAGGATGGTGCTATTGGGTTGTTGAATGTTGGGGTATGGATTAAAAGAATGTATTGTGAGATGATGTGTTGAATATGGGAATGTGAGATGATGTGAGAAGATGTGATGTGAGGTGATGTGATTACGTTTTAGTAGGAGGGTGAGGATGTGATTTTGATGTGAGATGATGTTATGTGATGTTATGTGATGTGAGATTATGTGAGATGATGTGATATGATATAAGGTGTTGTGATATGATGTGAGATGATTTGCAATGATGTGAGGTGATATGAGGTGATGTGAGACTATGTGCGGTAATGTGAGATGATGTGAAGGGATGAACATTAATTAATTCATTGCCTTCTCCGCTCCTTTTTGAGCAGAAAACCACCACTATACCAGGCCCTCTTGCAAGAAGCTTACATCACAGCACATGCTTCTGCAACAGTGGTTTCTGTAACAATTTATTTTAGGTAATGAGGTAACCAGCACTACACACAGCCTCACACACAGCCCCACAATAGTCGCCGACCAGCACCATACACAGCCTCACACACAGCACCATCCACAGCCTCACACACAGCCCCACACACAGAACCACACACAGCCCCACACACAGCAGCACACACAGCCCCACAATAGTCGCCGACCAGCACCATACACAGCCTCACACATAGCCCCACACACAGCACCAAACACAGCCTCACACATAGTCCCACACACAGCACCACACACAGCCGCACACACAGCACCATACACAGCCCCACAATAGTCGCCGACCAGCACCATACAAAGCCTCACACACAGCCTCCCACACAGCCCCACACACAGCACCACACACCCCATCGAGGCCAGCTCCTTGACGTGGAGATGGGGCTCAAGTACAGCCATCAGCGGCCGAAAAACCAAGACTGGCCAGGCCCTCCTACACTCGAGCAAGACCACAGTCTGCCCTAGCAAGTCAAGGTGCTTGTCGTAGATTTTATTAAGGTAGGTTGAAGATGTTTAAGGTCCCGTCTGAGCAGAGGTGATAATGGTAAACTATGTGATAATAAGGGGTAAGAAATAGCTTTACTTTTCACAATAATGAGAGTGTAAGAGAAAGGACAGTCTCTGAATTGAGTAATTGCACTAATCCAGCCTATCTTACGACACTATTTAACTAGACGCACTTTCTCTCCTGGTACATATATACGAGTTACACTCCACTTACATATACACAATTCTGTGACATAATACGTACAGACGTGAACCAAGCTATGGATAACATATAATGGGCAGGGGTTGACCAACACGATAACTTAAGGTGTATTATGTTTATTGTCTCTAGAAAAAAATCACAACATCAATCATCAGAAAGTATAGTTTACAGACACAAAAATGCAAGACAAATTATTAACCCAATAGGCCCTCCTCTCTGGTAAAGGAACCCCAAAGTAGATCCCAACAGAGGTACTTAACCCAAAAGATTAAAGTTAATACTAAAGTAAAGGGATATACGATAAAGGAAAGAACAAAGTCTTTAGTTAATCTATCCTGGGAAAAAAATAATATAACAGTGGTAGTGAACCCGAAAAGACAGAAGGGAGTAAAATGATTATACAAAATATGAAATATTCATTTCTCTTTCTCACAATCTGTCAGTCTGTGGCCACATTCAATCACACTTACCGACTACTCTTGTATGTAACAGCTGTGTATCTTTGACATATTTCATGGGTGGTGCTGATCCAAGGGAGCCCCAGTTCCTCAAAGAATGATTAATTTTCCTAATGGGGAACGCCCGCTTAGATAGTGCTAATTTTATGTGTCAAAGTTCACGTCAGGTAGTGCATGTAGAAATATATATGTCGCGATCGAAATGTTCACCATGGGCAGCACACAGTAGTCCGATATTTAAGGAAATGCCTGGTGGGTACACTGTTAGAAAAACCAATAAGGATAAGCAAAGGATCTCCTATCTGTGTTTTTTTTTTTCGTTGTTTCTCTTTGGGGTTGGGTGCCGGTTATGGACCCAAGTATTCTTTTTTAATACATCCACTCGAGAAAAGAAAAACCACGATAGTCAGTATTCTGGAACAAATGTTATATAGATATTTGGCCGCCACAAGCGGATCAGATTTGCTGTAAACAATCTGGGTAATTTATTGTCCAGTTTATGATCTTATTCTTAAAGTTTATATATGGGAACTCTCTCTCTGGAAGAAAGCAAGAGGACCGCAAATGTCAAAATCTAAGACCCGATAATATTTTAAGAATGTTTCTGGAGCTATTCAAACCGCTAGATCGCAAGGGTTGTGATCGCCTAGAGGTGGAAAAAACTAACATTTTAACAATGATATCATGATTATAATCTCAAACGCGTTAGGTAAGACCTCTAGATCACTCCGGTATTAAATTATATTTAAACCCACAAGAGTCTAGCTTATATTATCGCGCTTTAACACGAGATATAAACTCTAGTAATTCACAAAATTACGCATGATGAATAAAAGTAGATTTATCTCTAATTATCAATCGCCTAGCGTATATTAATTAATTTAAAGCGTCTCTTACTGGGGGAATGACAAGAAATTAAATTTACTTATTACAGCTGGAACAATTTGCTATAAGTTATTTAATATGCTTATTTAATAAACACAGAAATCCCAGTGAAAAACTTCAACACGTTAAGACACTCAAAATTCCAATATATATTATGATTACCGCCATGCAGGAAACTGACACTCTCCACGAATCTAAGAAATTCTCTCTACATAAAACTCCAAGAGTTCGCGCTAGCAGATATCAACAATTCCTGCGGCAGACTGATAATGAGTTTTAGGAGACTGCACATATATACGGAATCGGCCCGATCTCGCCCATGTCTGGCAAAATCGCACCTCGAGCGAATTCAAGTCCATTCTATTATCACGCCGGTGGCCCGCCTCTTGAAGGAATGTCAGTAAGAGATACCGAAATAGTTTTATTTTAATAGCCCGAGAGAGAAGACAACAAAGGGCGAATGTGGTGGCTGCTAGCACGATAACTTATTGCATATCAACCAGCAAGCGTGGGAATTCCACTCGAGTTGTTTAGTTGTAAGAGAGAAAGGGGTGACTGAGGGATTAAAGAGAGGCTCAATTTTCATACGTCACAGTGCTGAAGACGGAGGCAACCAGCCAAGAGGCGCACCACAGCAATCAGGATGCCACGCACACACGCAGTGGAAATATGTCTATATCTACAAAACGTTATGGCACTCGCCCTGTGGCGGACACCCAGGCAGACGCAGTGCCGAGCCCTCTGCCTCAAAAGGGCCCAACCCCTAGTACTGGGGGTCCTTCTCAATTGCCCCGTGGAGCCAGGAGGCATGAGAATAGAGCTACTGGTCAAGCAAAGCAAAGACCACTTAAAATAATGCACTGGAATGCTGAAGGCGTCAACAGTAAAAACGATGGCTACAGCAAAAAACTAGAGCTCGAAAATATCTTGAATGAAGAGCAAGTAAATGTATGCTGCTTGCAAGAAATCCACCTCAACAAAGACATAACCTTCAAAATCAGAGACTACCACCAGTGCTACCGATCCGACCGAATAGACAGGCGAAAGGGTGGAATACTGACACTCGTGAGGAATAACATCAGTGCATGTCAGCTTGAAACATATATGGAGGGGGCAGAATATCAGATGCTTCATCTCAGGACAGAAAGTACAAAATTCCACCTGCTCAACTACTACTGTCCGAGTGACCGCCCACTGGCACTAGACACAATCCCAGCGAAAGAAAGACTGATTGTGTGCGGAGACTTCAACAGCCACTCACAGAGCTGGGGCTATGATCACATGGACAGGAGAGGCGATGAGCTTGAAAACTGGCAGGATGACAATGGGCTTATCCTGATTAACCAGCCAATCGACCCACCAACCTTCTACTCGAGATCATGGCACACCACCTCTTCACCAGACCTGGCATTTCACTCACCAGGCCTGGAGTGGAACACCACACGTGTTGTAGGGAAACAACTTGGAGGCAGCGACCACCGGCCAGTCTTCCTAATTGTGGAAAATGAACTTGTCAAGGAGAGCAGCACTCTCTCTAGGTAGAACTACAAAAAGGCAGACTGGACAATGTACCAGCATCGTACCGGTATACTGGCTAGAGATCTGTCTGTAGACAAACTCGAAAGCAGGCAGAGACTAGTCCATGCCAATAACACCACAATAACTACCAGCAAGCTAAGGCCAAATTCCAAAGGGCCATGTTGCAGGCCAGGCGGAGAAGCTGGAAGGAGAAAACAGAGTCCTTGAACTTCGAAAGAGATACAAGGAAACTGTGGAAGCTCGTAAAACAACTTAATGATGAGGGTACAGGGAGAAACTCAAAGATTGCACTGTACAAAAATGGAATCATCCTCAAGGGAAAACAGGCAGCTGATCACTTTGCAGACTCCTTTGCTAAAGACAACAACATCGAAGTAAGCCCAGAGAAGCAACAGGAGACTCGTGAGAAACAACAATACGCAGGATGAGATGGAACCATACCTGAAGTTATGGAGGCACCAATCACATTCAGAGAACTGGTGCTTGCAATATCCAAATTGAAAATGAGAAAGTCGCCAGGAGTTGATGGAGTGTTCAATGAAATGATTAAGAACTTGGGAACCGCAGCAAAAACAAAGCTGCTGCAGATCTTCATTATCTGTTGGAACTCAGGCAGAGTTCCACAGACCTGGAGGGAAGCAATCATGATACCACTCCTAAAACCAGGAAAAGACAGTTCCACTGCCTCCAGCTACAGACCAATCAGCCTTACAAGCTGTCTCTGCAAAACTATGGAACGTATCATCAACCTCAGGCTACAGTGGTACCTTGAAAGTGAAAACCTTCTTGTACCACAGCAGGCGGGCTTTAGGCAGTGTTACTCTACCAAAGATCAGGCAACTTACCTTTCCCAAGAGATTGAGGATGCGTTCCAAGGTAAGAAACTGGTACTAGCAGCATGGATAGATCTAAGGAAAGCATTTGACAAGGTTTGGAAAGAAGGGCTTCTGAAGAAACTGAGAAACTGTAGAGTGAATGGGAGGATGTACAAATGGGTGAAAGCATACTTGCATAACAGAAGAGCCCGAGTACAACTAGATGGCCTCAAGAGTAAGAAAATTCTACTGCGTCATGGCGTCCCTCAGGGAGGGGTTCTGTCCCCCACACTTTTCCTAGTCTACATCAACGACCTGGTTGCTGAACTACCACATGGAATGAAAGTGGCAATGTACGCTGATGACCTGGTAATATGGTGCACAGATGAGCCTGCAACAGTGGCCACCAAACTGCTACAAAGAGCTATAGATGCCTTAACCTCGTGGGCAAATAGATGGTGTGAAGGCATCAACACAGACATGTGCAGCACTACGCTCTTCACCCTCTCTCCCTGTCGTAAATTTATTTTGAGAGAAAGAGTATTAGAAATAGTAGTCCGGTTTATAGAGTATAATGATGGTGAAAACTCAGTGATAGAAATGTAGAGATTAAATATGATGCTCCACAGAGTGCTGGAGGAGAGTAAAGACAGACTTATTTACGACAAAATCGTTTCTCTCAATCATCTCTTCCACTCTCCTGGTCAAACAATTATTTGCCAGTTTTCCAGACACACATCTGCGCTCACACCGATTTGGTGCTTCAAACACACAGACGACGTGGATACAACTATCTTAAACAAATAGGGGAATTTTTATGGACTTTGGGTAGTCCAACACCGTAACGATTAAGTTTATGATGTTTATTAAAGTTAAAAAAAAGACAATCACTAAAATAATCAATTGTTTACAACAAGAATTATCAAAATTACAGAAAAATGCAAATACCAAGGTAGGGAGGGGGTGAAGAAGATTGGTATCGACTAAGCCCGTCCCGCTTATTAGACAAAGATAAACCCAGTCCAAAGATAGATAGTTATCAGGAACGTAGGTAAGTTAACCTAACAGTAAAGTTAATTACTCTGAAAAGAGATGTTACAAAATTAGGTATAGGTGGTAGAAAGAAATCCTGTTCTTCCCAATTGTTCTTCCCTTTACTAAGCAAATGAAAAGGAGGGGGTTTTAAACAGAGTTAACAAATTATCAACTATCCCACTTAAAGGAACAATGTAGGGTATACAGAAAAGATATATATTACCAGGTAAGCAAGTTAACAAAATGGTTACACAAAAGAATTAATTTCCTGTCATTCATACACGCGCTAGTAAAGGCCTTCACTCATCTTGCTCTCACTTACCGATTGTGAAAAAATCTTGCACTCCATAGAATAACACAACAGCAGTTACACCTCAAACTAAATGTATGAGTGTTTGTTCAAGTTCTAGCCCCAGATTAGCGGGTAGGCGGTCAGCACATAAAAGGATCCCGTAATCGCTGGAAAATGAATCTGTAGTTGTGTCTCTTTTCTTAATAAAAGGTTCTATGGGAGGGCACGGTCTCTGATACCGGGGTGAGGATGGTGTGGTCTACTTGACTTTGCCGCTGATAATAGAATTCTTACGCGTGCTGGTACACTTTATCCGTGAGGTATGGCTTAAGTCCAGTGAGAAAACTAGTCACATCACTGTTCAGGAAAATATGAATTCTCTCTCTGTGTCAGTAAACTAACAAAAGCTCGGGCCAGTGTTCTTCTTCCCGTTACGACTTAATTTGCTTGATGGTGCGTTAAATTTATCTTTGGGTGTGATTTCTTTGCTATAAGTTAGATAGCGGAATTCCAAACATAGAATCGCCTCAAAGATTAAAAATTTACACAGTCTCAACAAGTTCTGCGTCAGGGGAACTCTACACACTGTTTATGCTTTGCTTTGCTTAGATTGATTTCTTTATTGCTTTTTTAATGCTGGGATCGCACAGGTTACGATCACTCTAAATGAAAGAAAAAAAGACATGTAATATACCGAAAAACAAATAACCTTCTAAAGCGCGATGAATTTCCCGTTAAGACTATTTTATATACGCTCGCGTATTTAATTATGTATTTAATAAACACTGCGCGAGTTTTAGTGGTTAAAACACACTCTTATAAATATATGACTTAACTAAATTTATTAATTATAAATTCCTTCGCGACTTTAAAAGTTAATTTAAGCATTTAACATCTATTATCTTTTGGAAATAATATAGCAGGTATATCATTACATTTACAAACTGGAAACTATAGAGAGACGATTTAAATTTAATATGTTTAAAATTAACACACAAAATCCAGTGAAAATAGAATGACTGAAATAAGATCCACTGATCACTTTACAACAAACAACACCAG
>JAMPIV010020411.1:0-41973 GCA_024509875.1 Oreohelix idahoensis
GTACGTAGGTTCGAAGGACTCGTGGTTTCCAGTAATACAGTCGAATTTTCTTTCAGTCTAATATCAGAAGATCCCCTCATACTTGGTTCCGTCCTTATGTTGGAATCCTGTTTATATTCGTTATTTTGGCTGTCCGAAATGTCATCTTGACAAGATGGAAATGCAGTGAAGTAGTCTTAAAATGTTGCAAATTATAAGCGAGATTGTCGCTCACACAGGTCTTTTTCCCTTACCATTATCTGTAGAACATTCTGCATGACACACAAGATATTTTCTTTACATGTCATTTACAAATTCATCTGCTTGTCTTTCATGACCATATAAGGTTTCAACACTACCGTGTTGTTTATCATGTCACGTTTGTGAGCTTGTACTTTGTCATGCGGAAACCTGGTAGCGTGTGTCTTCCCTGAGAAGAAGTCGGAGTTAACAATAGGATTGGGGCTCAGGGTAGACTCTTAATCCATCTAGAGCTAGCGATAAGCGAAACAAATCAATGTGGCAAGTCCACTCCTTTGCTACGCATCGCAGAAAACAAAGGAGAAAATAACCAGAAGAGAAAGATGGGTTAGAGGTGTTACAAGACGTGATATGAAAACCTTGAGCGATAAAAGCGAAAATAAGAAACAATGGAAGAATTAGCCCGTACAGCGAATGGCAAAGTAATAATGCCGGAGTGGAGAGAAGACCAGAAACAAGACGAACGTTTTTCGTTACAGTGTCGTGACCATGTGCGTACTGTTGGTTCAATGTGTTATTGTAAGACTATTGTTGTTTCATACGTGATGGCCTAATCCTTAATTTTGTTTTTCTTTATAAAGACATAAGTGCATGGAGGCATATCTGGAGTCATCCTTATATGACCACCAGCTATGCACAATGCTACAATATACGTACGTGGAAGTGAACCTATGTAAGTGACGCTAATTACATCCTCACTGACTCTTGGAATAATCAACACACTTCCAGGGATTCCCTCTGTGGTGAAAATTGTTCAGAACCCAGCATTGCACACTAAGTTTGGAGAAGTCCTTTGAGCCCCAGGCGTAATTCTTTGGATTTGACTTGGTTGACTGCATGCAGAAGGATCTCACTATGGACCCACTGATAGGCAGGGGAAGCTGAGAAGTGGCCCTGTGCAGGACGTGACAATTCCTTGGGAGAGCACTGCACCAGAGTACAGTATTTTAGGTCTGCATAGTTGGAGATTCCTTGGATGGCGGGAATTGCACAGTATGCCACACACTTCTTACTCCTAGCTTGGGACCAGATGTGACGATCCTTTAAATGCAAGCCAAGCTGGAGAAACTGGAGCTCATGACTTCAACTCTTCGAAATGGCAGAAACGACACAGCAAAAGCCTAGATCTACAATGTAGTTAATACCACGGACTCTTCAACTGGGTATTGGCTGCTAAAGAACGAGAACTCACTAGCCCTAGTTAAACAACAACAGTATAGACAGGAAGAAAATATTGTTGACACTTAGTTCCTGAGTACATATAAGTATATATATGCATATATAACAACCTTAGTAGGTAATCAGAGCACACGGTTCTGTACACACACAAAAACGTGGACATGTACCCTAATATAACTGACAGATACTGTGTCTAGGTTGAAGGCAGTAAACTTCGCCAAACGATGACATTTTGTTAAAAATATATAGAGACCCAGACATAAATAAAAGGAAACATCGCGGTTATTAGATAGTATTTTCAAGACAGTGTCTTCAGAGCATGCAGTTCCTACCAGACTCGTAACCCCAAGATGAAACTAATGCAGACGTCGATCGTGTATGTACTTTTGTAGGCATTTGAAACTTGGACACTAAAAGCCTAAGAAGAATAACAAATACAGTGGAAATAAAAGATAAAACAATTTTAGTTTGAAATATGTTTAGATTAGTTGATAATTGAAACTTTTTTATCACTACTTTTTTTTGCTAAACGTACAGTTGATTATTTTAAACTTTATTAATTTTTGTGTGTGCTATAAATAAAGTAATAAAATATGTTATTATTACGGAATTACAACAGAATCGAAATATTTTTTGCCGTAATTTGTTGTCATCATGTTTTTGCTAAAAATCTGAGTTTGCGCTTAGTACTAAAATTTAGAAAATATCTGGCTGTATGCATTTGGTAATAACTTCCGGCTCCTGTAGCCCACGAGGTCACACAAACCTGCTTCATCTAATACGACTGTCGTTGATTTATTTGAAAGTTTTTGTCTTCAAACATTTATTTTCTAACGTCAGCACAAAATTGTATGTCTTTTTTATGTTCTGTATATATTTCCACAAAATGCTTTAACCTTTTGAACCCGAGGTCCTGAAATTTCGGTCCGTGCGTAAATAATCCATTCCCCTAGCGACCGTAATCTCGGTCTGACACATCTAGCTTAGCAAAACGGGGTGGGAATGGAAATGTGTGAAAACTAATGACGTCAGGAAGTACACATGTCTTGTGGAATGTTACTCTAAAATGGCGGCGCCCACGAAGTGATAATATTTTGCTATTTTAAAAGTGTTTTTACAGTAAAAAGGCGTGTTGAAAATCCAGGAAATAGCCGTTCTAAAAGGCTAACAATGGAACAAGCTGTTGAACTTGTGCTAAATGATTCGGAGGACGATGAATTAGACTTAGAAGGTGATTATTCTGAAAGTGACATCGAAATTGAATCGAGTGACGGAACATGTGCATCAGATTATGAGCAAGCTAGTTCTAACAGACCATTAAAAAAAGTGAAGACTAAATTCTGGTGCAAATATTGTGAAAGCTATCTGTGCCTAAAGGAAGGGTCTACATACTGGGAGGACTGGCACAATAAGCAGGAATATTGGAGATGATCAGGTCAGTCAATTTGAGATAGAATAGTTAAAACTGACCATATGGTTGTGTCGCAGTAACTAGTTTTGCTTATGTGTCTTTTTTGTGCGTTTTTTGATCAGGAGCCCAGGGGAATGGGGTTTTACGGGCTGGGTGGCCAGGGTTAAAAACAACCACGTGATTTTTATAATTCGAGGTTAAAGAAAGGTTGGCTAAAAAAGTCATTTTTAGTTTCAAATATGAAAGAAAACCAATCTTGCACATTCCATGTTGCGTTATCATCTTGCAGAGTAGATATTTGTGATAAGACTTTTAGGCTTTCTTGAATAAGGTTAAAAAAATAATAATTAACAATCAAGTAGGAAATCTAAAACCGGAGAAAATGAAGTTTCGTCTACCTACACTACTGAACTGCATTAGAGCTGATATTCTTTGTGGACAGGGGGAACCACGCGAAAAGAGGAAACTAATAAGTTGTCCAAAATAAACAAATCCACAGAAACAATAATTCGCTACTGAAAAGAGCCTTGACAATAATTCAGTCAATACCCTTTAGCTCCCCGTGGAGCATAGGCCTTCAACAAACACATGCCAAGTCTCCCTGTCCTGTGTCATCTGCTCAAGTTCTTGCCATGTTTTCCTCATCATTTTCACCTCTGTATCCAGTTCTCTTCTCCGTGTGTTTTTGGTCTACCTCTGCCTCTCTTTCATTGTGGATTCCAGAACAAGGACTGCCTTGTAATGCTTTCAACAGGTTTCCTCAATGTGTGTCCTATCCATTGTCACATAGGTTTTATGACCATTAAATTGCCTATATCCTCTTCTTTTTCTTTCACCAGTATCCTTTATTTATATTACCACTCTTTACCTTTCCCCTGTATTTTTCGCATCCATTCGTTTGCGAGTAAAAATATTTTCATTTCCCATTCACATTTTCGCCAGTTTCGTTTCTCATTTAGAAACGCATTTCATTGATGATGAAACGAGTAACTTGATTACGTAGATGTCATTCGCGCAGCTTGACGAGAGGTGCGATTATGTTTCATACTCAGACGTAGCACCAGACGATTTGGCGTGAGAATGCATTCGGCCAATCGCTGCAGATTGACGAAATGGCTGTGAGTGTCGGGCTGTCTCAGACATAGGGCCGACATGACGTTTGCGTTCTCACCTGTCAAAACGTAGCTTCTCGGTGAACGCTGAGGTGAGGCGTGAATCCCGACATCTCACTGGTGGCAGTGTCAGACATTTGTCTGGTATTTCGCATCAGGGTGGAGAAGGCGCCATCACACATTCGCTCAGAATGGTCAGTTTGGCGTGAGATGCGAAGACGGGAGGTGCTAATGAGAGGGGGAGTCGGGGGTTTTGAACATATGCGCGCATCATTGGCGTGTTTCATATATTTCAACCTGAGTTAACTTGTTTCTTTTCATTCTCCAACTTGCAGTAGACAGAATCACTCGTGCTAGTGAATGAAGCTTGTATAGCGAAGTCATTAGTTTCTCGTCAAATTTTGTCGAGCTTCTAAATACCTATCTAGTGAATTATCCTAGTCGTTGTGAAACTGTAATTCTGTTTGGAGGTAAAATATCATATTAATATTCTAGTATTTTGTGAAGGGTTTAAAGTGTTAAATCGCTTATTTTATTTCACTAGTTAGATTTGGTGCAGAGCGCTTAATTTATATAGTCTGTATTATTTTATAGTGACGAGTTACAGTGGAAAACAGAAATTATATTTCTAGCTTAAACTCAGTCGGCTATTAAGGAATTTAATTTTACTTCTAAAATAATCAGACGAGAATAAACTTTCTAAACTAACGTTATTAATGCTAGATGCTTCATGAGTGGTGACGGAACACGTAGGTATTCCTAATTCATGATGATTGATTTTATGTATATAACTTATTTCACGGGAAGTTTTAAATGATAAGTCAAGCGGTACGCTTGCAGTTTAAAAAAAATGTAAGTTATAGTGAGTACATAATATGTAAAATATTTCATATGTGGTTTTTCTTCCCTATTCAGTGAATACTGGGGTAACCCAAAAATTTTGTCGGCGTTTAGTACAGAGACATACCTGTGAGAAACCTAAACAGTTTTATCTTTTAACCACGTGGGTTTACAAGTTAACACCTGTCTGACAGTGCGTGTGTCTTCATAAATAGACAGAGTACAACTCTCACTAACGGGTTTTAGTAAAGACTAACTGTTTTATACTAGGCCTTTGAGCCAGATCAGATTTCTGCACAAACTCTATGTACAAATTTAGCCGTTGTGGCAAGTAACATATTAACGTCAGTAACATTCCGACGGAGTTTCGACTAGTGGTGTGGTGACCAACTATAGTCCTTCCCTGAAAGTAGACACCGATCTGACATTCCTCAATTCTAGAAACCTAAGCTATTGACACTGTGTTCGTTGTTAACGCTCGTGCCTGGACAATTTTATGTGACTTAAACAGACATCCAAAACAATAGTATTCCCAAGAGAACGGTCCCGAAAGTAGTGAATTCAACCCGTCTTTTTGGACCTGGGGTTTTCTTGGCCAAGATTACCATTGAAGATTCTGTATGGGCAAGTCCTAAAATTATTGTGTTTTTTGTGTGTGTTCCAGAAGTGGCTATCAAAGCTGTGAGTATGACAATGTGCACGTGTGCTCGGCTTAATGAATAGAGTGTATGCAGGACGGAGTGATTTCTTTATTGTTGTAATTGGGCACCCATTTTGCTATCTTAACTTTTTGTATGCAAGTATTGCTAATCATATTTCCCTTAAAATAGAACAAAGATATCAAGTCTGTCCATACCTGAAGAAAGGGGAAATATTAGACCTAATCCTATGTATCCTTGTTTCCTTGGGGGCTATCACTTTCTTCCAACAGGACTGTGGGCATACCTAGAGGGATAAGATCTAACTGTAGGTCTATCATTTCTTGTAGCAATTCCTTGATTTTTTATGACTATTTGTATATGTTTTGATGTAATTTCTATGTGTTGTGAAGAAATTTTAGATGATAATTAAAATTTCTCTTGAAATTAAGCAGCGTGTTGGTCAGCTCGTTCTAGAATATTTTTATAATCATTTGTTATGGTTTCCCTACGTCTGTACGTATAACTGTCGTCTTGATGTGCGTGCACGTGAGTGGTTATATATATATATATATATATATATATATATATATATATATATATATATATATATATATGTGTGTGTGTGTGTGTTTAGACTGTCTGACTCCTCGAAAGCTGTCGTAGAAGATAGGTGAGAGAGAGAGAGAGAGAAGATTTCTCGATCTCAGAGACAGCCTCTATCACATTTCTACCATCTCACTCGTGGAAATCTATTGCTATTACTACTTCTCACTGTGACTATCACTTATCCTCATCTATTCAGAAGGGACCAACCCAAGTCTTAATTCTCCTATCAAAAATCTACGACATCCATCGCCAGCGTCTTCTTCTCAACTATTGTTCCACTGGCACTTGTCTGGTTCTTGTCATCAATTCCACATTTGTTACTTTGTAAATCATTTCAGTCCTTTTATTCTACGCAAGCACCCTTTTATAAAAGTCTGTAGCTTTTTGGTTGTTGTATATGTTGCTCTCCGTGTCTCAGAGCCATACAATAGGACTGACTTGACATTCGTGTTGAAGATTCTTATTTTCGTGTTAGACTTGATTACTTTTGTTCTCCACATGTTTCCCAATGCAATGAAAGCTCCTCTTGCTTTTTGTATTCTTATTTTGATAACATTGACTGTCCATCCAACTCTGTCTATATTGCTGCCAAGATATAAGTAAGATTCTACATCTTTTAGTGGTGTTTCTTCAAATTCAACCTTGTTATCATTTCTTGCATTTATTCTCATAATCTTTGTCTTTTCCCTGTGTGTTTTCAGGCACACTTGTTTTGACCTGTCATCGAAAATTTTCATTTTCTTTTGCATCGGATCGTGTTTGTGGGACAGAAGAGCCAAGTCATCTGCAAAATGCAGATCATCAAGCTATTTAGTCAGATTCCACTGGATTCCATTTCTGTTGTGTGATGTCGATGTTTTCATAACCCAATCTATTGCTAGTAAGAAAAGAAATGGATACAAGAGGCATCTTTGTCTCACTCCCGTTCTAATCCTAAACGGTTCTGTAAGTTGTCCTTCATGAAGAACTCTGCATGTCATGTCTTCATAGGTCTTCCTTATTAAGTTAATGATCTTCATGGGAACTCCATAATGCCTCATCAATTTCCAAAGTGATTCTCTGTCTACAATGTCAAATGCCTTTTCATAGTCTACGAATCCGATATATAGCGGAGAATTCCATGCCAGACATTGTTCAACTATTATTCTCAATGTGGCTATCTGGTCTGTACAGGACTTTGACAATTATCATTGGATTATTTTATTCACAACTTACTGATCACGTCAGTTAATATCAAGTGAGTAATGACAAAAAATGACGTTGTTTTAGGTCAAACAAGGAGAAATGGATTACGACGGTTTTGCTAATATTTCACTTTACTTTATAAAAAAGATCACGATATGATCATTATTATGATGATGGTGATGTCGATGGTGAAATGATGACAACTATGGTGATAATGATAGAGTTTATAATGATGATTATGATAGTTTTGAAAACCCTAACGGCGAAACGATGAAGTAAGGGAATTATTCAGCTGCATAATTGTCATTTTAGTATTGCCGATTCTATTGATAGTGGTGCTGCAATTATACACTGTTTTTGTTATGTTAGTCAATCAATCAGTCTAGTCAGTTAGTTAGTCAGTTATTTAGTTAGTTAGTTAGTTAGTTAAATAGTTAGTTAGTTAGTTAGTTAAATAGTTAGTTATTTAATTAATTAATTAGTTAGTTAGTTAGTTAGTTAATTAGTCAATTAGTTAGTTAGGTGTTTTGTTTTGTTTTGTTTTTGTGCTTAATAAAACATTTCCAGGCTCAAAATAAAAAATAAAAATTCTGCAACCACAGGAATAAACATAGTGAATGTATTTATAAAATTACACACGATCATTTTTAGAATACGTCTAATTTTTTTTCTTCAGATCTTGTCTACGTTTTACAAATCTCATTATGGTGCTCTGCCGATGATAACATTAAACACGCTGCATATATTTGTGTAAGCTTATTTGTTACCATCAACTTTCTTTTCCTTATTTTTTTCGACGTCATTGCACATCGGGCAAACCCATAGGTGCTCAGTCTCCCTCAGCATTTGTCGAAGGGTATAAATGCTAACTGTTTCTGTAGCTCGCTGGTTGTATACACGACGGATGCAAGCTCCCATACGTCAGTCACTACTTGCCTTACGTTTAAAGCCAAATTTCAACAATCTTAACCTTGTTGATTCATCTATTGCAGTGTCATTCTCTAACAGGCGATCATTAATTGTTCTCAGTATCTATCCCTTATCTATATGCAGTGTCCCCACTAAGGGTGCTCTTGAAGTTACTCTGTTAGCTCTCTCATTACCGAGTACCCCTGCATGACCAAGACAGTAGATCCACACCAGTTCCTGAAGATTCGAAGCTTCTATGAATGTTTTCCATTCATGTTGTAGCCATCCATTTTGGACCTTCCGAAGCATGGACTGAGAGTCTGACCCAATAACTGCCTCCGAATTGCCTCCCCTGCTGTGCAGTAGTGGTCCACCAGTGACCAAAACTCAAGAGTATCTAATATGGCTTCCAAGGTATATACCTGCGCGCAAGATTACTCTTGGCCTAGATGTAGATAGAAGATTAATGACACTTCTACCTTAAGGGAGAATTCACAAGATATTTCCAGAAATCACGAACAATGTTGCATTGGGTTGAACAGTTGTTAACGCATTATATCTGGTCAGTCACCTTTTGTGAAGGATTTAAGCAATGGTTTAGCCCGTTCAAGCCCCCAGTTGGTGTAATCTAACGAAATCCCTCTTATAAGACATAGATCTGTTTAGAGGTTAATATATGTGTAAGTATTTATATATGTATATAATAAATATTCTGGCTCATTCTTTTGCTTTCATACATGTGGCTGAATCAACTAGTATTGTTTAGTTTTAAAACAACAGGTAACAAATTTAATAGTGAATTAGTCTTTAACAGGTTAAAATGAATATGGAAAGATTAGTGGAATTTTGATGGATTTAAAGTTCTCGTCTTTAAGAATTAGTTGGGAATTTAACCTTATACTTAAAGTTTAACTGAAATGTCCTTTTCGCTGGTGCCTTTTAGTTAGCACTTAGCTTGCACGAGTGAGTCCTGCCGCCTAGTTTTTCGTCACGTTGTTCCGGTGAGAAATGTACTTCTCTCACGCGAGTGGCGTAGTAACTTAGTACTTCATACAGTCTGATAGCTTGTAACCACGTACCCAAATTTTGGGAATACACGATCTCCCTGCACAGGTTTCAGATGGACACGAGCAATTTCAGTGCATATGCTCTTGAATCAATTTCGTCTGAGAAATTACTCTTATGACGGTGTTCCATGATACACTTGGCCTGGGAAACTAGTAATTCCTCTTCGACGGATGTTCTGCGATACACTTGGTCTGGGATATTATTTCTCTTATGACTGATGATCCAATTCCTAGGTTTCCAGTATTGTGTTTATAAAGTCCTGGTCCCTGAAGTTTTACAGTCGTGTATTTAAATATGCGGGTTTACTCTTAAGGTTTCAGAGTTGCCCAAATACTGCCGATCTGTCCCTTTTGATATAGGAATTCTAGGTCCGATCTTTCTCTTTCTGGCTTCTTGGGAGTTGCTCGGTTGAAGTTGCGAGCGGTCTGTTCTTTGCCTCTTGAGTTCACTAGATTATATCTCTCATTCTCAGTTCAAATCACAGATTGTGTTTCCGCCGAATGTTCCAATAGAATTCATTGTATATTCTGGCATCTCACTTCAAACCAATGAAATCCCTCTAGCACTGTTTGGGTGGGGAAGTTTTAATCCAAAATATCCCCCGCGTGTTTAAAATTAAATTTAAAATTCCACGCGTGACCTCTATATATAATACTGCAAAATACTTCCAATGACAAGTTTTCCTGGCGTAATGTCTTCAGCCAAAATGTCCCTCTAGACAGATTATATCTAACAATCACCAGGGATCGTCCCACAAAAGCGATAAATGCATCTACCACCTGTGATATTGATGCAGACAGGGTCCATCGGAAACGATTATCATATTATCGCCTTTATCTGCGTGCCTCCGCCAGACAGATGTCTGGTCTGACAATGTTGTCTTCTTCCATCGTACGCACAATACAAGCTTGTGTCAAAACGGTCAGCAGCTTTTCATTGGGGTCAAATGTTGGATCAAAAGTGGTCAGACTGAGAGAATAGATAAGCGAATGACCGGTATAATTACCTGTTATTATCGCATGTACCTTGCGGAACGTAAAAAATTTTGCGTGTAAAGCAGACACGTCCGTAGGGGAGTAGAGTGTTAGAGACTTCACACTGCTAGATTCAGCATAGAGCAAAATAATGAATGAAAGGACAAAACTGATACAGACGATCCGGTTAGCATAGCATGTCTGTGATCAAAGTATCATGGAAGCTGCTTTAGACAGTGGAATATCGAATGAATAAAGAACGTTCAAAATCGCTGTCCATGACTGGATTGTTCTGGTTCTCATTCATTGATTATTATCGTGCTGTAATTATTTGAAACGCGAATGTGTGAAAAGGATAACTAACAAGTGAATCGCTCAATGATCAACTTAATAAGTCCGCCTTGTTAGAGTCCACGAGAAAACAGTTTATTACGGAAGAACACACACATATTTGACGACATCATTAATATAGTTCATGGTAAGCATATATGACAAATTGAATTCTTGCAAACATCCTATTATGGGTCCATTTCGTACTTGAAAAACTATCAAACGAACATCATGGCTATATACTCGCGCTGCTGGGTTTCAGACAACCGGTAGTGAGCGCATGTGTCTTGACGAGAATGAATCAACGACTTAATCATTTATCTCTTCATCAATTACAATGGACTGACCCGTGTCCGTACTTGACTAAAATATATATATGTGCAGTAGCATCATGCACAACCCTGGAAGGGTAACAAAATCCGTCTTCACTGCTTGACGGTCAATACAAAAGGGGTACGGTAACCTAGTCACCAAGCGTGACCATATCGACGCTAACACGTCATGACTTGACCGTGCATTTCGCGTTCATAACTCCGTAAAGTATAAAGATCAATTTATATTAATTCCATTGACCCTAAACATGCGCACTGCCAATTCTTAGCAGACGCCATCAATAAAACTACCGTAACAATTCCCTGCCCGCCGTGGGAAAAAAAATCTATTAGATAGATTTTTTTACTATCTTACTCAATAATATGAAAAGTTTAATAAAAACCCGACATATGGCCTACGATGTTCTGTCTAGAACAGTGTCGTGGTCATGTCGATAATACATAAGTCATATAACATTATTAAACAAAGGGGTGTCAACTGTCGCTAACAATTAACTATTGAACTATTGAAGACTGTTGTGAGTGAATAATGAAGTGTTATGTAAAGAAAATTATTCTAACTAATTAAAATTAAACTAATCAATGATAGTAAGTATATAATGTATTAATTAATTAACATCTAATTAAAGAACCTGATAGATAGTGTCATAATAAAAGACATGAGAAGTAAGGAAAAATAAAGTAAAGAAAGAGAAAAAAATTAATTTAGTTATGTGTGTTTACAATTAATTATTAGTGTCGTGTAATTACAACATAATTAACTTAATGATATAATGAGAGAAAATAACATATTAATACATTTCATGTGAACATCTTAACTAAATGCATATAAAAGCTATCTCATTTATACATAAAATATTTAGAGTATTTGCTTGTGTGATTTTTTTTTCTTTTTCATCATTTCTTTCTTTGACATATTTTCTTCTCTTTTTTTCTCATTATTTTTAATCACACTTCAATTTTATTATACTCTTCATTAATTTAATAACTATTAAACTTAATATCGGATGTGATGATCCATCCGTCGTTATGTCCATTGCGAATCTATGGAAAGTTCCTTAGAAATTTAATACTGTTCAACTAAACTTCGTTCCTGATTGAATATAAACTTGATCGTTTTGAGTTAGTCAATTTCTGTAACCTAACGTTATATGTCCAGCTTGGATTCATATCGTATTCAAGACCATATCGTAGTGAGTTAGAGAACGATTGGACACTAACCAAAGTCCAAACGTTAGAAAAGACCATCGAAATTTGTTTCTTGCTATCACGAATTTTCTTTTGGAAACTGAATATCTTGAATGATTGAATTCGAATTATTTGAAATGTTTTTCCATACAGAAGTGGTTCATATCAATTTTGTCGCAGCAATCAGTTAGAGTTCCAAAGTCGCTCTTGTTTAGCCGTTAATCTTTTAACTTGTAGACAATAATTATTCGACTTCTGTTGGGTGTCTTGAAAGTGCATCCGCCAGAATGTTTTCTTTTCCGGGTATAGCTTCGATGACAAAGTCATATGGCTGAAGTAGAATCGAAAACCTGGCAAGTTTGGGGCTTTTGTGGTTAGAGCGTCGAAATGAAGCAACCGCCTTCTGGTCGGTTTGAATGGTAAAAGGCGCTCCCAACAAGAATTTTTCCAACCTTGTGATTGCCCAAACAACTGCCAGCAACTCCTTGTCAACAGTGGAGTATTTCGTTTTAGGAGATTTCAGTTTTCTTGAAATATACATAGTCGGATGAAGTATATCGTTGTGATATTGAAGTAGGCAAGCTCCGATACCGTAATTACTGGCATCTGTTCGAAGAAAACACTTTTTGTGAACATCTGGCAACCGTAAAATTGGTGGCCTAGAGAAGATTGTCAAAATGTTATTAAATGTTCTGTCACAGTCTGTTGTCCACGTAATTTTATTTGGTTTGTCTTTTTTGCAATAGTGAAGACACGACAGCAGTGATTGAAGACAAATTGGGAACAAATCTGCTATAATACTGGACAAGACCCAGTAGACTTCGAACTTGTTTTTTATTTTGTGGGACTGTTAACTTTAAAATTTTTGATACATTGTGGGGAATGGTTTTGATACATCCAGACCCTATAATATGTCCAAGAAAAGTTATTTCGTGTAAAGCTATTTGCATTTTACTTGGTCTAGCTGTTAAGTTGTTAGATCTTAAAATGTCTAATACTGAAGTTAATCCATACATGTGTTCATCAAATTAAGGACTAAATAGACAAATATCATCAATATATGTGATAATGTCAGATCTATCCGCCAAAATGTTTCGCATCATGCGAATGAACGTGGCTGGTGCATTCATTAGCCCAAAAGGCATCACATTCCACTGGTAAAGACCATGTGGAGTCGAGAATGCTGTATAGTGTTTGGCTTGTTTTGTTAAAGGAATCTGCCAATATCCCTTGGTTAAATCGATTTTTGTAAAATATGTTGCTGTAGAAAGACGAGTAAGTAGATCGTCAATAAGAGGGTGAGGTTCACTGTCTGCGACCGTCTGTGCATTAAGTTTTCTGTAGTCAACGCAAAGACGTATATTATTGTCTTTTTTTCTAACGATAACTAACGGTGATGAAAATGGTGAGTTACTGTTTTCTATTATTCGTAATGCTAACATCTGATTAAGTGCCTGTGAAGTTTTATCTTGATAGTGAATAGGAACTGAATAAGGACGGAGTTTTATAGGTGTGTCGTCCTTCAGTATAATGTCATGAGAAATGATTGATGTACGACCCGGTATATCAGTCAAGACATCAGAATATGTCTCTAAGATTTTACAAACTGTAGTATGTTCTTGAGATGTTAATGAAGAAGAAATAGTGACATCTCTCCATGATTCAGAAGATTGTAATTCAGGTATAGGAAATGACATTTGGATTTCAGGAAATGATGATTCCTCTTCCTGAATCACCGAAAGATTAGAATATTGGCAAGAACCAGTAGCTTGATTGTCTAAATCCTGAAAAATAGATTGCAGATGTTGAGGACGAGGGAAGAACTCTTTCAGCATGTTTATGTGGTAAATTTTTTTCTGACCTTTAATGTCCAGTATGTAGTCGACGTCAGAAATTCTGTCTACAACCTTATATGGACCGTTCCAAGTGATTAACAGTCTATTGTCCTTTTTTGGGAGTAATACGAAAGCTTCGTCACCAGGAAATAACTGGCGTAATCGTCTATTTTTATTTTGGAACTGTCTAGATTTATCTTTTGCTGCTTCTGAGGAAGCTGTTGCTCTTTGACAAGCATCTATGATTTGTCTACGTAAATTAATAACGTATTCATAAGATGACTGGGTTTCCTGAGTCATCTTAGAGTCGAGTAGTAAGTCTTTGATCAGTCCCATAGGACCTCTTGGTGGAGCACCAAACACTAACTCGAACGGAGAGAAACCGGTTTGTTCATTCGGAACCTCTCTGTACGCAAACAAAACTGCTGGGATAGCCCTGACCCAGTCTTGAGGGTTATCAACTGTAACTTTATGCAATAACTGTTTAATGGTGCGGTTGAGTCTCTCAACTGCGCCATTACTCATGGGATGGTACACACTACTGAAGTTTCTCTCTATATTAAAAGCTCTCATAACCTCTTTCATTGCGCCAGACACAAATTGGGGCCCATGATCCGAAAGTAATTTACTTGGGAACCCAATCTAGAAAATATTAGGAACAAAGCATCAGCTATGTCCGATGTGGTTATATTTTTAAGAGGTATGGCCTCTGGCCATCGTGTACATAAGTCGATACACGTTAATATATATCTGTGACCTCTTGCAGTTGGTAGAAGTGGACCAATAATGTCCATTGCCATTTTATCAAAAGGCCGCACCGATATATCACATGCCTGAATGGGAGCATTATGGAACGCTCCACGAGACTTGACTTCCTGGCAAATTACACAGGAACGTACATACGATGATACGTCTCGTGATATTCCCGGCCAGAAAAAAGACGACAACACTCGAGACCGTGTGCGAGTGTAGCCCATATGACCCGCGCATTGGGAGTCATGTGCATGCCGTAATATGTATGTTCGTAAAGGAGATGGTACCATGACCTGTTGTTTCAATTTATCCTGGTCCATACAATTTCTAAGTAAGATACCGTTTTTAATAGTGAACCAATGCTTAATCTTATTGTTGACAGCAATGTCATCATACTTGTTTACCAATGTAAAACATTTCTTTAAAAAATTATCTTCCCTTTGCTTGAGAGCAAACGAGTCTCTGTCAATTACCGATTTAGGTTCATTGTCAGTACAATCATCCACTTTGATACTTGGAGTATTCTCTTTTATTAATTCCTGAGCCTGAGCTCGTGTTGTTACCGCATTGGCCGTAGCCAAGTTTACTCTTTCCCATTCTGAGATTTCCTCAGGTGTGCAGTCCTTGCTGCCGTGGATACGTCCGATTGTGAGATCAGCAATAGGACTCTGAAGTAAACATACTTTAACTTGACCTGAAAAAAATGGGGTGTTAATATCTATAATTGCCGTGGGATAATATTCAATGGTCCCACCAAAAGTTATACAACGTACAAACTCATTAGTAGCATAGCGAGGATGTACTAGTGATTGCCGGATGCCGATCGTGGTTGATCCGGAATCTCTTAACACTGAAATTATGTTTCCATTGAACAGTCCTTTATTAAAAATCAGTGTCCCAGTTCCATCATTTGCAGTGAGACTAATTGCAGGAATAGTCTGTGTAATTCTCATAGGCAATTGGCTGGACTTCTGAAAAATAGCATGGCATTGTGGACAAACATTTGCCACATTATTATCAACAACACAACATGACGAAGATGAATGCGTTGGAATATCACTATTATGAACAATTGGGGTTGCATTGTTAGTCAATGCTGCCCCTGCAGTATGATCAAATTTATTTTGATTTCTGGAGGTAGGACGTTGTCTGTTATGACTACCTGAATGATCATTATTATTATTATTACCTCTGCCATTAAAACTCTTATTTCTTAGTCTGTAATTGTTATTACTATTATTATGCCACTTGTTATTACTATTATTGGCATTACCATTAAATGATTTATTCCAATTTGATTTGTTTTGATAACTATTGTTATATCTAAACTGAGGTGACTGGTTTCTAAACTGTTGTCTACCCCGGTTAAAATTCCCATTATTGTAAGAATTATTTAGTCCTTGATAATCATTGTAATTATTTCTTCTATTTGAAAAATTTCTGTCAAGGCTCTGAGCTCTTGATCTTTCAAAACCATGATATGCCATATTGGAGGCAACTGGAAGTGGTTCCCTTACTTGTGTATTGGATATGCTACTATTGGGATGAGCAGTGCAGTAATTTATTGCCATTTTTTCTAGTTCCTCTAAAGTCGGAGGTTTACGTTCCTGTAAGAAAGAAAAGAATGGTGAACTTACAGAAGATAGGACCTTATCCCTAAGGATTAAATCAACCAACTTGTCATAAGATTTTTCCACACCAGCAAGTTCGACCCATCTGTTGAATGTATTGCGTATATTCGCAACGAACCCTGTAAAGTCTTTATTTGATTCTGGCAGGAGAGTTTTAAATTTAATCCTACATCCCTCTTCGTCCAAATGAAATCGACGTAGTAATAAAGCGTTAATGGCATCATAATCACCAGCTATTGTTGGATCAACATTCTGAGCTGCGCTTGCAGGTGCACCATCTAAAAATTCACTAAGTTTTAGTGCCCATGCAGTTTTATCTAATTTATTAACCTCACAAATCTTCTCAAAACGTAAAAGCCAGGCCGATAAATCATCAACATTCAATCTGAATGTCGGTAGTTTGAAGTGATAATTGCTTCTAGTTTGGTTAGGTGCAGACATATTTTGGGAATTATCACTATGGCTAACAGTAGCATTTTGTGCCTGTAATTTCGATGTTTCCAACCTGATAAGTGCCAACTCTTTTTCTTGTTGTCTTATAATTTCATCTTGCTTCCATTTATTTTCCTCTATTTCTCTTATTCTGTTTTCTTTTTCAATCTCTTCCCTTTCCTGTTTTGCTATCCTTCTTGCTTCATTGGCCTCACGTTCTTCTTCTTGACGCTTCAATTCAGCTTTTTGTTTTTCCAATTTGGCCTCATGTTCTTCTTCTTGACGCTTTAATTCAGCTTTTTGTTTTTCTAATTCAGCTTTCCTTTCAAGTTCCTCTGCCTTATATTTTGCAAGTTCCGCCACTGCGTATGCTTCTAGAGCTTCTCATCTTTTCCCAAAATCTTTACCAATTTTAACAAAATGGTCTAACGTAAGCATTTTGTAATTTAATAATCTATTTATTTAATCAACTATCTGTATTAATCAACAATATATATTACCATCAATTACCTATGTGTGCCCAGTGGCCAACTTAGTATTATGAATAGATTAATGTACCAAGTATTTGTTGCGTGCATATTTTTCATCGATATGATTTAGACATTCATTCTTTTGAAAATTAAAGCTAGATAATTCATGATTGATTTACACTTTTGATTATAGGAGTAATCGTTCTTGATATTGATTCGGCGCATGGATATTGCACTTATGTCCGTACTTATTTGTTAGGGCCAGAAAATAGATTAATTTGCTTATTATGTTTATGGCCTGAATTCATATGTATTACATATTATGAGTACAAGTAGAATCAGTCCTATATTGTATATTTTGGATGGGTAGGCAGGACTATATTCTTGTTATGCCGCTCTAGCGGAAGTATGAGTTGTCTTGACAAGTCGTGATGAGTTCCGATGTACCGTTTACAATGGCGGGTTACGCATTTTCAAGGGCTGGTACATTCTTAAGTAAAAATGATTTATGAAGTGGTTTTTCTTCTGTAGGAGATTGTGTCTCTACTAGAGTTTGTGTTAGAGACTCTCCTAATGTACGGTATCATGTATGATTCGGACTCCAGGTAATGCCAGACCCTATTTTTGATGATCTCATGTCGGTTAGACCTAGCTGGAATATTGTGCTTCGCAACGCTAGGGTCATGTTTGTATCGACGAAGATGACGGGCTTCCATACAGCAGTTATGTCTACGTGAAGTAACTGGATTACTGTAGAACTGTATGGAGAAACTTTAGGAAATTATTCATATGCATTTCAAATTAACTTTGGCTTATATATACCCTCCTATGAGTGAGTGAGCGACAACTCAGGAAGGCGGCCATGTTACATTCCTGTCATCATATTTTTGAATCACTGTCCAGAGAACGGGGCATGTATCTTACTATTCGGACAGTGGCAAGGAGATCTCAATTTTGATAGAAACCCCTTGTCGTGGTTTCATAATATGATATAAACTGTGAACATAAAGCAACTTTAGTTACTTACCGATCCGCCTTCACTGACGCGTTTAGTCAGATAGGGGATGCGGCCATAATGTATGATAACATTGGAAGCTATTGATGTACTACCCATGATATATGAATGTGTCATGACATGGGATCTACTATGTATGCCTGCAAATTGATGTGTCAACATATACCCATGATTTACTCGTTATGTCCCAGTGTGTGCGTCTAAATAAACTGTGTAAACAAAGATTCCAGCAGTCTGCATTGGTGCCTTGTAGACACAAGTGAATGAGTGCTTAGATTGGTCAGAACACGAACAGTCCACCATTCGCGTTAATCACACTCTACACTTCTACTCCATATATACACCATCCTGCGTCGGTTGAATTGACCAAGTTTAGGGCCTGCTTCCCCTGGAGCCTTAGAGGGAAACTACTGCTTACAGCTGCCTTTGCCTTCCCTAACTCAGGACTAGGGTGAGTTACCCATTTACAGCTGTGTAGACTGGAGCATGCCTGATCTCAACAACTCGGTACACTACAATGGACATATACAGTAGTGGCACCACAAACAACATGCTACAGTGATTGATAGTGGAGCTTTACCGAAGAAAGAGAACACACTTTACACCACACTTTACAGTGACACTTTACAGTATTATCCACTATGCTTATTATATTCAAGGCAAACCCTCACTTTATAAGTATTTATCCATATATAATGCTATCATGCCCTAGTCATGATGCATTAAATGCATAAGCAATCGTGAATTAGAACTAATACTGCAAATTGTTGCAATTAATTTATCAAGTCCTTTTTTTTTTTTTTGAAAATTAGTCAAAATATTTATATTGTATTATTACCCAATGAATTTACACTATTATTATTACATACTCAATTTATAAGTTAATAAATACAAGACAATTAGTCAACTAAAATGTTACAAGACATTAGCACATCACAATTGCCAAATGCAAACGAAAAAATGATTATATTGAAACAAGCAGAAATCGGAAGTACATGTTAAGAAGAAAAACTAAATCTAGGTTACAACACATACACATTAAAAGATGACATCACAGGACTCATAACTGACAGATATTTTACAATTATAAAATAAATGACAGGCAGATTAGAATGAACGGGATAGTTTACGAACACGTTACGAAATGAATAAAATGAAACTCAACGCAGCAAAATTACTACAAATATAACGTTACTTTACAACTAAAACATCTAAGGTCGAATAACTTCAGAAGCAAACACAGTATGCTGCTGGTAGATCTCAGCAGATGTTTCGCTAATGGAATTACTCAACGAATCCCTATTAGAACGGTTTTTAGATCTACTGACCATCTGAAAAGAGGTATTAGTCGATCTAAAAACTCCCAATCCAACCGCCCGCTTATATAAATAACAAATAAACAATAAATGACAAACGAAACATAAAACAATTAATTGCAGATAACATGCCCGAATAAAATGAAGTGGACTACACCTAGTTTTGATGAACCGACAAAGGTTTCAACATTCACTTATCTTTTTGCGCCCAGTGATCTTCAGTTAATGCCAGTATGCATCAACGGCCAACCACGTACAGTGAGCTGAACTTCATCGTTTTAACGGGGTTTCCTCTTGATATTCTCCTTGCATCAATACTTGTAGCAGGACATTAGATTTGACTTTCGTAAAGCTGCCAACAGTTGTCATTGACTCGGTCGAAAAGGGTGATGACGTATATTTGACCTCTAGTCATGCGCAGTGTGTCATAAAGTCATGTGAACGTATTGTAAACGTAAACAATCGTGTTGCGAAGAAATTTGTCGCTAGATCTAACCTGATGAAGGAGAAGATTTTCGTATCCCCATACTGGCCACCAGTTCTTTGATACAGACGATCCGGTTAGCATAGCATGTCTGTGATCAAAGTATCATGGAAGCTGCTTTAGACAGTGGAATATCGAATGAATAAAGAACGTTCAAAATCGCTGTCCATGACTGGATTGTTCTGGTTCTCATTCATTGATTATTATCGTGCTGTAATTATTTGAAACGCGAATGTGTGAAAAGGATAACTAACACGTGAATCGCTCAATGATCAACTTAATAAGTCCGCCTTGTTAGAGTCCACGAGAAAGCAGTTTATTACGGAAGAACACACACATATTTGACGACATCATTAATATAGTTCATGGTAAGCATATATGACAAATTGAATACTTGCAAACATCCTATTATGGGTCCATGTCGTACTTGAAAAACTGTCAAACGAACATCATGGCTATATACTCGCGCTGCTGGGTTTCAGACAACCGGTAGTGAGCGCATGTGTCTTGACGAGAATGAATCAACTACTTAATCATTTATCTCTTCATCAATTACAATGGACTGACCCGTGTCCGTACTTGACTAAAATATATATATGTGCAGTAGCATCATGCACAACCCTGGAAGGGTAACAAAATCCGTCTTCACTGCTTGACGGTCAATACAAAAGGGGTACGGTAACCTAGTCACCAAGCGTGACCATATCGACGCTAACACGTCATGACTTGACCGTGCATTTCGCGTTCATAACTCCGTAAAGTATAAAGATCAATTTATATTAATTCCATTGACCCTAAACATGCGCACTGCCAATTCTTAGCAGACGCCATCAATAAAACTACCGTAACAAAAACAATGCCAAATAATAAGCGAAATGAATGGGAGAAAGAGAAAAATGAAGAAAAAAATGATACTGACGGAGTGGACGTGAGATCGCACGGTATCGTCACTACTGCCCTTGTTAATGAAGTTTCAGACAATTACCTTAAGGCTGCAGTAGCTGTCTCTACCTCCATTCTCATGCTGGAGGTTGTTATCTTGTAAGCCCCGCTATTTTTAGCGACGATTCTGCCATTTACTTTAATAGAGAAGGTCAATCCTGATTTATCAAAACGGAGTATGGACCCATCTTTGTCTTTCCAGTTACGTTCTTGGGCGTTTCTTTTGATCGTTATGATAGCACTAGTGTAAAACCTCCACATAAGACGGGAATTAAATTCAAAAGCACCAATACCTAACGGCAACAAAAGTATTTTTTAAAAAACCCACCGTGCATCACAACAGTACACGAAATACGTAGCATCAGCGAGGATCCCAATGTGTGTGAATACGGGATCACACGTTCTATAAATATATTTTAGTCCACACCGTCATTTGCGCATCTTTCTTTGGTAAGTGTTACTATTTTCGGGAGAGTACATATAAGGGAAACAATACGATTAATGTCTAACTTTCAACCAATGTTGCATCCCACAGCGTTATGAACAGACAGAAAAAGCTGGAAAACTATATATATATATGATAATAATTCCGTCTTTAAGAAGTTCTAGCCACGCCGTGGTTCTATCCGTGTGTTTTCATTTTTTACGTCCAGCATTTTGATTACTTTTAATGTTAACAGTATCATTTCGTGTTTTACTTTCTTTTTATTTTATTTATATTTCTATTAGTGCCAACATGCAATGTGAGAAGATACAATGACATTTTTGACAACATAATTATCTCCACCATGTTTTGTGTTTGTAAATTATACGTATATAACTAAAAGAGTAGTAACAAATCATAGATGGTGTAACCCGATGAACAAAAGACAGAGCTATGGTTTTTCCGTTCCTATTTACTTAACAAGAAAATAAACATAAGAAGGAACTTAAAAATGTCAATAAAATGACTTGTCATACACGCTACGTGTGTGTTTTTTTTTAATCACATGGAAGAAAGGGCACATCCACAGTGCTCCGTTGTACTAAATAAATGTTTTATACTTTTGGCATGGGAGACAGGAGGTAATCGATTCGAGTGATCTCACAGTAAATAAATAAACAAACAACACACAAAGGTATGTTATCAGGCACTCAGTGAGAAATAAAGAAGTAGAAGACCAGACAACAGAAAAACAACTGAAGTGATAGGCTTACTGGGATCGAACCAGGACCTTCCGAACGGCACCCACCGCCTATCCGCGGGAGCGAATCGCCACTATCCACTCTGCCAGCTACGCATTACAAAAATAATGCTTCACTGACAGAGGTCTAGCACAAACAACCACGTGACCCGGATATGTACCATAAAACGACCCAGACTAATTATAGACGCAATCACTTCTGCAGTTCCATTATATAACCAGATACACAAGACAAAGGCCTTAATACTGTGTCTAGTAAATGATAGAAGAATGAGAATAAGTAAAGGACAGAATGTAGGTTTCTTGTTTTTTTTTAATAAACGAATAAACATATGAGGAGGGGAAACCTGAGTAGGTCGATGTGCTTCTTTGGAAAATCCTTTTATTAAACTTTAATAAAACGGTTTATTTCCCGAACAGTTATTACAGTTATTTAAACCACAAAAAGAAAACACTTTCCCTGTCTTAGTCTCTTCCTTCCCTTTTCCTTACTTACTTGCTTTCTTTCTTCCTTTCTTTCTTTTGTTGTCGCCCATTTTCGTGGATGTGTAAGATGAGAAATTGACAGCCGCATTGGCAAAGCTGCAGCCACATTTTCCCTCCTCACATGAGGGCACTTTACATAAATCCAGCCACCTGGGAGGATGAAGCTGCCGATCGCAACCAAGTGGCGATGCTATCTACGGTACCACCTCAGATTGGGCGAAAAGAATCTCTCACAGCAAGCAGGAGAAAACGTTGACAGGAACACCAGGAAAATAAGCAGCTGAGGGCTGTCACCTTACGGGCGCATTCATATAGTCAATTAGGGGCTATTATTATTTGTGACATAATTTGTGCACTCTCTTCTCCTCTCCGACAGTATTGAACTTCACTTGTTGTGCGTACTGAATTATGTGCATTGTTTTATTTTTATGCTTAATAAAACATTTCCAGGCTCAAAACTAGAAAAAAAAAAACAATTCTGCAACCACAGGAATAGAATTAGTGAGGAGTCTGTGTTGCTGACTAACCTTCTTTCTTCTAGGAGAACTTCCAGATTTGGCACCTGGAATGTTCGGACATTGAACGAACAAGGGAAAGTGGCACAAGTAGCAGCAGAAATGAGGGAATACAAAATCGAGGTTCTGGGAATGTGTGAAACAAAGTGGAAGGGGGTAGACAGGAAGAAACTCATCACAGGTGAATTGGTGCTGTCCTCAGGACACGAAGACGAAAGTTCACACCACAGTGGAGGGGTAGCTCTTATGTTATCTAAAGAAGCACAGAAAGCACTCATTGAATGGGAAGCTGTGGGACCCAGAATAATAACAGCTATTTTCAAAACAGCTAAAAAGAAAATTCATGTCAATGTCATCCAATGTTATGCACCAACTAATGACAAAGAAGAGTCTGTGAAAGAAGCATTTTATACTAAACTACAGGAAATTATGGATAAAGTAAAAAGAAGAGACATCACAATTTTGATGGGTGACATGAATGCAAAGATAGTACAGTAAATACCGGATTTGAAGAAGTCATGGGAAAACATGGGCTAGGAGTAATGAATGAAAATGGAGAACTATTCGCAAACTTCTGTGCTTCAAATCAACTGGCTATAGGAGGAAGCATGTTTCCACATAAGAGAATACACAAAGCAACATGGATATCACCAGACCATAGAACAGAAAATCAGATCGATCATATATGCATAAAGAAGAAGTTTAGATCATCATTGCAGGATGTAAAGGTATATAGAGGAGCAGATGTGGCATCAGATCACCATCTTCTGATAGCCAAAGTAAAAATGAAACTCAAGAGATATGCAACAATGCAAAATTATAGACAACAGTTTAATGTAGGACAGCTAAGAAATCAAGAAACAAGAGACAAATTTGCGGTCACAGTATCCAACAAATTCCAAGTGCTCCAACAGTTGGAAGATGTAGAGAATACAGAAGACTATTGGCAGCAGGTCAAAACGGTATGGAAGGAGACATGTGAAGAAATACTGGGGAAAAGGGAAAGACAACAAAAAGCATGGATAACAACAGAAACCATCAATAAGATAAAAGATAGAAAAAACAAGAAAGCAGAGTTAAACACAAGCAAAACCAGAAGTTCCAAAGCCAAGGCTCAAGAAGTGTACACAGAAGCAAACAAAGAAGTAAAAAGAAGTATCAAAAGAGACAAGAGGAAGTATATTGAGGAGTTGGCAAGAGAGGCAGAAGATGCTGCAGCCAAAGGAAATATGAGAGAACTGTATAGCAGCACAAAGAAGCTAACAGGGAAATACAAGCAAACAAGTTGCCTCATAAAAGATAAGAATGGGAAACTGCTCAGCAATATACAAGAGCAAATGAAGAGGTGGACAGAATATTTTGGGGACCTTCTCAATAGACCAGCTCCACAAAACCCGCCGGACATCCAGCCAGCAGAAGAAGAGCTACAAATTAACGGTGAAAGACCAACGAAGGAAGAAATAAAGAAAGCCATAAAGCTTCTAAGAGATGGAAAAGCGTCTGGACCTGATGGCATTCCAGCAGAGGCCATCAAAGCAGATATCGACACGGCTACAGAGATGTTATATAAATTACTTGGTAAAGTCTGGGAAAAAGAAGAGATACCAGCAGAATGGAAGGAAGGATATCTGGTTAAGTTGCCTAAGAAGGGAAATCTACAAGAGTGCACAAATTATAGAGGAATAATGTTACTATCAGTGCCAGGAAAGGTATTGAACAGGATTATCCTTGAGAGATTAAAGGAGTCCATAGAGACAAGAAATTGAGAGATGAACAAGCAGGTTTTCGACAAAACAGATCATGTACAGACCAGATAGCCACTTTGAGAATAATAGTTGAACAAAGTCTGGAATGGAATTCACCACTATACATCGGATTTGTGGACTACGAAAAAGCATTTGACAGTGTGGACAGAGAATCACTTTGGAAATTGATGAGGCATTATGGAGTTCCCCTGAAGATCATTAATTTAATAAAGAAAACCTATGAAGACATGACGTGCAGAGTTCTTCATGAAGGACAGCTTACAGAACCATTTGGGATAAGAACAGGAGTGCGACAGGGATGCCTCTTGTCTCCATTTCTTTTCTTGCTGGCAATAGATTGGGTTATGAGATCATCGACAACACACAACAGAAATGGAATCCAGTGGACTCTGACTAAGCAGTTGGATGATCTGGATTTTGCTGATGATTTGGCTCTCCTGTCCCATAACCGTAATCAGATGCAGGACAAATTGAAAACACTCGATGAGAGGTCACAGCAATTGGGTCTGAAAATACACAGGGAAAAGACAAAAATAATGCGAATAAATGCAGGTAATGAAAACAGGGTTGAACTTGAAGAAACACCAATACAAGATGTAGAATCATACACATATCTTGGCAGTAATATAGACAAAGTTGGAGGGACAGACAGCGATATCAAAATAAGAATACAAAAAGCAAGAGGAGCTTTCATTGCATTGGGAAATATATGGAGATCAAGAGAAATAGGATCCAACACGAAAATAAGAATCTTCAACTCAAATGTGAAGTCAGTCCTATTGTATGGCTCGGAGACATGGAGAACAACAAAGACAACAACCAAAAAGCTACAGACTTTCATAAATGGGTGCTTGCGTAGAATAGAGGGATTAAAATGGTATGACAAGGTTACCAATGTGGAACTGATGACAAGAACTGGACAAGTGCCAGTGGAACAAGAGATGAGAAGAAGACGATGGCGATGGATAGGACACACACTGAGGAACCTGTTGATAGCATTACAAGGCAGTCCTTGTTCTGGAACCCCCAGGGCAAGAGAGGCAGTTGTTGAAGGCCTATGCTCCTTTGGGAGTGGAGGGTTATGAATTATTTGTGACATAATTTGTGCGCTCTCTTCTCCTCTCCGACAGTATTGAACTTCATTTGTTGTGCGTACTGAATTATGTGCATTGTTTTATTTTTAGGCTTAATAAAACATTTCCAGGCTCAAAACTAGAAAAAAAGAAAACAATTCTGCAACCACAGGAATAGAATTAGTGAATGTATTTATAAAATTACTCACGATCATTCTTAGAACACGTGTGTTACCGGGGCCCGAAAGGGGAGCAAAGAATAGTAACACTGTCCCCTGCCAAGCATGTCGTAGAAGGCGACTAAGGAGGGTTGGGCATGGGGCCGGTTACCCCATCCTGTAAAAAAAATTTAAACCACAAAAAACTTCAACAAATATGGACAAGTCAAATAAAGAAATAAAACACAGCCATCCAAGACAGGGGAAGGTCCTCTCGCGGGGAGGCGTATGATGCAACACAGAGAAAGCCGAAAGGAGTCTGTGTTGCTGACTAACCTTCTTTCTTCTAGGAGAACTTCCAGATTTGGCACCTGGAATGTTCGGACATTGAACGAACAAGGGAAAGTGGCACAAGTAGCAGCAGAAATGAGGGAATACAAAATCGAGGTTCTGGGAATGTGTGAAACAAAGTGGAAGGGGGTAGACAGGAAGAAACTCATCACAGGTGAATTGGTGCTGTCCTCAGGACACGAAGACGAAGGTTCACACCACAGTGAAGGGGTAGCTCTTATGTTATATAAAGAAGCACAGAAAGCACTCATTGAATGGGAAGCTGTGGGACCCAGAATAATAACAGCTATTTTCAAAACAGCTAAAAAGAAAATTCATGTCAATGTCATCCAATGTTATGCACCAACTAATGACAAAGAAGAGTCTGTGAAAGAAGCATTTTATACTAAACTACAGGAAATTATGGATAAAGTAAAAAGAAGAGACATCACAATTTTGATGGGTGACATGAATGCAAAGATAGGTACAGTCAATACCGGATTTGAAGAAGTCATGGGAAAACATGGACTAGGAGTAATGAATGAAAATGGAGAACTATTCGCAAACTTCTGTGCTTCAAATCAACTGGCTATAGGAGGAAGCATGTTTCCACATAAGAGAATACACAAGGCAACATGGATATCACCAGACCATAGAACAGAAAATCAGATCGATCATATATGCATAAAGAAGAAGTTTAGATCATCATTGCAGGATGTAAATGTATATAGAGGAGCAGATGTGGCATCAGATCACCATCTTCTGATAGCCAAAGTAAAAATGAAACTCAAGAGATATGCAACAATGCAAAATTATAGACAACAGTTTAATGTAGGACAGCTAAGAAATCAAGAAACAAGAGACAAATTTGTGGTCACAGTATCCAACAAATTCCAAGTGCTCCAACAGTTGGAAGATGTAGAGAATACAAAAGACTATTGGCAGCAGGTCAAAACGGTATGGAAGGAGACATGTGAAGAAATACTGGGGAAAAGGGAAAGACAACAAAAAGCATGGATAACAACTGAAACCATCAATAAGATAAAAGATAGAAAAAACAAGAAAGCAGAGTTAAACACAAGCAAAACCAGAAGTTCCAAAGCCAAGGCTCAAGAAGTGTACACAGAAGCAAACAAAGAAGTAAAAAGAAGTATCAAAAGAGACAAGAGGAAGTATATTGAGGAGTTGGCAAGAGAGGCAGAGGATGCTGCAGCCAAAGGAAATATGAGAGAACTGTATAGCAGCACAAAGAAGCTAACAGGGAAATACAAGCAAACAAGTTGCCTCATAAAAGATAAGAATGGGAAACTGCTCAGCAATATACAAGAGCAAATGAAGAGGTGGACAGAATATTTTGGGGACATTCTCAATAGACCAGCTCCACAAAACCCGCCGGACATCCAGCCAGCAGAAGAAGAGCTACAAATTAACGGTGAAAGACCAACGAAGGAAGAAATAAAGAAAGCCATAAAGCTTTTAAGAGATGGAAAAGCGTCTGGACCTGATGGCATTCCAGCAGAGGCCATCAAAGCAGATATCGACACGGCTACAGAGATGTTATATAAATTACTTGGTAAAGTCTGGGAAAAAGAAGAGATACCAGCAGAATGGAAGGAAGGATATCTGGTTAAGTTGCCTAAGAAGGGAAATCTACAAGAGTGCACAAATTATAGAGGAATAATGTTACTATCAGTGCCAGGAAAGGTATTGAACAGGATTATCCTTGAGAGATTAAAGGAGTCCATAGACAAGAAATTGAGAGATGAACAAGCAGGTTTTCGACAAAACAGATCATGTACAGACCAGATAGCCACTTTGAGAATAATAGTTGAACAAAGTCTGGAATGGAATTCACCACTGTACATCGGATTTGTGGACTACGAAAAAGCATTTGACAGTGTGGACAGAGAATCACTTTGGAAATTGATGAGGCATTATGGAGTTCCCCTGAAGATCATTAATTTAATAAAGAAAACCTATGAAGACATGACGTGCAGAGTTCTTCATGAAGGACAGCTTACAGAACCATTTGGGATAAGAACAGGAGTGCGACAGGGATGCCTCTTGTCTCCATTTCTTTTCTTGCTGGCAATAGATTGGGTTATGAGATCATCGACAACACACAACAGAAATGGAATCCAGTGGACTTTGACTAAGCAGTTGGATGATCTGGATTTTGCTGATGATTTGGCTCTCCTGTCCCATAACCGTAATCAGATGCAGGACAAATTGGAAACACTCGATGAGAGGTCACAGCAATTGGGTCTGAAAATACACAGGGAAAAGACAAAAATAATGCGAATAAATGCAGGTAATGAAAACAGGGTTGAACTTGAAGAAACACCAATACAAGATGTAGAATCATACACATATCTTGGCAGTAATATAGATAAAGTTGGAGGGACAGACAGCGATATCAAAATAAGAATACAAAAGGCAAGAGGAGCTTTCATTGCATTGGGAAATATATGGAGATCAAGAGAAATAGGATCCAACACGAAAATAAGAATCTTCAACTCAAATGTGAAGTCAGTCCTATTGTATGGCTCGGAGACATGGAAAACAACAAAGACAACAACCAAAAAGCTACAGACTTTCATAAATGGGTGCTTGCGTAGAATAGAGGGATTAAAATGGTATGACAAGGTTACCAATGTGGAACTGATGACAAGAACTGGACAAGTGCCAGTGGAACAAGAGATGAGAAGAAGACGATGGCGATGGATAGGACACACACTCAGGAAGCCTGTTGATAGCTTTACAAGGCAGTCCTTGTTCTGGAACCCCCAGGGCAAGAGAGGCAGAGGAAGACCAAGAAGTACATGGAGAAGAGAGTTGGAAACAGAGGTGAAAATGATGAGGAGAACATGGAAAGAACTTGAGATGATGGCACGTGACAGGAGGACTTGGCATGTGTTTGTTGAAGGCCTATGCTCCTTTGGGAGTGGAGGGTTATGAATTATTTGTGACATAATTTGTGCGCTCTCTTCTCCTCTCCGACAGTATTGAACTTCATTTGTTGTGCGTACTGAATTATGTGCATTGTTTTATTTTTAGGCTTAATAAAACATTTCCAGGCTCAAAACTAGAAAAAAAGAAAACAATTCTGCAACCACAGGAATAGAATTAGTGAATGTATTTATAAAATTACTCACGATCATTCCTAGAATACGACTTTTTTTTTTTAAGATCATGTCTACGTTTTACATATCTCATTATGGTGCATGCAGCTACAGGAGCACAGGGTACCAGAAGCTGTACTTAATTGTTAGCACATTCTTTTTACCCACTGTCATTGTTCACGTTTCACGCTTAGATGCATGACAGGGCTAGACAAGCGTATCGACAATCCCTGAAAGATTAATTGACTCATTAAAACTTGCTAATACCACATTTACTCCACGTAAATGCGGCATGAAGTGTTTGCTTAAGATTGCATAATTACTTACAACTCGACAGCAGGCATTAGGCGATAATAGATACACGCAATCTTGGAAGGCATTTGGAAGAGTGAGCAGGAAGTGTGATATGAGTAGACTTTGACAACATTTGTCGGATTTAGCAACTCCATATGCGGAAGATGACTGGAATTTTCAAACGTATGAGTTATACAGAATACTACATGAGGAAAAGTTTTCATAACATAAATTTTGAATGTATTGACTGGCATTTGAGGCGCCAATAAACAACCACTCTGATTGGGAGTTTTGTCGAAAACGTCAGGTGGAAGCGTGGCCGGAACTTACGATATTACGTAGGAAAAGTTTGATTACGGCGCAACATTCCTGAAAACATTAACGTAGACAGCTCGGATCTTGCCAAATAAAAGAATATAGTTGGATTCTGAATTTATAGGACAGGAAAAAAGTATTAAGAGCATCTCTGTACATCAGTAGAAAACTCGCCAACATTAATACAAATTCCCAGAATTCTACAGGACCACTCCAAGTCACAGAGGGATTCTGAAATAGAAATAATACCCCAGACGTGTGTTCGAGGCATCTGTGTTGTAGTAAAATCTGCAAGATAATCGCTCATTTCAGTAAGATTTTAGTCATAAAATGATAATAAATAAACCCGCCCGATTGTGTCTGACTGTGATTCTCTCACACGCCAGCATCGCGCTGAATTTTGTGCCATGGAACGGCTTAGAACCGATCCCGCAGTTTAAACCTACTCGCTTTCCTTGTGACGTACATTTTTAACATTTTGCCCGATCTGATAGAGACTGCGGCAAGACTTATAATTAACGATCTTACGGAAGTGTGCCGCCAAACTACTGTCTGAATTAACGTAATATTTAACTTTAACGCTTGTAATTAGTAGTAATCCTTACATTTTTTGGTAGTGTAACACGAGACAACAGTTATAATTAACGCAAATTCTTACACCCGCCGCGCAAAACCCCGCTTCGCTTGACACGTTGTGCCATGCATATATACACGCTGGGGCAAAGCCATCAGAGGCAAACACGCAGACAATTTTTTATTTCCTCCTCGCGGTAGTATTTCTGACGTCACAAAAACAAGTAGTTATTTGAAAATACATGCTAGCGAGAGATGGAAGTGTTTGACGATTGACAGTGACAAAATTGAAAATCTAAACCAATATGAAACTGACCATAAAAATCATATGGTAGTATAACTTAGAACCCCCTGAGCAAGAATGTGTTTTAAATAATATGGTAGTCCAAGTATTAGCCAAGTTATTGAGAAAATACTAAATGTCTACGGACGCGTGACCAGACAGACTGTTGTTCCTGCTTGTTTTTCATAACGTTAGTGGGGACGACAGCTTAGAAAAAGAGGCATTGAGGTAAATTCAAATCCGATTGGGTAAAAAGAGTATAGGAGGGAAAGGGGAGCGGTAGGTAAATGTTACCCAAAACTAAACATCTTTTTGTATTGGCATAACTAAAGCAGACTGGCCAATCGACTACCAGACGCAGAGTTTGTTTGGAATAATTTTTGTTTTTCAAAAACTACATTTGAATTCTGGTAGTCGCAAGCTTTTCATTGGCCAGTGCTAATAGATATTAGCAAAAAGCTTTCACTGCTCATTGCCAGTTGAACAAAACTTTTCATTCAAATACGCTGAGATCAGCTGTGTTAATTTTAAACTTAAATAAAGAATTAATTCGCAGTCTGGGCAGTGCAGAGGAAACTGAGGCCATTTCTTTGCAAGTCAGCGTCATTTGTTTATATTTCTTGAAATTTGTGGTAAGAATGCTTTATGAATTAATATGTTTATTACAACTACCAAAGTTAGATACTGCTATTGGGAAAAGTGAAGGACATGCCGGGAGCAGACATTGTTGAGTCCTCACATTGAACTGTATCTAACTGTTGTATGTTGTCATGATTTTGTTTTACTATTATTGTACTAGAATATGTTAGTAAGCCTCCGTGTTCCATGAACACTGTTCAACATGTCTGAAGCGTTTATATTTAAAAAAAGAAGAGAAAATCATACAAAAGGAAATGTGGTTACTCCACGTTATTATATTGAGGAAAACTATGTAAACGTACAGTGGCGTATCTGCCATAGGGACCTGAGGTGTGGTCATAGCAAGGTGTGTCATATAAAATTAAGGGCGAGTGCACCTGTAATGCACGCGAGGCTGACCCCATACCATCGTATGTAAATAATAAATAGAATAAGTGATCAGATATAAAAGGCCAGGGTGTCCTTTTGTTGCAGAGGTTTTATTTCCTGTAACCAGCCGGTGACAGGAAACCTGATGAGTAAGAGTAACGCCAACAAGTCTCCGACAATTCGTTTATGCTGTCAACAGATAACGGGAGGAGCTTGTGCGTGTGGTGATATCGATATTTTCTGCAACTACAGACTGAATTATCCTTCTACAACGAATCCCAGGTGATGTGTTAGCTTCTGGGTATATCTGACACTTCGTTTTAATAAACTCTGGTATTTCCAATCATACCCAGGAATTTTATGGGGTGTGATGAAACTACACAGTGACACACCCTCTTAGATAAATAAAGTTGTAAGCTGTGAATATTCCAACAGGAGAGATATATTGACTTTATATTTATTGGACAAAGTGTCCACACATTTTAGTTGATCCTTTTATGTAAACTATCTTTTCCTCATTTTCAAAGACCTGTCCAAAAGAGATGGCGGGACAGGCAGATTAAAAATGTAAAAAGAAAACATTCATTTTTAAAGAAAAACTTAACCACTGGGTTTATTCACTTCCTCATAGAGAATTAAAGTGTTTTGTGTTTATGTACCATCATTATCATTTCTCCCCTAGACACTAGGTACATCATACACCAGACACTAGAGCCAAAATAGTGACCGTGTGAGATCTAGGGAGGTAGCGTTAGGTTCCCTGCAAATATTTCATCATCATCTTTTAGAGTCAGGGGCCTACATGTGTTTGACCTCACACGGTTAATACAGACACCGATTTCATTGAGGGTCAAATCTTGATTGACTATGTCACCTCAGAATGTGATAAATTTATTGTTAGGGAAGAACATAGGTTAGCTGAGGAAAGGAAAATACAGTTAGAAGAGGCTAGGGAGATTAAAAGGTTACAAATTGAGGCTGAGAAGGAGGCTGAGATCAAGAGGCTCCAATTTGAGGAGAGAAAATTAGAGGCAGAAGAAAAACGACTGCAAAGGGAGGCAGAAGAAAAGAGATTGACTGCCGAAAGGGAGGCAGAAGAAAAACGACTGCAAAGGGAGGCAGAAAAAGAAGAAAAGAGATTGACTGCTGAGAGGGAAGCAGAAGATAAAAGATTATAGAGGGAGCATGAGTTGCGACTAAGGGAGTTAGAGTTGCAAGGCCTTGCTCCGGACAATGGTCACAGCCCCTCTACCTCTGATGCTACTGCTAGTCAGGGGGCCTCCAACTCAGCCATGGGGTTAAATCTAGACTATTTTGTAGAAAAGGATGATGCCATTGAGTCATATTTGAGCAGATATGAAGTATTAGCCACTACTTATGGGTTAGAAAGAGAAAGATGGGGGGTAAAGTTGTCTCAGGGTCTTCGGGGAACAGCTTATGAACTTACTTACTTACTTAGTCGTTCCCCTTCTACCGTGAGGTGTAGAGGTTTGGAAGAGAGAGCGCCAGATTATCCTATCGGCTGTCTTCCTCCTGGCCTGGTTCCATTCTAGTCCTCGGTCCTTCAAAGATTGTCTAATGTTGTCTTCCCAGCGGACTCTGGGTCGTCCTCGGGGTCTGGATCCTTGGCTCTTTGTTACCCATGCTTGTCGTGGTAGCCGATCTTCTCCCATTCTGCAGACATGGCCAAACCATCTTAGTTGGGACTGTTCTACTTGGGTCTGTAGGGGGTGGCATTTTAGGCCTTGACGTATCGTCTGGTTGCGTACCATGTCTCTTCTTGTTACTTCAACCACCTTCCTCAGATACCTCATTTCTGAGGTTTGGATCTGGCTTTTATGGGTTGTAGTCATTGCCCATGACTCGCATCCATATGTCAAGACTGGGACATAGGTGGAGCGGTATACAGCCATCTTTGTTTTCTTACCAACCTCTCTCTTGCTGAGGAATCGTCGATTTATGGCCTGAAAAAGTCTCCCAGCTGCTGCTTTTCGAGTGGCCAACTCTTCTTTGATGCCTCCCTGTCGGTCTATAATAGCTCTGAGGTATTTAAAGTGGTCGACCTGCTCCAGGACCTGTTCTCCCAGCTTAATGTGATGTCTTCTTTCTTCTCCTGATATCACCATGGATTTTGTTTTAGAGCTGCTTATGACCATCCCTCTCTTCTCCAGCTCTTCCTTCCAGACTTGCAGGTTGGATTGGAGATGTGCCTCTGATTTAGCAATCAGGGCAACATCATCAGCAAATGCCAGCTCTGAAATATAGACCTGTCTCATCTTCCAGTACCCCACTGAATACTTTCTTGTAAAGCTTATGAAGTGTTTTCCAAAATGAGCAGGGATGACCAAGACAACTATGACATGTTGAAGCAGGCTCTTTTGTTAAGATACGAAAAGAACGGAGAGTTTTATAGAAAGAAATTTAGGAATGCCAGGCTACTGTCGGGTGAGACCTATCACCAGTTCTCCGCCCGGTTAGAAACGTATATGGAGAAATGGGCTACGTTGGGGGAAAACCCAAGATCTCAAAGAGATGATACTCATAGAACAGATGAGAGAGTCCATGGCTCCAGACATGAGAAAGTTTCTCATGGAACAGGGCGCGGAGAGGCTGGGTGAGATAATTAATGTCGCTGAGAGGTATCAGGCAGCCCAGGCAGAGGTAGCTGGCACCAAGAAGAAACCAGTAGATCATTATAAGGCTCCTCAAAACTATAATAAATTTGACAACAGAGGTAAGCAAAACTTTGATAGGCCTCGAAATGATTATAAAAATAAAACCTCACATTTCAATGACAGAAAGAATGATGAAAGAAAACCTTTTCATCAAGGTAGATTATATTGTAGATATTGTAGGAAGGAGGGACATGACATTAAATATTGTAAAAGTAAACCTGCTGGATGTGCTGCTATGTTAGGTGCCTCTATGATACAGGTTTAGATTTTGATGCTGTCGTGAGCTCGCTCTTGGTGAACCCAGATTAGTATACCACAGAAACAGTAGAGATACAAGGGGCGACCAAGGACCTACCACTCACGAAACTTCCCATTGCAAGGATAACAGTGAAAACTCGCTATGTGGAAGGGATAATCAAAGCAGCAGTGATAGACGCACCCATCTACCCTCTGATATTGGGGTGTCGTTATGTGACGTACGTCTAAGTATGACAAATGAATTTCCCTGACTCGATGGATGATAACAGAATATTGGCCTCTCATAACTTTAGAACCCCTGATCATCTGTTGTAACTGTAACCCGCATGCAGCATTTCCACGAGAATTTTACACGCTGGATCATTAATATGTAGCCTGCTATCTTCTGTGAACTTTGAGATCGCATGGCCTTTGGTGGGAGATTAAAATCACGCCCACAACCATCTCTGAGAACGATTTATAGCAATCTTTTCCTTAACGCCGGCCCAAAAGAGGACGGGCCACAGACTCACTCCTGTTTCTAGAGCAATTAACAGCAGATCATTTTCTTACCTGGCTGTCACCCCGCCTGGTGGGAGTTGCCAAAGCTCTCAGAACAGTGGCACCATCAAAGACAGACAGATCTCAGAATTCAATCGCAGCGGTACACGATCTAAAGAATCAGGGAACTTTCAGCTCACGGAGTTAGCTTCTCGAGAAACTTTTCGCACCCTCATGCGAGCAAGCCTGAGACGGAAGAAAATCGGTAGACCGGGGAAAACGAAGGAATCGCAGCGGTTAACACAACGGCGAAGTACCTCGGATTCTGCTCAACTTCAAGAAAGGTGCGAAAATCTAACAAGCCCTATTCAAGTTACATTCGAGAAGTATAAATAGAGAACTCCGAAAAACTGCATTTTATCGTTCGCTCTGACAGAATCCTAGTTTCACTCAATGGAGTTGTGTTGTGTAAATTTAACCTTATAAGAATAAACCCAGTGGAGCGGAATTTCGTAGGGTTATGCAAAACTGAATATGTGGGTTACGATGTGCTAGCGGAAGTGGGAGTTAGGTCCCATATACAACGGATTGGCAGACGGATGCATCGACGCGAACCGCAGGGGAACGGGCCGGTCGCGATGGTTGGGCGAGTATGGTGGATGTCCGGGAGTTGAAGGGTGACGTGCGGATCAGCATTGGACAGGGGGGCGCCCAGCTGTGGGGGGGGGGCTCGAGCGATAGAGATCGCAGCGAGCAAGTGCTTACAAGAGAGAGTGTGTAGAGAACGGTGTAGCCAGGGGCCCACGGGGGGGGGGGGGGGGGGGGGGGGTGGGTGGGGTTTGGGTGGGGGGTCTCTCTGTCGATGAGGTGTGTGGTATCAGTCTGTCACATTGATCTACTTTTAGGTATATTTTACACTTACTATTTGCACAAGGGGGTACACATTCTCACATTGTATTACATCCACTATCACAGACACTGTTTACCCTGATGAGTATCGTTGATCGAGAATCAAAGACTATAGACTCAGTGCGGCTAGTTAGTAGTGTCACATGTCGCTGCATCAGGGGCGCAGGGTTAGGAGCAACATGCTGTGACTACAATAGAGCAGTGTAGATAGCAGGGCGTAGAATTTGAGCCTCAGGAAGGACAGGTGTGACAGAGAGCGAGATCGCGATGAACTAACTAGCTACGATTAGTATACATAGATCGCTTCTAGGTAACACACTAAGACCGAGAGATACTTTGTCTTGACATAGTGATCATGATCTTCATGTTAGGTAGTAATGAAGTGTTTAGCACTGCAATGATGCACAACAATCTTCTTCGAACTAACACTTATGCTTCGCGCGACAGGAAGCCTGTAATTCTTATCGACTCCTGTCACTGCAGAGTGAGTGTGCCTCTATATGTGCCGCGAGCCAGACCCAAAGAATAAGATAATACAAGTGATTGGATCTATAGTGGGAATCAGCGGGACACATGTATAGAGCGTTCAGGCGAGGGGGAGAGTAGTCTCGTTGCTATGAATTTAGCTACTACTCTCAGTCTATCACTATTCTGCAAATTGTCCTAATGTATACTGGCTAGCAACACAGAAGGTGCACATTGCTCAAATCATGTATTGTGAGTATCTATCACCATTTTTAAATAGTTACTTGATAATCATATCTCATTGAGTGGCCAGATGGCTAGCTATACGGTCGTATCTGGGGGGGGTGGGGGGGGTTAGAGCCTCGTTACTATCTTGGGTCTCATTTGTGGATATTAGGGTGAGGTATGTGTAAGGCGGGTTAGTTCTTCCGAGGTCTAACTGAGTTGCGCGCGAGGAGGGCGAAGGGACGTTCGTGAGCGTCATATTATGATGGTGGTTGGTGGGGGGGGTAGGGGGTATTGATAGGGTAGTGGAACAATAAGAGTGGGCTTATCTCGAGTATTGATGCATCAAAGTCTCACCGCATAAGTGCTTGAGCTTTTAGTGATTCTCGTGCAAGGGTGGGCGTATTTAATTTCCATCCCACACGTTTCTTGTTACTCTTCTCTCCAGTCTAGAGATAAGGGTTGGGGGAATCTGAGGAGGGTATATGCGTGTCATGTCTGCTCTGAGTGGGTACCCGAGCTTTTGGGGCAGAGCGCAGTGAGTAGCAATTGGAGCTATGTCTCCGGGAATCCAAGCGGTGAGGGGACTATCTCTTCACGGACGGAATAGGTGGGGGCGTGTCCTCGCAATCGGGAGGATATGGTTGTATATATGCGTGGAGTGGGTTGGAGTGGGGGGGGTGGGGTTATGTGTTAGAGCGCAGAGTAGGCCTTGCCGGCCAGTGCAAACGAGTCTATCCAGGGGTTCTAGGAGTAAATGTTAAAGAGAGGCACTGTGGACGGATTCATGTGTTCTCTGCCAGTCCCTAGGTGCGAGATCTAGCCTACCAGTTGTGTTTGAAATGAGACATTTACGAGCACAGATGAGAGTGTGGCGTCATGGATGAGCATGGCAGGAGTAGAGGTGCGGCGATCTTGCGTGATACGTAGTGTCGTAGTATCTATAGAGGTGGTACGCTCATCACTATTCTAGCTTTATCTCGGATCAGTAGTCTCTGTTAGGTGGTGGTATCAAGAACATAGTCACAATATTGATGGTTCACATCTACTTCGGAATGAGGTGAGATTATGGGGTTTTATTCTCCGATGTAAAGAGATGGTCATAGGGTCGCAGGAGTTTCAATAATGGAGTCCTAAGCACTGATATTAGTCAGACTGGTGAGTCATGGAGCAGCATTCTTTCTTATGTGCAAGTTTCGCTAGAGAAATGTGGAGGATTAGCGGTTAGTATACTTCTATTCAAATCATCGTTGCATGTCTATGGGGAAACATGTGATGATACTATCTATTTATACTTAGAGAGAAATACACATTATAGACATGATCTCACAAGGCAGGGGTCTATGGTAAGATTCTGAGCGGGATTCTAGAGGGTAGAGCGACAAACATCTCCTCTTCTTTCATGCGAGACAGTCTAATGGGGTAGTCCATGCGGCTGGGTTAGACTCCACTTCCGAGTCCAGGAGTGACATGAGTATGAGCGCACACTCGGATGTGGATTAGAGCGGTGGGATTTCGTTTGCAGTATCACTGTTCTACACATACGGACTCTATCCTTTATCGCACTTCACACAGATGGTACTGGATACTAGTGGTTAGGTATGGCGTGAGAGACACAGTGGGAGCCTAGGGAAGGGGGGGTGTTGGATAGGCTTGCTCTGTAAGTTCTTGCAGCTCTGTTTTTTACACGTGCATATAGATCCTTTCTTTGTGTCGAGGCGTGATGTAGATTGGGACGGTACGCAGTGGGACTGCGGTGCTCGAAGTGGCTACGTATGAGGTTATAGTGAGTGGCACAAGGGGTTTTATCATTATGGAGTCAGTAGTGACATCTGTCCATTATCTTCTCACGGCAGGGGAACGATCTTTGGACACACTGAGATGGGAGCAAGTATCTTGTGACACGCGAGTGGAGACGATGGTCTCAGGTTACTCATATTTTCTATCACAGCGATAGTGACTGACATGCACAGTAATTGGGCGACTGTGGGACTCTGAATTATTTAGGAGAGATATCCCACAGGTATCTACGATAGAACAGGTAAGGTAGTGGTGATTATCTGCGGGCCGGTGTATATTGTATTATGGGATAGCAGAGACACTGTGACGGTCTCTGTCTATCTGGATATACAGAGGATCTCGACTAGGTCGTGTGGTTATACACCGATTTGCACACCGTGTCTTTGATCGTATCGCGTTATCATATTACTTATAATGGAGGTGGAGGCGGGAGGTGTATAGGTTTAATGAGTTACTTAGAGTTGAAGCGTTAAGGTGTGGTGTATTTCAGAAATTGCTGATTATGAGTAGAGGGTGAAGAGGGTATGTGGTGACGTATCCGGCGTAATGGGGCACTGGCGAGGGAGTGTATGGTAGTGTGAGGGGGGCGTATCGGGGATGGGTATTATGTGACGTGATCGTCAGCGTGCTATGCCGCGTGGGTGATGTTGAGTTTGCCAGTAGAGATACTGCGTTCAGGGCGCGTCATCACGGCTAGACGTATATCTAGCGCGGATAGCGCTTTATTGTGGTGTAAGAAGAGTGGCAGAGGGGTTATGGTGTGATGTGCGTGTTGATTCCACTCCATGGGCGACTATCACTTCTATGAATGGGGAGGGCGCGTGAATAGGGGTTAAGGGGAGTGTGAGGGGAGGAGGGATATTTTTTGGGAGCGCGATTGGGTGGGTGTAGGGGGAGCGAGGATCGTATTTGTGCTCTCTCTGGGATCTAGGGTGTAGTGAGTTCTTTTGTCTGACGCGAGAGACTTCATGGTGGGAGGTCTTAACTCTATATTTTCTCTGGTTTTTGGATCGACGTTGGGGGGGGTAGGGGGGGCTGAGGTCTCTAACAGGGGCTAGTGGACGAGGCGTGTGATGGATCTTTGAGGAGGGCGGGTGTGCAGAGGAAGTGTGGAGGATGAGGTGTACGTGGATGAGTGGGCTTGTGGGGTGAGTCGGTTGGGGGGTGGGGGGGGGGGGGGGGGGGTATGAGGTGGACGTGTTAGGAGTTTTTTAGTTATTATATTTTACATATTAGATGCTCGAAACTATTTCGTTCTGTTGTCTCTGAGAAGGTCAAAGGGCCTTATGCGGCCAGATGGTTCCGCCTAGAGTGTGGTTGCTGATTTGGCTTCGTTCCCCGATAGGGACTGTGTTCCCTTCTATGTCGGCTTATCTCTCCAAGGACAAAACCTTATGGGGGGGGGGGGGGGGGGGGGGGGGGGGGGGGGGGGAGTGGTAGGGGGGGTGGGAGGGGGGGTGGGGGGGGGGGGGGTGGGGGGGGCGGGTTCTATCGCCTGGATCCGAAGCTGGAGTCAACTTTGATCTTACGCCTACCGGTGGGGTAATCGAACTATCAACTACTTGAATCACACCATATGCTCTCCCACTCTTTCTTTATCCCCAACTGTGCCCAAACGTCCAATAATCCACACACCGCGTACTACGGATTTGACAAGAATAGCCAGTAGGCAGGCTTCTTTAGTCAGTTTAGTGACTTGAGGCCGGAAGACTAAACAAACCTGTCTGTTTTTATTACCTTAGTGGTATTCTTACATCTCATTCATCTCGTAGTATCTGCCCACCATTCACGGGGTTACCCACCCTTAGTTGTAGGACCATTTATTAGATTACAATTTTTGAAAAACCACCAAAGGCAAATTTATTACACTTGGTTTTGGAAATGCTGTCTCGTTGGCTAGGGGACTCGATGTATAAGTAAAAAGTCGCCGCCGGTCCATCCAAAATAAGTGTTCCGTCTATTGTCCCCTGGGTTGTGCAGTTTCACATTGAAGCTGCGTTTTGAGTGGTGTATACTGTACTCGAGCGGAAAGGTTAACGTCACTTGGGTGCTTAGCCGAGCATAGTTCCCACTGTAATGTTATTTATGGATCAGGATAGATATATTGGTTATCCTTAGTCACTGGGTGTGTTCTTGTGATTGACGCATATTTGATTTTGCATTGTCCATAACCCCTCAGATGATACATGTAATATTGGGAGCGGTGAGATAATTTTGTCTGAAGAGATAATACACCGCTGGGCGAAGCATTCGGTTGACGTTATTTCCCAAGGTGGAGTAAAGTTCAACCAAGTTAGGTTTCGACGAGTTTGTGTCCGGTACCGAGCTAACGATACGCAAACCATGCATTTAGTGTGATCCAATTGGTGTGTAAGGTCAGTTTTCCTATCATGACTCTGGCGACGGTAATACTTCTCTCCTTGTTTTAGGTGGGTTAAAGTAGCACACTAACACTAATATCTGCCCACGATAACACTATAAGGTAGCGTAACATACATATTCTTTGGTGTAACGAACTATATAGAGTCGTTGGAGACTACAAATAGGTGTATATGTCTGTCTGTAAGAACATCCACCCTTTGAAAACAGGACTCACACCCCCCCTTACCCTCTAAGCCCGTCATCGTATCATCCTAAGAGTAGAGTGTCCCAATCCCTTCTCTGAACACTTTTGTCCCGGTGTTGACTGAGTCTGGTGTGTGACGGGTGGGGTTGGTTTGTACGACTAGTAGATGCCACTAGACGGATAGTAGGCTGCGACTATGGGTTCTATGATGGTAAGATTATTGTGGGAAGGGTCTAGTTATCCTTCCACAGAACTTGCTGTGAATCCCGTTGTATGTTGCGTTTGGCGTCAAATATACCACATCCTGACTTCTTAATCTCTCTTTTCACAACACCAGATACTCAACATACGTCACCAATGAACAGTCGTCACGAGAGCAGCTTTAGCTCTATGGTTCTTCGTTTGCTTTATAGAGAGTACCCGGTTCGAGTCAAATATACATGTCGCTTATGTATTACACTTCATAAGAGAAAAGATATTACATGGGTAGTTATCACAAGGGGCCGGGTGTAGGTAGCTGTGGAAGTTTCATGGTGTCCATCAATTCATTGTGTACATCGTGGGAAACAATGCGACACTACGGGGGGGGGGGGTT
>JAMPIV010020412.1:0-22477 GCA_024509875.1 Oreohelix idahoensis
CCTAACGTTTATGCCATGTAGCATTTAAGGATGCTACGTGTCTGACTTTGTATAGTTTAATTGTATCTGTCAGTGCACAATAAATTAGGTCGTCCAACTTTAATACTTGGCTCCATCAAATTACGTGCCATTCGTCACTCGTGTTGACAATATCTCGTTGATCATACATGATTACATGTCTCTCTATAAAAATATATTTTGCGTTTTAAACAATGTAAGTCTTTATAGAGACTTTAAGCCGGCATTTCTGGCCATCGCCCTTGCCAGTAGTAGCCAATCAAAACACCATCGAATCTATATTCATCATCCCGCAACAGAACTTTTCCTACATCTAGGAAGAATCCTACATCCTGGTGGGGCCAGTAAGGGAATTAAGAATTTTTCTGTAATCAAGAACTCATGCTTCGAGAACTGATACAGCAAATTTTAAACTTATAAGGACACGACTTGTCTCTTAACGTTCAACCGCCTTGAACCTTGATGATCCGGTGTTCAAAGACATGTTTCACGTGGGCGGTAGGGAGGTCGATCTGACAAACGAGGTTCAACTCGAAGCTAATTCGGGCTCTTGTCAGACGTTCTATAGGATTTAGTTTGTAAGTTTCAATTCAGCGGTAATTCCAGTTCAAGGCTAAAAACCTTGCTGAAGTTCTGATCGCTCCTTGTTTCTTATAATAGTAACTGTTTAGCTGTTTCGTCAGGTATTATACTGTTGTTTTCGTAGTAATTTTTTATCCGTACCTTATTTTTATGATGTATTTTGTTTGTAACGGTCGTCCATCTCCATCTTGCTTTCGCTTAGTTTTTTTACACCTTTGTATTTATAAACTGTGATGTTACTTGTCTTGTTATTTTTTCCTTGCAGTTTTCATTGCATGCTTTGCAACATTACTTTTTAGTTCTACTTTATTGTTCAGTTGATTCTGCGAATGTTTTCATTTGTTCCTTAGTATCTTGTCTTTATAACTATTGTTCTCATTGTCTACATCTTGTATTTTCTACTTATATGATTTTATTGCATGAATAATTAATGGCTAGGTAATAATTTAACATATTTCTGACATTGATGATAATTAGTATACGAGTTCTCTGGACAGGAACTTGTCACATGCTAATTACAGGATACATTTTTCCTTCAGTTAGTGATATTTGATTAGGTAAGTGGACCTCATATAAATTAGGCAAAAATGTCTACGGATGACATGATACCTGTATTGGAGATGCTGCTCCAGAATTGTAGGGATCATGGATTTCAAGGCACAGAACTTGAAGAATATGTGATGGATCTTTTTTTAGGCCAGGCAGCATCAGATTTGGAGGACTTTGCGAGTTGGCATTTTCGTTCTAGTCCACATATAAATATTGCCACGGACTTGGCACAACTACTGCGCAGGGATCTGCGTTTGTTTTTAGTAAATTACACCCATGAACCACATGGTAATGTAATGAAAAATATATTCCGCGCTATACGCAAAGGCAATTTTCACGAGGAACAAATAACTCACGAAAAAAGGTGTCGTCATGAAAAGATACAGTTGTTGGAGGATATTGCTGAGGAGAGCGGCCTACACGAGACAGTGTCCAAACTTACAGGTGATCTACATAAATCGAACTTGGAACTTACTGGTGCGCAAGCTGCATTAAATTCAGCATTGTGTAAGATTAAAGAGTTGGAAGCTCAGATGGAAGATAGGCATGTCGAGGTGAAAAATCTCACGCAGGAAGTTCAGGAAAACTACGAGATAACATTCTGGCACAGGCTGCCAAAATTCTGGGTCTTAATGTTCAAGTTGCCCTAGTACAGCCACATACGATGGTAGCCCATAAAAAAAGGACAAGAAAATTTTACCCTCGATACATTGGCTCACATGCCTGAATGGCGAGGGACACCTGTCTCTGTTACAAGAAATAAAGGGATACTCACGTAAAATCAATGTCAGGTTAGACATAAATAATAACCTGAGATTTCGCCTCGAGTATTAGCGGGCGTACAAAACAAAAAAAAAAATTACTTGATGATAGAAGTAAAGTTGTTAACCTGATAGAGTTTAAATAAGAGGCAGAGTGAAGAGATTTCTCTCAAAGATTTGGAAATTGTGAAATTAAGAACTAGGGTTGATGATTTACTCGATGTGGTGTTACATAAAAATATATATTGTCAAATCTTAATAATGGAAATACTACTGTACGACATGCCGGTAGTCCCAAGTGTGATACAAACAGGTCTGTACAACCTGCCACAGTAAAGATATCATACAGAGGTAGTTTCAACTTTCCTCGACATCACCCTGATGCCAGTGTATCTGGTCATAACTATAACTGCTTCTTCTGGGAGTTCGTCATGGCGACATGTCGATAACAGTAAAAACGGGTGACAAACAGTTTCACCGTATCATCCTAAAGCCCCCAAATTATCCAGTTGTTTCCCATAATCAATACAAATCATGTCACTTCAATTTCATGAGCAGAAGCCTAAAACAGTATGCGTGAGCAGAACTTCGAACTTGCTGGAATCTGAACGTAACAGGGACAGAACACACGACTTTGTTCCCATAGAGGATAGCGTTACCGATATGTTCCATACTGGGTTCTATTCATTTTCGATGAGAGCAGCGTTCATATACAGCATGCACAGGGGCTTATACTCCCAATCCAGTGTGAATGAGATTTTGTCCAAAGGTTGACACAAAAATTACTTGTAAGATTCGTGACAATATTCGGGCGCCGTTGATTGATATTAATATTTAAACATGAGGAAAATCACAAGTACAACCCGTGAACTTCCAACTATTACTACATGCAAGAATATTACATGACCGTACAAATTCCTCTTTCGCGCTCACAACTCGCTTAACATAATAATTGAAATGATTCTCGGGCTCAGTTGCGAGATGGGCCGAGATCATATTTCATTGAATCTGAACCTGTGTTCCTGGTGCGCAACATTTCCGTCTTATACCACTTGGTATTCACTCCGAAATTTATATTCTCCAGGGAGCCGGAAATGTTTAAATTTTGGTTCGTGAATGTTCGTGAACTACAAAAAATCTTTTATTCCAGCTTGCTTTTGTTCGTTTTTTGAAAAACTTTCATGACGCTCACAGAGATGTGGCACACACTTAACTATCGGGTCGATATATGCACACCATCTTCTAGCGAGGTTAACAACTTGGTTCCAAAAATACTGCACCACGAACTTACTTTGTTGTTTTGGTGTGTGCGGGCTTATCTTTTCTTTCCTGGTAATATTTTTTCTTGCACTTGGTCTCTTCCGTTTTTGCTTACTTGCTATTTCTTTCTGTTTACTTGATTTCCTCTTGCATATTGACATTTCTTTAGTTTTATTATGTCCTGGCTGTTTCGCATTTCATCACTTGTAGTTTCTATATTTATATTTTTTTTTATTTAATGGGCCGGTTTAACTCAGTCTTGTCTTTGTAATACGCGATGTCTCTGATATCCAGTTTTTGTCATTACACAACTTATTTTTATTTTTCACACTATTGGCTTTCGATATCATTTTTTATATTTATGTCTACTCTTTTACATCATTGCGTACACTCAGGTTTGCTCTGTGCTTTTATCTTGGACCAATTTTTTTCTGCAGCACATTATTCACAGCGCGTCTTCCATTTTCACGCTGGTACACATTTTTTTGTTCTACACCTATATCGGTAATACATTCAATTACTGTTTTGAATGCTGTCACTACTACCTTTCATTTGTCTCCTAAAGAAAAGGATCAAACTGTCATGGAACAGTGGTCAAGGAAGTTACCAGACCACATGCGGTAACGATTTATAAAATTCTTGAGTTAAAAATATCATAACTTTTACAAAAAAAGAACGTTTCGTTTCTTTATTCACAGGAACGTATTTATCTGATGGTAACTCGGATTGTGCATGTGCATAACTTTTTATCGTCAATGGATTGAAACTACACGACTTAAGACTAATGATAAACATCACATTGTTAACCCCTTATTTGGTCGTTACGCTTACTGCTGAGACTTTTTTGGGTCATTTCGTCACTACTGCGTATATTTATTGGACTTTACGGTGTGCATACCATCACGATTGTCATTCTGCACGAGTCTCTATCATCGTCTGTAATCTGGTTTTCGCTACTCAAGTCCATACCGCAATCCTGACACCATCAATGGATGAATTTGTCTCTCGAAACCACCTTGACTCTACCGAGCCTCTTGCTCCCCTCAAGTTGTGACGCCACTACGTGACCAAGTCCAGCACTATGAATGAAATTGCTTTACGAACTATGCCGACACGTACTACTATGGGTTTTTTCCATTAATAACCTAACCTTTGAATATAATCATTACATTCTTTCGCACCATTTTTTTAATACATTTATTTTGGTGCTTTTTCCATTTCAAATAACTAGAAGTAATTGTGTTGGTGCAAAATATAACTGTGGTGTAAGTTTACTTCTATTCCACTGGAAACATAAATTGACATAAATCGAACTTATTAGATACATAAAAATGAAGTGATACAGGACATTTAAACTTTCATAGAGTTTCATGATTTTTAAAAAATCACTTCTGCATACGTGCTTGAAGACAATCCTACCTATGCAATACGTGGTTGATTTCTGGACATTTTTAAATTTAATTTAAGTTACTTTTCAGTTATAGACATTACTTGGTAAAACTTTTTAAAATTTGCCATAACTTTGCGGGTGACATCTATGACATTCATATTCAACTTAATTATTTCAGTACTCGAAATACGCTATTCCATTAACACCCTAATTAGTTTTATAAACCGCGCATCATCCGGCACACTTAAATAATTTGTTTGGCACATAGACAATAATTCATGTGACCATTGTGGCGTAACTGCTGTGTGGCTAATCTTGCCTACACATCATTTGGGATCGTGTTATTTCACATTCGAGTATGTTGTGTTTCGGCATTGATTTTTTATTTAATATATGTTTCTTCCTCTTACAGTTATTCGCATACATACACTACTTAATTTTGATTGCGTTCACTGAGATCGAGATTTTCTCTTTTATCATTCCTATTTGATTACTGTCTTCCATTAATAACCATTTCTTTTGCACATTCTTCTCCTACTTTATTTACAGTATCTCATTTCATTTGCGTACTTCTTAACTGCTGTTGTTTTGTACCATTTTGATACATTATGTGTCATTTATTTTGTTTGAGTTTTGAATTTGGAATCTATTTTCTAATTTTTCCAAACTTTACCTCACATATTATTTTTGATCTGCATACTTTCACATTTAAATGCAATTACTTTAATTGTGAAAATGAAACTTGATCGATGTCGGTGGGTAAAAGTTAAATTCAATAAAAAAAAAAAAAAAAATGCTACGCTTTTTTTTTTGTCTAGGAGTGGATGGTATCTGGTTTGAGTTCTTTTTGCGAGCGTATATTTTATAATTATTTTGCACAGCTTAAGATATATATATTATTAATTTTGTTACGCGCGAATGATGACACGTGGTTTGAACATAAGAAGCAGCAACGGGTGGCGTCTCAGGGGGAATAAGTATGGTCGTTATGAAAAGGGTGGATGCCTATTGCCTATGGCATGAGGGACGGTTGTCCTATAGTACTCGGAGCCGATTTGTATGTCTTGCCGGATTGAGGGATGCAGTCATGTAGAGATTATAACTCCTCCTGGTCTAGGGAGTTATTGATATGTTGTAGCCAGTGCAGGGCTCAGTTGCATATTCGTTATTATGATAATTTCGTTCAATTTATTTAAAATATGGCTCTGTACTTGTCAAGAACAAATGGCGCCATAGTCTGTGTTGCTTGTGGCGATCCAAGTTCATGTCGAATATATTATCGAGATATATTCTTCGGCATTATATTTTTATGGGTGGGGGGGTGGGGGGACGTTTAATCAAATAAAACCCATTTGGCGATGTAGGTGTAGCGAGGATTTTGTTAACTCTTGTTGGTTGTTAGCGCTGACACACGCCCACGGCGACCCCCCCCCACCACCACACACACACTCAAACGCCAGTTAATAACACCTCGGGGATCTTGCTTTGAAGTTGGTGTTGAGACAGCGGAAATGTGGAATTAAGTTTAGCATGGAAAACTCGGTTATTGAAAGATTGAGGAAATAGCTATTTAGGAATGTGAATGGCGGAGACTTTGTAAAAGTATGCATTTACTGAAATATTAAATTGTTGTAAAAACTACCGGGTGGAACGCCCGGTTGGAATAATTAGTAAATAAAATATAAAACTCAACAAAGGCGAATAGACTAGGATATTATATCCCAAAAGGATATCATTCAAAATATAAAATTAGTTTTAAAGTAAGATTAATATTTTTTCACCGTCATCACATCGGCTAAAAAGTTAGCTTATAATCTTTTAAAATTTTATATACACTAAACATGCCTCACGGATTTGGATAAAACCTTATATGGAATGAAAGCCTTTCTTTATGGGGGGGGAAAAGGGAATGGATACATAGGAAGTAGGAACGGCAAATGAATATAAGTGATGTAGTGTACAGGAAGAGAAAAAACATGTACAGGAAAAACACAGATTGCTTCAAATCGTCCGTGATCCAAATCAGGAGATGAAACTAAGTAATCTTTGTGGTGGAATATGGGAAATGGTGCGCTTTCTCGTGACGAGGCGAGATGACTGAAGAATATAAGGCGAGCAGAGCAGGGCGCTTTGGAAATTCTTAGCTTTAACACACACGAAATCCAGAAGCAAGGTGTGAGAAACTTGGAAGGACAGCATCTGCAATGAAGATAAGTTCCTATTATTTTCCACGCTTGCATGCAGGGGCAGACAGATTAAATAAAGCCAATACAGTCTCACAAGTGAGCTTTATTAATTCCTGAAGGTGGGTATGTATAGTTTATTTAAATCAAGAATATGTGATTACTTTATATCATTTTATTTCAAGAATTTATTTCGGGATTGTTTGTAAGCAGATAAGAAATAAAGAAAGGGAATGACGCCTAACCAGAGATTACCTGTTCACCGGCATTGTCAGGAAGGCATAACTATCAATTGTTTGTAAACCACATATATCATGGCCAGTTTCTTGCCTAGGAATACTATACGACATAACAGCAAGTGACATAAGTGGAATTGAGTACATCCATAAGTGGGAAGGCAAGGTTATTATCGTACCCACGGTATCATATACTTGTGATTCTATCTCTATGGTATATTGTTATTTCTGCACAGATATTACAATATCTGATCATGCTATCTCTGTTACATTACTACCTGATTCAGTTCCTCTCTTTAATATACAAACACTGAGGACAATGGTGCGCATGCATGGAACAGCTGTGGGTGATGAGATTGTTTGGAAACAACATGGCCACCAGTGTTTACCTTTTGTTCCAGGTTTTTATCGATCAAGGTTTATGATCATTCCTGATCGAGAATATAAAGAACTTGTAATGAAGTTGAATCCTAGCTCACTGAAGCTAGAGGTCTCAACCTCTCTTCAAACACTCATGAGTACCCGTACGTAGTTATAGGGCGGGCGGTAATGGAAAAGTCTTCCGTACTCCAGTGTGACGGAGGAAACCTCGAGCAGACTGTGGACTTAAATGTTGTGTTTATGTTGATCCCTCCAACAATATCCTGTGAGCAGTTTCTTAAAACGACTGTTTAAATGATGACAACTAGATGGCAAGAGATAATGTGGTCCAAATTGTTTTTTTAGGTTCAGTGGATGATATATCCAAGACTTTTTTAGTCCCTTTTGGGTTTTTGTTTATTTGATTTGTAAACTGTAAATAATCATAATTTTACATCCTTTACAACAACATTTCTCATTACAAGGAGATATATAGATGTACATAAATAAATAGGATAAAATTGTACTCAATGATTGGGATCTTGTTAAATTTTTAACTGTTATAATAATTTTGAGTTACCTTTTATCAAATTTAAATTATATTATTCACATTAGTGGTTACGATAGCGAACGTAGTCAACCTTATACTTTCTGAAACCTAAATCTATTGTCCAGCTCAGAGTATTTCTCAGACTGTAACTCACTCTTGAGATACCATGTTGTACACTTCTCGGGCACTGCGAAACTTCATACTTCTTGGAGTGAGATTATAATTCTGCTCTAACACTATATTATCATTAATAGGACAACCTTTCGCTACAGTAGAAAAGCCTCCGTATTGAAAGTCATGGACTAAGAATTTAACTTGGGCCGTGAAGAGTTCTCACGCGCCGTCCTGAGAGGTCGAGCCGTTAATTATAGATTTAAATCAAGTTCATGATTGAAATGCAACAGATCTATATTCATCATTCCCGCAAACAGGAACATTTTTTTACTTCTAGGAAGAAATCCTACACTGTTGATTATTCTCATAGCTGAACGTTGTTTCAGTGGAAGGAAGGCAGAATAACAATATAATTTCTAGATTAACAAATTCGAGGAAACTATAAAAATTAATTCAATTTAACTGCTTAGTCGAGGATTTTGTAAAAAACTAACTTATATACTGCCACAGATTCATCACTGAGTATTGACGACAATTACGTATGTATTTTCTAATTCTTGATGATTGATTTTATGGAATATAACTTATTTCACGGGGAAGGTTTTTTAAACGATAAGTACATGCCATCCGCTTGCAGTTGATAACTGTAAGTTATAATTCCGGTTCGTGCCAGGACAATTTTAATGTGACAGAAAACCAGATATCCTAAAATAAGTAGGAACAAGATAAACGTTCCCTGAAGCAGTTGATTTAAAAACCGTTCTTTTTGGAAACTGGGGTTTGTCTTGGCCATGGCATACGCATTGAAGTTTCTGTATATGCAATGTCTCTAAAAAATTGTGTTTCCAGTAGTTGCTTCCAAAGGCATGTAAGTACGCAATTGTAAAGCACATGATCACGGTCTGAATGAATAGATGAAGAATCGCAGGGGACTGAGTGATTTCATTTATTGTTTGTATTTTGGCACCCATTTTTATGCTGTTTACAAATTTCTTTTATGCAAGTTTTGTTGCTAACATATGTTTACCCTTAGGGGATAAAGATTCATACTACTATCAAAAGTATGATTCATTACCTTTAAAAAGGAAAAATCTTTTGGACTAAGCTACATCAGATGTATCCGTAATTCTTTTGGGGACTATCATCTTCTCTTCTAGCAGAACTGTGGGCTCTAAACATCCCGAGGGATTAGAGGATCATTACTGTGGGTCTATTCATTTCTTTTCATAAAATTCCTTGACTGTTATGTATATATTTGTTATATGCTTTTGATGTCAATTTTTATGTGTTGTGATGGAATTTTAGTCTGATAATTAAAAATTTCAATTAAACTTACTCCAGGTCAGTTCGTACCCAAAATATCTATATTATCATTCGTTATTGTTTTCCCACGTACTGTATGTCTAAAACTGTCGTACTGTGTGTTTGGGCACTGTGTAGTGGTAAATTTATATTTTTATATATATATATATATTTATATTTATTATTTTATATACTTTTATAATTTATATATATATATATATATATGTGTATTAATATATTATGATAGACTGTCTGACGCCTCTAAATATGTTGTAGAAGATACGGCTGAGATAGCAGAAGATTTGCTTCGATTTCAGAGACAGCCTCTATTATTCCTATCATCTCTCACTCGCGGAACTCTATTGCTATTATTATCTCTTCACTGTGGCTATCGCTAAAGTCTTAATCTATTCAGTTAGGGCACCAACCCAATAGTTCTTAATGCCCCTATCAATATGGTCTACGACCACCCTCCTTCTGGCTGTCACCCCAAGGTGGACCCTGCCCCTGTGCCTTACCCCCCATTGTTTTGCCACTTGGCTGTCACAATAATGAATGACATAAACTGTTAATGGGTACTGGCGCCAATCTCATCATACAAATACATTACTGATAGAGAAATCTATGACAAACAAGGAGTACACGAAGTACTTTTGGTGCTGTTTGGGACGAACTGCCATGCCGTAGCTCATGCTTCTGATGACTGAATATGGACGATACTCTCATTGCCATGTTCCCTCTACATACTACACTCATAATGGATGTTCTACTGCATGATACTCTCTCGACACAGAGTACACACTTCTATGTGAGTTCGTGGATATGCACCTACCTTGTGTCTACTTTGGGTAGATTCTCCCTTAGTACTGTATAACATGACCATTCCAGACCATACAAGAGAGTCGTGGATGGTTTTTTGTCCAGTATTACAATCTTTCTAGGGTAGCCGCACGTGGTAGCTTGGTGGTTAGTGCATGGCTCCAATAGTCGCAGTGGTCTATGGTTCATCACAGATGGAGGCGGGATATTTATAGGCACGCAAACGGCTGTGGGTCGACCCAGCCAAAATGGGTTAGATTCAGAGCAACTCTGGGAAGGTTAAGGCGGGTCGGCGTGATGCCGACCACATCACCCCTCGTGTGCGACGGTCAAGATAATATGGGCCCTAACACCATATTCCAAATATGACTAAATTGAGACGTGTTGAACGGGTTCCTCTTTGTCCTTTTTTTTTTTACATCTTTTAGGGTGACTTTTGAGTCCTCAGTACTAAAGTCCTTGAACAATAAACAAGTGATAAAAGATTAAGATTGTAAAAACATCGTAGATGGGAAAGATAAAACATGTGAGATTGTAAAACACAGTGCTTGGAAGTAGTGACATGTGAGATTCTAAAACAAGTGATGGAAGGATAAATAGTTGAAATTGTAAAATGAGTAATGGAAGGATGACATGTAAGATTGTAAAACAAGTCATGCAATTGTGATAGGGTGGGCGAGATGGTGATGATGATATTGATGTGTGATGTTTGATCACTCTGTTTTCACACTCGCACCGACCCGAACAACAATAAAACTCTTGATTCTGAGGCAGGGGCTGTAATTTATTTCTACCAACCCTAGTCAGTGACTACAAGCACACAAAAGCAAACATTAAAACAAATCCAAACACTAAACAAACAAAACACCCAGCTAGTGCTCAGTCTCTAATCTGAAGAAGCAAAACAAAGCATCGAACTAGTTAAAATCATTGTTGAATAACGACACTCTCACCTGTCAAACAGTAACTTCCATGCCACCTGACATCCCTCAACTATCACACACGCACACACTCATTGCGTGTCGTCCAATGCGAATGGTAAGGTGTTGTGCATGAGGCTGGCAATCTCACTGTGTAACATCGGTTGCTACCAAAACCACTACTGCAAGAGCACACACTCAGCTAATCCCACACACACACTCAAGCATGTCGTCCCAATGAGACTAGTATGGTGTTGTGCATGAGGCTGGCAATCTCACCATGTAACACAGATTGCTACCGAAACCACTACTGCAACAGCACACGCTCAGCTATCATACACACAACACACACTCATGGGCATGTCGTCCAATGAGACTAGTACGGTGTTGTGCATGAGGCTGGCAATCTCACCATGTTAACACAGATTGCTACCGAAACCACTATTGCAAGGGCACACTCAACTAATCACACACACATACTCATTGCATGTCGTCAATGAGACTAGTATGGTGTTGTGCACATGAGGATGGCACTCTTACGCCATTGTAACACAGAGTTGCTACCGAAACCACTACTGCACGAGCATATGAATACTTCGTGCGGAGGCTAAACCACACTGGTGGCACCCATGCTCCCACAGGAGCGGAGATCAGAGAAATATATATCTCCAAGTGAGCCCACGTGCTCTCAAACCATTTTACACATAACCATAATTAAATAATAATAACATGGACACAAAATAATATTCTTCAACTACTTGTTACAACAAATACTCTCAATTAAAGTGACGACTGGTGTGCCTGGGCCCCAAGCGTGTCGTAAATGACCCCCTTGATGAGATTGGGAACTCATCACATGAAACACATTGTTACAGAAACCACCACTGTTAATAGCATAAAAATGCTTCTTGTGGGCCTGTAATGAACACCAGCTGCATTGGTTTTTCCATGCTCCGCAGGGAGCAAACAGAGAAACAGCTGTCTCAAACGTGCCTTACGCCATTACGCATCGCTCTTCAGAAATCTAAATTTATATTCTCACGCTCAAAGTAACCACCAAAGATATACAGTAGAACAATCAATAATCGTGTGAAATAATCGTGAAATACACTTAATTACAATATCAAAGAATAAAATAAAATTACTCTTACAATTAAGGAATGAATTTATAAAACTACTCTTGACTTAACACTAAAACTAAAGTCATCACCACGTGGCCCCTCGCGCTGCTGCCATCTTGATATTTTTGCTACCAGGTTGATATTATCTAAATTCACGTGAAATAGCTTCAATATCATTATTTGCCTTTCTGATAAATGAAATAATCGATTCAACTTTCACTCATCTAATCTATCTATTTAACTCACTAAACATTAAAACAGACTTGTGCGAATTTAATTTCAGAATTACAGAACACGGAATGCTAAATTAATATTTGACTCACTGTGCTCAAGGCTTTTAGCCTACACTCTGGTGTCTAAATTCGTTTCTCTCTCGTCTGGGGGCTTTTGCAAAATTAGGCCCGTATTTTTTTTTTTAATTAATGTGTTTGATACTTTTCTTTGTCAGCACGCACTTTCAAACATTCTACATGTACATGGAGTTGTTGGTTATATCAGGACGTGTTTCCTTTATTGTAATATGTTTTTGTTTTGTATTAATGTTATAATAAAATTATCTCTAGACGGTATTTTTCCTTTGTGGGTTAATAGTTCAACATGGTTTTATAAAAGAAATTCCAAAATATGCTATTTTCTAAGTTAGTATGTTTTTTATTTTTTCTTCACTGGGATGGTTTCTTTGTTTGTCTGTAAGTATCTGTGGCGAGTCTTTCACGAGTTTGGACTACTGACTCAAATCCTTATTTGTTTTTTATATGTTAGCTTTTGTTTTTGTAATAAGTTGTTTTATTAACTTTTTGCATTTCTGACTGGGGTCGTTTGTGACTATTGTGATTTTTTTACCCCTCATTTCTTACATTGGTGGTTATCTACAGTATGTCTTAATGTTTTGCTGGGGTAGGGTGGTCATATTAAGATGTAGTCCACCCAGAAAGTGTGATGTTGTAGTTGGTTCTTGAATCACCTTCAATGTGGGTTCCTCAATCATGGAAATATCCCAGTTCCCAAGCTTGTGATAAGCATTTTTTATCATAATTGGTTGAAAAGTGAAAATTAGTGGAAGTATTAATTTATGTCATGTACGCAGTATTGCCTTAGGTTTTTAAGGTGGTTGGAATTAGTAAATGCTTTGTGTACACGGTTGGTAAGGGCTGATAATAGAAAGCTAGTTGTAGTTGATTGCTGTGAGCAATTAGGCTTTAATTTCTAATTCACGTAGAGGGATAGCCGTCAATTTTGTTATGGCTAGATCTCCCCGTATGGATGAGAAGAAGTTGCTATTTTCCTGTGCTTTCCCCACATGGTGGGTATCCAGGTTAGTGTTGCAATAGTATCCTATAGTGGTGTTAGACTAGATATGGGAATTACTGAGTTGGGGATACATTAGAAGATAGTTGAATGAGATGTGAACAAATAGCTTAGTGGAGTTACACTTTTAATTTAAATATGTGGATTTAGAATGTATAGGGGATAACGGCTAGAAGCTAACCATACCTAAATGAGTGCACAAAGACTCTAGAGCTATCAAAGTATGTTCAAATGGACTCTGTAGAGGGGGTGGGATGATTACATGATGTCTGTTATGGGACTGAGGTATAAGGAGGCAAATACCCATCTTTGCAATACAAAGAAACCATCCTGAACTCCAAACTAGAAACTGAGACAGATAAACTGAAAATTCCAAGTTAGGTATATAGGACACTTGAGAAATTGATTGACCTCGAGGGAAGAGGAGGGGGCGTGGCCTTTCTTAATACATGAAGAAACTTACAAAAAAAACAAAAATATTAATGTTGGGAACAATTCAACAACAGAAAAATATTGAAGGAATAAGTATTAAACAATAACAATTAGACAGTGAAAGCCAGAAACTTAAAAAATTAATAAAACATATAATAGCACCTTATAGGCCCCAAGGGTAATATAATCCCGATAGGGATATTTGCACAAATATTATAACAACACACAAATAGGGAAACAAAAGAACATTATTGGTAGGTGACTTTAATGCACTACATGAGGCATTTGGGGTAACAACAGTAAAATGTTCCAGCAGGAAAATGGACTGTTGGACTGTACATAGAAAGTGCTTGAGATAATCTTACATAAATGATGGCCCGTCTTGTTGTGGTTACATGTCCCACTTGGCCGGGTTTTTTCGGGTGGAGGGACTTACTCATGACATAAAAGAAATTAAATGCAACAATGGAGGGTATTAGATATTTGGCAATAGACATGGAAGTAGGGAATAACACCAACCCAGTCCAACTTACAATGCGGAAGATAAACCTAAAAGGAAAAAAGTAGTTAGAACTAGTCCAAAGATAAATCCTACTGAATGATCCACGCTACATGTCACACACTTTACCCACTAGATGTGCAAAACCTGACAATGGAGTCCTAGTCTCTACTTGGCTGAAACATATTCAGTACCTATAAGCATTGAACAAAATTGGTTTTATATTTAAACAGTGGGTTAGCTTATATTTGCAGAAAATAATAACAAATGTGATTAATTTAAAAAATAGCATATAAAATGTTATACCACAAACAGAACTATGCCATGTTGCCCACATTAAAACCAACCAACAAAAAGTTATAAAATAGGGGAAAAAGAATTAGAAAGATAAAAATCCTAGTACACTATGGTGCATCGAACAGACAGATGTTTCAGAACAACTGAAATTGAGGGAGAGGGCCCATTACAAAGTATTAGAAGTAGACAAAAACTGACAGAGTATTACACAAACTATAAACAAAGTAAGAAAAATGATAACAAATTTATAAATAATATTCAGAGCTAAAGAAAAGAGTTGCGAGAACATTTTGTCAAACACCTAATGAATAGGTCACAAGTAACTTACAGTTTTTAGTGTTAATTAGGGAGAAAACATAAAAGCAATTCTAAAGGGCGGGAAACCACACGTAATGTTTAAAATCCCAACAATTAAATACCAGAGATAAGCATGAGCAAAGCAGGTAGAGAAGAAAGCCAACATATAGCTAAAATACTTCTCATCAGGTTAGTTCAATAGACAGTCTAGATAAGCAGAAGAAATAAATAGGCGGAAGACACTGACCTAGAAAAATTAAAAGGAGAAAATGTATTGACAACCACACAAGGATGCTAATTTATTATAAATGCAGATATTACAGTAGAATGAAATAGAAGAGTGCTTTTAGCCTGGAAAAACCAATAGGTACTACCTCTGTGGGATGACATAATTCTGAGCATATGAAATCTCAAAAAGGGTACCAGAATACAACTCTAAGAAGTGATTGCATCCTCTCTACAACAAGATCTGGCACCAAGGGGGAATAATACCGTGTCATGTTGAAGTAGACTGCAGTGTAATCATCCCCCATATCACCTAAAGCCAGATAAGGAAAGGGGATGATGTCAGCTCATACAGGGCAATATCATTGAAGGACATCGAATTTCTAGGAAAAATTGGGGGTGATAGAAACAAATTAGTCAACAGCCCCTGATAAAATTTCATCTAGATATTGGTAAATAATTTGCTTACCCAGTACATCCCAGGCTAGGCTTTAGCAAGCCAAATGTACTAATAGAGAAACATGTTGAAGGACTTGGAACATGGATGTTAGAAAACAGGCTTCAAAAGGAATGAAAAGACGAGTAGCAATATTCCTTGATTGTAGACAAGAGCCATATGGGATGAGAGTTGGAGGGATGGGTTGCCCACTACACAAAATTCAAGGAAATTAGGGATAGTATGCAGGAAACTACAATTTTCATGTGAAAACTTCCTGCCAGGGTTTGTTAGGATACTTCACGGGTACAAATAAGTCAATGATAGGATCTGCAGGTGAGTAATGAGCAAACAGAATGTGAATTCCCCAGGGTTGATCAGGAATATCACCATCTATTTTTTACGATTATGGATTCAAGACCTAAGGTGACGGTGTGAGTTTGTTTTAAGACTTAAAAAACAAATGCTGTATCCCAGTTGCAGATGACGAGTTACGGACGCGTGTATGGAGAACGGGAAGAAATCTCCCGAATTCCTCTATAAAACAGTGGGGGGAAGGCAAATGAGGATAAAGTATGCTGAATGGATGAACAAGATGGGTAGATTTCAATCTAAACGTTTAAAAAACCATAGGAATGATTTCAGTAAGAGGGCGTGCGTAATTATAAAAACTATATAATTGGACATAAGCATTTAATGAGCAAAAAAGTATGCACAGCAAAATCAACTAGGATTTCTTGCTTGTATTAGGACCAGACAACTTAAACTGGAACAAACACATAGACCTATTTAGTGCAAAGCAGTTGGAGGGAGCTTATTTAAACAATGCCCTAGAAGGATAATGTAAAATTTTTTTAAGTGGTTGGGGACGCTAATGCAATAAGAACCATGTTAATTGGATTCATATTAAAGTCATTTATTAGGGGACAAAACTTGTATCTATGCAAGTGTTGTCTATGGCAATCAGTTTGCCAAAAGCTTATAAGAAAAAACTAGGGCACAGTCCAAAAACCCATGGCACTGTCAATAATAGCATAGGTGAATCAAAGGGTACAGCATCAGCAGAGGCACTAGAAGTAGCGCTAGGCATTTTACCCCTGGAGCTTAGGTGGTAATTAGGGAAAATGTGATTCAGGTTCTGTGCAAGTTAGTATAAAAGACCAATAGGACACGTTGACCGATTGCTATCTCTTTTATAGGGTTGGGTAATTCTAATCATTTTTTGTTATTTAGGGAGCTATGTGTTTGAATTTGGAGCCACTTATGTAAGAGGGACTGAGTACCGGGTGTTCTTTCCGGCCCCATCACACAAGGATGACATGTGAAATCTTTTAAAACAATCTGAGTGATGGAAAGATTTCATCATGGGTGAGAATTGTAAAACAAGTGTTGGAAGAGTGAAATGTGAGATTGTAAAAACACGTGATGGAAGGATGACATGTGAGTTTGTAAAACAATAGATGGAAGGATAACAAGAGAGTTAGTAAAACAAGAGATGGAAGGATGACATGGGAGTTTGTTAAAACAATTGACTGGAAAGAAGATATATGTGAAAAATATAAAATAAGTGATGGAACGATGACATCTGAGATTGTAAAACAAGTGATACAAGGATGACATGTGAGTTTGTAAAACAAGTGATGGAAGGATGAAATGTGAGATTGTAAAACAAGTGATGGAAGGATACAATGTGAAATTGTAAAATGAGTAATGGAAGGATGAAATGTAAGATTGTAAAACAAGTGATGCAAGGATGACATGTGAGTTTGTAAAACAAGTGATGGAAGGATGACATGTGAGTTTGTAAAACAAGTGATGGAAGGATGAAATGTGAGATTGTAAAACAAGTGATACAAGGATGACATGTGAGTTTGTAAAACAAGTAATGGAAGGATGAAATGTGAGATTATAAAACAAGTGATGGAAGGGTAAAATGTGAGATTGTAAAGCAAGAGATGGAAGGATAACATGTGAGATTGTAAAACAAGTGATAGAAGAGTGAAATGCAAGATTATAAAACAAGTGATGGAAGGATGACATGTGAGTTTGTAAAACAAGTGATGGAAGGATGAAATGTGAGATTGTAAATCAGGAGATGGAAGGATGACATGTGAGTTTGTAAAACAAGTGATACAATGATGAAATGTGAGATTGCAAAACAAGTGATCAAAGGATGAAATGTGAGATTGTATAACAAGTGATGGAAGGGTCAAGTGTGAGATTGTAAAACAAGTGATGGAAAGATGACATGTGAGTTTGTAAAACAAGTGATGGAAGGATGAAATTGTTAAACAAGTGCTGGAAGGAAGGAATGTGAGATTGTAAAACAAGTGATGGAGGGATAAAATGTGAGATTGTAAAACAAGTGATGGAAAGATGAAATGTGAGATTGTAAAACAAGTGATGGAAGAATGACTTGTGAGTTTGTAAAACAATTGATGGAAGGATGAAATATGAGATTGTAAAACAAGTGATGGAGGGATAAAATGTAAGATTGTAAAACAAGTGATGGAAGAATGAAATGTGAGATTGTAAAACAAGGGAGGGAAGGATGAAATGTGAGATTGTAAAACAAGTGTTGGAAGGATGGAATGTGGTATTGTAAGACCAGTGGAGGAGGGATAAAATATGAGTGTGTAAAACAAGAGATGGAGGGATAACATGTGAGGTTGTAAAACAATTCATGGCAAAATAAAATTGTGATTGTGAAACGGTTAAGTCATGTGTTTTTGAGTATGGAGTTAAGTGTTTGGGATTCTTACGTATCTGGTACGGGTCTAATTTTTATAGACTCACTAGTAAGCACGTTTTAAGTTATGAGATGCATACCTGTCAACCTGTACGAATTTTTCGTACAGTGTACGGATTTTTGATACTTTTAGCAGTGTACGGCCGTACAGACTCGTTGTACGGATTTTTCTTCCCCTCCTCCAAAACAAAAAAAAAAAAAAATTTTTTTTTTTTTTTTTTTTTTTTAAATTCTAAAAATATTTTCCAACCCAAGTTTTTAAAAATTTTAAATCAGAAAATATTTTCTAGCCCAGGTTTTTTTTTTAACCATTTTTTTTATTTTTAATTCCGGGAATCTCGGTGTCCGTTTTTAAACTGAGGTCTCTCCCAGCAACCAATCAAATCCTTTCATTCCCAACAATTCGGCAAAAACTTTGAATTCGGCCTCAAACGCTTTTGGTTTTCAGCGTGACATGGCGTATTTTTAAAAGTTACCTGTTTATCAACGACCACGTTTGCTTGCCACCACACTTCGACGCCATTTCGTTTAAAAAAGCTAAGTACTTATAACTTGGTTTAAATATTGCTGTTGTTTTGCTTTGTTGCAATTTAATTCGCTGTCTTAATCTTTCCAGTTATATCTTGCCCTTCAATATATTTCCGTTAAATTGTCATAATATTCTGTGTAGGCCCTACATAAACTAGAAAAAAAAAAAGTTTGTTTGCGTTGAGTAGGCCTACTTTATTCCAGCACTCAAGATTAGCTGCTTTATTTTTTAATAAAGTGGCAATCTGTTATCACTATTTAAGCTACCAAACTCGTAAAATAATAATTTTGTAAATTTTTGGTGGTACGTTTTTTCTTCCTAGATTTGATATTTCCGTTCAATTTTAAATCGAAAATTGCATGAAACAAATGGTTTGTCAATGAAGATGGAGCATTAATTAAGACCTTTTTTGCCTCAGCCAAGCAGGATGAGGGTTGGGCTTTATATGGCTTAGTTTTTTTGCCAATTTCATTGCCCAGCATAACTTAATCTACAAAACACTCGTTACATCGAATAGAAACAGAGTGTAAATCAGGTTCACTTTGTTTGTTATATGTAAAGAACAGTTTGAGGCTATTAGCATGTTTTTATATCAAAATAATTCAAATGCTAATAGATTGTATATGTCATTTTCATTTTAAAGCTGTATTGCATTAAACTTTATTAATATATTTTTTTGCGTAAGGTTTTTGGGTGTTTTTAGTATTTTTTTTGGTCCGGCGTACAGATTTTTGTCTCTGAAGGTGACAGGTATGGAGATGGATTTTTCTATTTGGGTGTTGTATACGATATTTTTGCGAACATTGCTCAAACTGGGTGGTAGTATTTAGTTTTTTTTAAATAGTTGAAAGTTTTCAATGGTTCTTAGTAGTAGTTGGGGAGAGAGTTACGGGTGGTGAGCTGGTGTTCACATCCTCAAGCTGTTAGTTGGCGCTTGAGCGAAGACTTTTAATGGTGTTGTACTGAGGAAACTATAATATAAGCTGAATGTATCTGGCAGAGCATTCGAGGACGGTTTATAGTCTTCACTGTGTGGCCAGAGTCGTGCTTTTGAAGGTACAGATTCATTAGGATTATTAGGCACTTGTTAGCACATGTTTGACATTGTATACTTTGGATATTTGCCTATTGCATATTATAAGTGAGTTTTTGAGCTGTGTATGCAACCAAATCTCATTCCGGGATATATTTTACCGCTTGTATTGGAACATTGTAACTTTTGGAATATGTTGACTACAATGCAATACTTTAGTGAGTTTTCATCATGGTGTCCCGCATAACAATTTCCATATCGTGAGTATTGAAATACCAATAAACCATGAATGGTATTTGAGCTGGAATTCTTTGATTACGCTATTCATGCGATATGATTCAATATGATTTGTTGGCATCTGTTTGCGGCCCTTTATTACCTGATGGGACCAATGTACTGTCCGTGATAGAGTACTCAATTGTGCTGTGCTAGCGCTATACGCTACTCTCGAGAGTTGTAAGCCTATGAGCGTTTGTGAGCGAAAAAACCTATATTCGACCCATACCCAGTTGGTGAGATCTTCCTGACCTTACGTTACTGTTCTGTAGTGCAGGTGATAATCAGATTATTGACCCAAAAACTAATGCATAGAACTCATGACATTCACTCTTATATAGATAGATATTTTATCCTTTATTTATATTATAGTATATATATTATATAATAGTATATATATAGTATATATATATTATATAAAAATAAATATATATTAATAATATTATAACAACTGTCAGGCCGATTAACAGTTAGCCGCGACTTACTGACTATACATCCCTTGTCTGTTGGTTCTACACTAACAACACTCTCAACCACAAAACATTAAACAATACACTGAAACTCTATACAGAACCTGCATTAGTTTGCAAATTACATCAGAAAATGAAAACAAATTATGGTATGTTTTTTTGAATTTACAGTAATCAACTGCCACAAGTAAAAATCGTTCATAAGCATCTAATTATCTTCATGGTACTATTTTCAGAATCTACCATCGTTTTTCTTTTCACAATCGGCATAATACTAGTCTGATTGTAAAGCTAATATAGGAGGTCACATTAAAAATCATATATTTTTCGTTTTCACAAGGAACAACACTACATATCTGACCTTTTACAATAGAATCTTCTCTGAACATTTGAGAATCCCTCCAATATGATACTTTTATTTTGTTTAAAGAACTGTTTGTTGCACATCTTTGTCTTTTTGTTTCGTTTTATGTTTATGATCCTGTTTCTTTAATGTCTTACTTTATTTTTTGTCACTAGCTGGGTCTTTTCTGTATTGATTTTACATACTTTATTTTTTGCATTGATTACTGTACCTATATTTTTGTATTGATTGGTGCAAAATAATTAGAGTGCGTGCTACACAAGGACAAGTCAAGGGTAAAAACATAGGGTAGCTAGCACTTCTACACAGTAGTAAAGGGTACACTTGACCTGCTCTTTCAGTTAGGGAAAGCAATGGATGAAAAAAGCTTGTAACCACGGGAACCCAACCTTATTATAAGCTGAAATCTAGAGTAGTGAGATCGTTAACACATCAATTCCCTAAGGCTGTATCTGTTATGGGTCTACTTTAAATTGTCACATGTTGAAGGGCTTATTCAACGTGACAAAAGTGGCGTATTCTCTATGTGTGCTGTGCGTGCTGCGCACACTATGCCCGAAGGACAATAAAATTTAATTATTATTCTATAATATATTTTCTTCTAATGTTTATGCTTTATGACGCATGCACCAGGATAACGGATATTTTCCCGCATAGAATTACGAAGTATAACTAGTTCAGTTTCCACTGACGTATTTATAGTGCAGTTTTACTGGGTTTTGGTAGCATCGCCCGTGGTTTCTCGGGTAATTCCAGTACTTAATGCGTGCGGCCACGTTTCGGATTCACGTCCTGACATGATTTGATTGGATCGGGGTCAAAGGCCAGAACAGTAGCAATACAATGCGAATATGTCGTGCGGTGGGCTGAGCTATCGGGTGTTAAAAATGGTTGTTTCGTTTCCAGTGTTTTTTGTGATTAATTTTTGTTAGTTGCGGGAATGCCAGAATATTACAGTGACTGTGAGTTTTCAAGTTAAGTTAATTAGTATTTCGGAGATAATTGAATTATACCCTAATTACTATCGTTTGAGTAATTGAATATAGTTGGTTTTTTTAATTAGAGGTGAAGATGTTAAATAGTAGGCGTTCATATTCATTTTTGTAGCAGACGCACTAGCTCGCATTTCCAGGATTCGCCACTGGCGTGATACGGTTATTCATTACTGAAGTTATGTCTTCTCAGCCGTTTATTCCTTGTTAACATTCTCAGCCAGTTTATAATGTCACGCATTACTGCCAGTTTATATCATGTCTCTATTCCTCTGCTGTTTTAATGTCACATTTCCAGGCCAGTTTATACATGTCACATTCTCCTGAAAGTTTTAACATGTCACATTCTCCAGCCAGTTTATACAAGTCTCATTCTCCAGCTGTTTATACATGTACATTTCCAGC
>JAMPIV010020413.1:0-41969 GCA_024509875.1 Oreohelix idahoensis
AGAGACATTTAATCTCAAAGAAAGATAGTACTTTATAACAGGATCTCAGACAAATAGACCATTTTCTAACAAATGCTAATTAATTTCAAACGAAGATAAACGAAAAAAAAAAAAAAAAAAAAAAAAAAAACACAATAAATCTACATCTAACAACATGACAGGAAATGTCATAGAATGCCTTGGACAATAAGCTATGGAGAATCGTAATTTTCTAACCTTTCTGACTTGGCTGGCATTTGGTGATGATATTTCATGTCGTTGTTGTTGTTGATTTGCTGCCAAAACTCTTAAAAAAAAAAAATGATGCTTGCACATTTTATCCACAAGTAGAATGCTTCATGTGCTGAATGCTCGTTTCAGAAAAGGATATGATTGATTGTGCGTTATATATTAATCCTTAAGACGTGAAGTTCAGAATCCCGGTTGCTGACATGAAACTGTCGCTCAACGAAACTACGTCGCTCACATAAAACTCTGGCAACACATTATACGCGTTATTGAAATCTTGTCCATCAGCAGCTCCTTTTGGGTCATCCAATGCCGGGACTTGACGTCATCCAATGCAGGGACATGACAGCGGAATTAGCAAGCTTAACGGAAATCTTCATTCCTTCACCGGGCCAAGATTAAAGTAGTGGCATTTGAGATTAAAGTGGCACACGTTAGCTCAGGGGTTCTTAGCCTGTGGAGTCGGCCTTCCCTAGAGGAGATGTAGACGGATACAAGGGAGATGTGAGGTGCCTCCCAACAAATTTATCGGAATTACTTTCTCACTGGGTACAGTTGTATATTTAACAGTTAAATAATAGTTATCAGTGTATTTATGTTTGTATGGAACGAAACGTCGCCCAGCGCCACCTTTTGGCGAACTACGGGGTCAAGTGTGTTGCGCCGCACAGCGCCACTTGTCGTTGACCACAAGGGATAGCCCGTGGCCAGTGTGTAAACAAAGGATAGAAATCGGCTCTATGCCAGACATGACATAGCGTCTAGCTTTGTCCAAGACTGCTGCTTGAATGTCTGTCCTTACTGACTGTCGTAGATTTGTGATAGGTGAATTAAGACTTAGTTTGGTCCCTTCTGAATAGCAATAGAAACAGGTGATAGCTCAGTGAGATATAGGTAGAAATAGATTTCACGAGTGAGATGGAGGAAATATATTAGAGTCGGTCTCTGACCCACGAGATGATTTCTCTCAGTCAGCTTATCATCTACAACAGATTAAGATTTGTCAGACCGTCTAGTATAATATATATTAATATATATATCCCTCACATACACATACACGTAAGTGACTACAATAGACACACAGACGTGAAACTATGAAAATGGAAATATAGATAATTGGGAACGAACTGACCGACACACTGGAATAAGTTTAGGTAAATTTTAATTATCAGACTAAAATTCCATCACAACACATAAAATTACATCAAACATATACAAATAGTCATAAAGTAAATGAATTTGCTACAAGAATGATAGCCCCATTAGTATGATCCTTTCCCTCGATGAATAGCCCACAGTCCTGTGAAGAAAAGTGATAGCCCCAAAGAGTCACGGATACATCTACTGTAGTCTAATGATTTTCCCTTTTAAAGGTATGAACAGAATTTGATATTGGTATGATCTTTTCCCTCGATGTATAGCCCACAATCCCGTTAGAAGAAAAGTGATAGCCCCAAAGAGTCACGGATACATATGCTTTAGTCTAAGATTTCCCTTTAAAGGTATGAACAGACTTTGATACTCTGATCTATCCTAAGGAAAAATATTGTTAGCAACAAAAACTTGCATAAAGAAATACAAAGTGGGTGAAATTTAGTATACCATAAAAGAGTCTCTCGTTCCTGATTTCTCTCTGTTCATTCATCAGGGCCCTGACATACATTCTTACCTACAATCGTGCTGTTGCTCGCCGTCTGGCGCAAACTTTAGGACACCCACACAGTTCAATCTGTCTTTCTTTTAATGAAGCGGATCCCAGCTCTGCAGATTTTGGGTTCATCCAAAGTTCCGGTGAGCGTCCTCTTCATGCGAATATTTTTCAGACTAAGGTTAGTGTCACTTGAATCACGAGGTAAGAATTAGTTTAAGCGGGTTCACAGTGTCAGAATCACGAGGTTTCCACTACTTTAGGAAAAATGTCAGGTTTGTAACTTCGATCAAAGGTAAAATTCTTGGTCACCCCACAAGTTGTCAACACTGTCGGAAAGGTTATTGATTGTAATATTTTACTTGCCACACGGGCTGAAATGTACTTGAGTTTTTCTCAGGAAGAATTAAATATGGCGCAATAGGCCCGTTACTTCATTTAATCTTAAAGTTCAGGAAATGGGTACTCTGTCGTTCTGGATGCCAACGCACTGCCAGACAGGTTTTACTTTATGCACCCAAGTCTTTAAGAAAAAAAATGTTTTAGTTCTTCACAGATATTTCTCATGTACTAAAACGCTGGCAAAGTTGGGCTACCCCAGTTTCACTGAATAAAGAGAAAACAACATATAAAATACTTATACATACTATTCCTCGGTTATAACTTACATTATAAACTGCAAGCGTAGTGCTGGTCTTATCGTTTAAATCTCCCGTGAAATAAGTTATATAGTCAAATCAGTCATCATGAATTAGAAATACATACGTATTTCGTCAATACTCAATGATGAATCAGTGCAGTTATAAGTTAGTTTAAAATATTCTCGACTGATTATTAGCAATTTAATAAAATTCATTAATAGCCGAATGAGTTTTAGCTAGAAATTATAGTTTATTCTGCTTTCCACTGTAACATGTCGACTAGCGAATATAACAGACTTATAAATTATTTCTTCTGCACAGAAATCTAACTAGTAAAATAAAATAAGCGGTTATCACTGAATCATCCAATACTACTATATATATATATATATATATATATATATATATATATATATATATATATATATATATATATATATATATATATATATATATATATATATATATATATATATATATATATATATATATATATATATTATTTACCTCCAGACAGAACTACAGGCGATTGCACAACTTAGAATTTATACGCTTATATTTATTGGTAGTCTAGACGCTCTGCAAATCGCCGAGAACAAACTAAGACTTCGCTATGCAAGCTTATTTCCTTAGCACGAGCAACCTGTCTACTGCAAAATTTGGAGAACTGAATGAAGTCAAGTTTAAACTCCGGGTAAGATATCTGAAAACCAGACAAAGGATCCCACGTTATTTCGAAAATCCGAAATAGTCTCCCCTTCCCGTCTTAACACTTCACATACAATTAGACGCTGGCCATAACTGCCAAAACGCGTCTTCCCTCCTCACACGACGACATGTCTCATTTCTGAGCTATGCATGAAGGCGCCGTTCACACCTCCCGCCGAGAAATTAGCCGAAGAAAACTCTCGTGACAGATGAAAATGTAGACATATGTCTGCTCTCTATGTCTGACGGAATGAATTCTCACACTATTTCGTCTCGTGCAGGGACTGACACATTATGCAATAAAATGCGTTACTAGCATGAGAAAAGAAACGGCAAAGTCAGAATGGGAAAATATATTTCGTCGCAAACGAACGAATGCGAAAAACAGGAAAAGGATAAAAGAGCGATAATAAAGTAGAGGACACGGGTAGAAAAGAAAAGAATATAGAAAATTTATTGATCATAAATCTCTATGCGACACTGACCGAAAGCAGCAATAACCATCTCATTTATTTATTTTTATATTTTTCTTTGTGTAAATGAGGAATTAACAAATAAAAACTCTCTAGTAACATCTTAATTGCGTCGTGATTATACATAATGAGACCTTTCTTTTTTTTTACATGCGCCTTCATATAACAGACGGCCTGTGTGTCTAGGTTGAATGGGGCACTTTTCGCGAAAGTGAGGCAAAATTGCTATTACAAATGTCTTGATGCGTTCTTTGATTCATTTGGGGAAGGGCTTGTGGTGTGAATATTAAGTCAACTCTCAGGGGAGTTGTAAGGGCAAATAAGGTTAAGAATCCCAGCATTAACTGGATGCTTGAAGGTCGAAGCTTCATTTTCTCTCAGGTTTTGCTTCAGCAAGTCAGCTAAAGCAGAAATAAATTTGAAAAAAAAGAAGAAAGAAAGAAAGAAACGCGAGCCCGCTTTGCAAGCTAGTTTGAAATTAGCAGTGAAATATGGCCGCTGATTTCCGAATGACATCTTCCGATCCGATCAAATCGTTTCTTTCCCACAACACCCCTCCTTTCAAATTTCTCCATATTGTCATGGCAACCCTGTGGTGTCAATTTTTTTTCCCCATTAACCCAGCTTAAGAAAATATCCCGCAGCTGTGACGTTTCCTTCGACAGAAATTCCTGTCTTGGTGTATATGTGTTTATGGAAGTTCGTATGCAGTTACATGTGTGTGCATGTTAATTCAAGTGCCTTTGAAGAGTGTCTAGCAAAGTCAGTACGTACATATACAGGGTGTCCATAAAAGATTGTACCCTTTTCAAAAAATGTATTCTCGGCCCTATGACGTTGTACGAGGATGCTTTCTATCACAAAAGTAAGATAATCTCTGCAAGTTTTTAAGCATACCTTACAAAGACTAAAAAAAGTGCGCATGCGCGCAGCGGGTATTTCAAGTGAAACTTTCGCAGTTGAGCTGCAACCGGTAATTGTTACATGTCTCTCAACACACTGGTCAAGTAGATAAAAAAAAGAAAAAAAAGAAATAGGTACATTCTTTTTGAGTCTTTGTAAGATATGCTTAAAAACTTGCAGAGATTATCTTACTTTTGTGATAGAAAGCATCTTCGTACCACATCATGGGGTCGAGAATAAATTTGTTGAAAAGGGGACAATCTTTTATGGACACCCTGTAAATGTACTTGCTACTGTACTTGTATCTTTCGTGGTTTTCTGTCAAGTCAGTATGTGCATATGTGTGGGTCTGATACTGCACTTTTATCTGGTGTGGTTTTCCACCAAAGTCAGTACTGTACTTGCATCTGTCGTGGTTTTCTACTAAAGTCAGTACGTACATACATATGTGTGCCGTGCCTGCTACTGTACTTTTATCTTTCATGGTTTCTAACAAAGTCTGTATGTGCATATACATGTGCGCTACTGTGTTTTTGTCATTCGTGGTTTTCTACCAAAGGCAGTATGTGCCCGCTACTGTACTTTTTATCATTCGTGGTTTTCTACATAAGACAGTGTGTGCATATATGTGTGCATGACACTGCACTTTTATCTTTTGTGGTGTTCTACCAAAGTCTGTGTGTGCAATTATTTGTGCGCTATTGTGTTTTTATCTTTAAAAAATTTTAAATTTTTATTTATTTACAAAAAAAATGATTTTAAATATGTATTTATTTTATTTATTATTATTTTTCCCTCTTCTCTCCCCATATTTATTCTCTCTCTCCCCCCCCCCTAAAAAAATTATATTTCTTTTCCCTCAATCAGTTTTCCAGTCCTTGTTTTCATTATTTTTTATTTATACTTTGGTTTCCTGTTCAGAGACAGACATTTGATTTCCAACATGTGACATCAGGGAGTGTTTTCTCTTATTTATTAAGTTTTATCTTTCCCGCTTAATTCTCACTTTCTCTCCCTTCTGTTCCTTTCTTTGTCTGTCCCCGACGAAAGCCTTGTGGCCGCAACGTAGGTTTTTTCTTGTCCTTTCTCCCAGTAAAACGCATTACCATTTGTTTGTGTTTTGTGTGTGTTTGTGTGTGTGTGTGTGTGTGTGTTCATTCTACTGCTTTTATCTTTCCTATTTATTGTCGCCATCATCATTACACTTTAGTTCCCTAAGGAGCAAAGGCCTTCAACAAACTTATTCCAAGTCTTCCTGTCACGTGCCATCAGCTCATGGTCTTTCCATGTCTCCTTCATCCCTTTCACGTCTGTCTCCAGTTCTCTTCTCTATGTGTTCTTTGGTCTCCCTCTGCCTTACGCTGGGGATTCCGGATCAAGGACTACCTTGTAATGCTGTCAACAGGTTTTCTCCATGTATGTCCCATCCATCTCTTGTTCCACATTAGTCAGCCTCTCGTATTGCTCAGGGCATAATCTCTGTTATCATTATTCATTCTTTTCCTTAATATTCTCTGGCAAGCTTGAACGTACGTGTTTATGAGTGGAGGTTTCTATGGAGATTTTCGTCGCGAAAATACAGTAAATATTGTCATCTGGGTCTGAGTTGTTGAGTGCTGATATTACATCTGGGTCTGTTTTTGTTCATTGGTGATATTATTACATCAGGGTCTGTGTTGATAAGTGCTGATAAGTTCTGATATACAATCTAAGTCTGTGTTTTTGAGTGTTGATATTACATCTGGGCCTGTGTTGTTGAGTGTTGATATTAGATCTGGGTCTGTGTTGTTGAATGCTGATTTTACATCTGGGTCTGTGTTTTTGAGTGTTGATATTACATCTGGGCCTGTGTTGTTGAGTGTTGATATTACATCTGGGCATGTGTTGTTGAGTGTTGATATTACATCTGGGCCTGTGTTGTTGAGTGTTGATTTTACATCTGGGCCTGTGTTGTTGAGTGTTGAAATTACATTTGGGCATGTGTTATTGAGTGTTGATATTACATCTGGGCCTGTGTTGTTGAGTGTTGATATTACATCTGGGCCGATAAGTGCTGATATTACATCTGGGTCTGTGTTGTTGAGTGCTGCTATTAGATCTGGGCCTGTGTTGATAAGTGCTGATATTACATCTGGGTCTGTGTTGTTGAGTGCTGATATTACATCTGGGCCTGTGTTGTTGAGTGCTGAAATTACATTGCTCTCTCTCTCTTTCTCAGATAATGTACATATACATATATATAATTATTTTCTGTTGCGCTCCCTGCTTAGCTTGGAGCCACCACTGTAGCTGGTCCCCTTGCAGGAAGCCTGCACTAAATAGTCACATGCCTTTGCAGCGGTAGTTTCGGTCGCAATTTGTCTTACGTGATGAGGTAATTTCTGTCTTTTTTCTCCCTCTGTTTCTGGTATATGTGACCTAGTTTTCTTGACGTCTCTTCATCGATCAACTTTCTTATCCAGCTCTACGCAGCCCTCTTGTGTCTTGTCTTGTGTCTTGTCTTGTGTCACTTGAAAGCACTCAACCTTTTTTTTCAGACGTAGTCCACGTTATGTGTCTCTCATACTTTACCTTCATGTAGATGTAAGTAGATTTCAGCAGATCTATATCGCTCCTGTCTTGTTCAGGAAACAAAAGGACTTCAAATTCTGAGCACTGCGTAAAAAAGCGTCACCTGCAACCTCTGCAAATGTTCCCATCTGGAGTGTCCTTAATGCATCGCGCTTTCAACGTATAGAAAACAACATATGGTTCGTTCTCGCCATTTTCCTTCTATTTGGACTTACTTGCTTGTCATGTATGTCCGTCTCTGTATGTTCTAACTCATAGAGGCTGAATTAATTGGAACTCAGAGGCATTTCGAAAGAGTAAACGGTTTGTCGTCCTAGCGCATTGTGTCGTTCCTTTCGGCTACAATCAGTGAATCGATCAATCAATCAATCAATCAATATCCTTAAGCTCCCCAAGGAGCATAGGCCTTCAACAAACACATGCCACGTCCTCACCCCGCGTACCATCAACTTAAGTTCTTTCCTTGTCTTCCTCGTCACTTTAATCACTGCCTCCGTGTATTTTTTGGTCCACCTATGCCTCTCTCACCCTGTGGATTACAGAACTGCCTTGTAACGCTATCAGCAGGTTTTCCTCAATGTGTACCCTATCCATCGCCAGCGTCCTCTTCTCACTTAAGGCACGTGCACTTTTAAAAGTGAACACTCCATGTTATTCTGGTTTCACTGGGTATTATAAAGGTAAAGGTAGTATTATAGCAGATACTGTCGTAGGGAAAGAAGTGTTAGAGACTTCACTATACTAGGTCCGGCATCGAGAAGTGGGGTGACCAGTCCCCTTCCTCACTGCCTTTTCCATCCCTAACACAAGCGCTGCTAAGCCAGGTACCCGTTTACAACTGGGTAGACTGGATACCGCGAATCGAACCCGGCACCTGTGCCGCGAAAGACCAGCGCTCTAAGCACTCTGTCAATGGGACGGGGTATTATATGAAAATCACAAGAAATATTTTTTTAAATAAAATGTTGCCTCGTTTTGGTGAGGCGCGTCTCGTTCAACCTAGTCGGTTATATTAGGGCGCATGTCCACATATAAAAGAACTTCAGGTCTGTTGACTATGACTTAGTGAATCAAAAGAAATCAACTTCAGTACAGAAATAAAAAATCTGCAACTCACATTTCATGGCAGTCTTCTCTGTGTGATTTGGGAACACGGAGAACAACAACACACAAGAAGTTACAGACTTTCATTAACGATTGATTGCCTAGAATAGAAGGATTAAAATGGTCAGACAACAACACCAATGGAATACTAATGGAAGGATTAAAATGGTCAGACAAGAACAAGAACACCAATGCAATACTGAAATTAGGATTAAAATAGTCAGACAAGAACACCAATGGAATACTGATAGAAGGATTAAAATGGTCAGACACGAACACCTATGCAATACTGATCTTCTTCTTTTTTCTTCTTTGATTCTTAGCCGCCGACCGTCAAAGCAGTCAGTAGCCATCACGCCTGGTGGCGTCTTGTAGGGCAACAACAAATTGATTCCACTTTGCTCGGTCGGTGGCCATCCTTCGTGCAGTGCCCCAACTCTGGTTCATTCTTTGCATCTCAGCCTCCACAGTCCTCCGCCAAGTTGTTTTTGGTCGGCCTCTCTTTCGTTTTCCTTCAGGGGTCCATAGCATAGCTGTTCTTGTGATATCATCGGGTCTCTTCCGAGAACATGGCCAACCCAGCTCCAGCGTCTGCCAGCTATGATTGTGTGCATGTCCTCTTGCTTGCTCCGAGTAAGCAGATCTTGGTTGGTGATGGTATTCGGCCAAAAGATTCGGAGAATTTTTCTTTGGCATGTTGTGTGAAAAGAGGACAATTTCGACATTTCCTTCTCTGTAACTCTCCAGCATTCCGCACTATAGAGAAGCACAGAATGCACACAGCTCTGATATAATCTTAATTTTGTGCTTGTGCTGTACTGAGAGGACTTCCAGATGTTGTTTAGACTAAAAAAGGCTGTTCTTGCTTTGTTCATTCTGTTGTTGATGCCTTTGCTTGCTCCGCCGTCTGGTGTTACTATGCATCCTAGGTATGTGAAGGTGTCTGTCTGTTCCAGTTGCTGATTCCATACTGATATGGGCTCAGGGTTGCTCACATTGAGCGTCATGACCTCTGTCTTCTTTAGATTGATGTTCAAGCCCACCTGCTGGCTATACTTATTAAGTCTATCGGCTTTTTACTGGATGTGTTGATGTGAATGTGCTAGTAGTGCAGTGTCATCTGCATATTCCAGATCTTCCAATGTAGAAAATGTAATCCATCTTATTCCTCTTGGACTGCCCTCTGTTGTCTGGCGCATCACACAGTCTATGACTGTTAAAAATAGAGTGGTTGATAAGGGGCATCCCTGTGGTACTCCTATCTTCACCTCAAAGGTTAGGTTGCTCTGCCCAACGCTACACGTAAAGTTGGTGTAGAGGCTTTTTTATGATTGACAATATGCAGCTTGGAAGCTCTCAGTATTTTTCCATAAACTGTCGCTATGTATACTGTCAAAAGCCTTTTCAAAATCAACGAAATTAATGTTCAGCTGTCTTTGCCATTCTGAGCACTGCTTCATAATGAGGGTAAATATATGATGTACACATCTTCTGTTCTTTCTAAATCCTGCTTGTTCTTTTCTCAGTTTGTGGTCTACTGCTTTTGAAATTCTCTGTATAATTATCCTGCCTAGTATTTTGCTGGGAACTGAGAGAAGAGTTATTCCTCTCCAATTATTGCAGTCTGCAAGATCTCCCTTCTTGGGCAATTTGACAATCATTCATTTGTTCCACTCCGTTGGTGTTGTCCTTGTTTTCCAGACTTGTGCAAATAGTGGTTCTAATAGTTCTGCTGCTAGCTCAGGGTCTGTCTTAAATAGCTCTGCATTTACGTTATCATGGCCAGGAGCTTTTCCATTCTTTAACCCTTTGATTGCTGTGATGATTTCTTCTTTTCGTGGAATGTCTGTATTAACATCTAGATCATTTTTAGCATCAGGAACATTCAGTGGTGTCTCTGGTGGTTCCTTGTTCAGAGGTTCTCTGAAATGCTCTGCCCATCTTGTTTCCTGTCCCTCTGCTGTCGTGATGAGATTTCCTTGCTTATGTCTTACTAATGTAATATTGTTTGCACCTCGTTTTCCGCTGATGATTTTAGTTAATTTGCATATTGTGCTTGGTTCATTTCTCAGTGCTGCCTCTTCTGCCTGTCTTGCAAGATCGTCTAGGAAATTCCTTTTGTTGGCTCGGGTTTGACGTTTAACTTCCTTGTCCAGCTGACTGTACTGTTCGCTATATAGTTGCTTTAACCTGGGGGACTTCGCTTCTGTTTTCTGTCTTTTCATTTCCTTTCTCATCGTTATGGTGTTTAATGTTTCTGGTTTTATCCAGTCTTGCTTCTACCTTTCCTGGAATCCCAAGCATGATTTGCTGCTTTCCTTATATATTGTTGAAATGGTGTTGAATTTCTGGTCTATATGTCTTTTCCTGACTTTTGGCAATACTGATGGAAGGATTAAAATGGTCAGACAAAGAACACCAATGCAATACTGATGGATGGAACCAGACTAATACCAATGGAACAAGAGGCGACAAAAAGTTAGCTCTGTGTACGACTTACATAGCGAAAAACCAGTTAGTAGCATTGCAAGACAGTTCTGTGTCTGGAAACCCCAGGGTGTGTGAAATATGGGAGGACTTAAATCTCTTAAAACTCATACGGAGAGGGAAAATGAGACAGACATGAAAGAGATAAAGACATGGCAGGATCCTGAACAGATGACACAGGGCAGAAAGGCTTGGCGTGAATTTGTGACGGCCGTAGCTCCTTAGGGAGCTCAAGGATGATGAAGATGCGTAACAACTCAGAATCTTTTTTCTGAACTCCGATAACCAGATGACATTACCAGATGACATTACCTGATGACATTACCTGATGACATTACCTGATGACATTACCTGATGACATTACCTGATAACGCTATTTTCTTGGCCCATTATTAACTAAAACGAAAATGATGAGCAAAAAGAGACATCTTTCTAAGTGTTCCATTTTGTTTAGAGCTTATTATTAGTCTCCTGGATTCACTCTGCACAGGTACAATGTTCCTTGACATGGGACATGTCCCATTACGACCAGCAGTGCGTGAGAACCTCACAGTTTGTTGTCTAATGAGATAATTGGGAAATTATTCGAAAATGATGTTTAGTTTTTCGTAATCAAATTTATTTTTCCATTTGGTATGTCTTTCATAAAGAATGGATTGTCATATACAATGTCATATACTTGTAGATACATTAAAATGTGTGAAAGTGTACAGCGGTTTAATGCAGAATAAATGAATGATGTAGTGTTGGTTAGTGATTGTGAATATTCCTCTCATGGAAATTTCCCTTCTTTCGGTCTATATATGTGTCTTTCATAGTCTTTACCAGGGTTTCTCAACCGGGTTCCACGAGACTCTTGTGTTCCGCGAGAGGTCGCTAGGAGTTCCGCGATAGATCATGATTGAAAGAACAAATTTAACGTCTTGTTTTTTTAACTTTGCACGCCGGGCGAGGTTGGTGACCGAGCAGCACCAGCATAGCAGTGCGCAATAGGACCGTGTTCACGCTTGCACATACTATATTTTATTAGCATCTTGTATAGTCGAAATTTGTGATAAGACTTTTAGACTTTTTTAGTCAAGGTAAAAAAAATGTCCAGGAAATTAAAAAAACAAAACCCCCAGGAAAACCTGAAGTTTCTTGCTACCGACTTGCATTGGAGTTAGTATCCTTTATGGGGAGGCGGAACCGCACAGAAAAAGTAGGCTAATAAGTTGACCGAAATAAACAGATTCACAAAAACAAAAATCGTTCTCTACTCAAAAGAGCATTGACAATTTTTATTGGATTATAATATTTACAACTTACTGATCACGCTAAGGTACCATGAGCTGTACTAACTGATCACGCTAAGGTACCATGAGCTGTAGATATAATCATTTTTATGTATGGGTTCCCTGAAATCTGAACATTATTTCAAGGGTTCCTCCAGGATAAAAAAAAGTTGAGAAATGTTGGTCTATACAGCAAGGTTCCGGGCTATGGCGGTCTCGACTTACGGTATTCCGGCGATACGAACGATCCCGTAAAACCTATTAATTTTAAGTTTCGATTAAATTGCAATTAATTTTCCACTTCTGTGACAACACCCGTTCGTAACTTTTGGGAAAAAAAGTTCCCCAATTTGCGAACAGTTCAACGGGTGGTTTTTATCCAGACTTCATTGCATCAATTCTCCACAAGGGTTGGCAAACCATCAGGGGCAACTTCTCCGGCCCCATGTATGATTAGCGTAATCGAAACTGCCGATGTGTACGCACGGTTACCATGATATTTGACAGTTTTTACTTTAAATTGTTAGGGTTGCAGTTAAGTGTATTTTATTATTTTGTCATTACTGTTAAGCTTTAGGTTTTGTTCAATAAAAGAACAGTGCCAAAGCAGGGTTTCTTAACCTTTGTGCCACGGACCCCTTTGATTGCCCGATGAAGGCTATAATAGCTGGAACTCCGATTATCTGAAAAACGCAATTAACCAAATCACCAAAACCAAGGAACCGTGTGTAACATAAACACCCCTCCATTCGCTTAGTAAGCCCACTTGGTTTATTCCAATCTGTTCCTAACAGTAGTATAGTAATTTTAGTATGATATTTCGTTCCGTTTTAAAACCCATTCTCAACAAAAGCGAACAAGTGATAATCTTCAAGCCACAACAAATTAAGATACTATGTATTAAAGAAGCTAAAGATAGGAATTACTGATGAGTCTAACTTTGGTACCGATAAAATTACTGCTGAACATCTGCTGCAGAAGCTCCCACCATATAAGGAGCAGAGAAAGCACACATGGCCGTCACCAGTACATTTATTGTGTAGCGGAATTGCTAGTGCACTGGCTTCCCAGCTCGGCTGTCCTGGTTCGATCCCCAGTTGAGGTGGGATTTTTAGACCGCAAACGGCTCCGGGGTCGACCCAGCCTCATGAATCCGGGTACCAGAGCAACTCTGGGAAGGTTAAGGCGGCTGGCATGGTGCTGACCACATCACCCCTAGTGTGCCGATGGTCAAGAAAATATGGGCCTAACACCATATTCCCAATATGCCTTAATGGGATCCTTTACCTTTTTTTTCTGTCGAGATATCAACATCCTCAACCTGACCACTGATTTCTTTAATCATATTCAAATGGACGTCAGAAATGTACTAAGAAGAAGATCAGCCGCCATTGTTAGCTTGCTAGAAGCTGTCAGCGATTTATTTGAATTCTTTCATCATCAGTACGGACACAGTCAGGGCCTTTTGTGCACATATTTTATAACATGTGGAGACAGTTACTTTTACTTTAGCCTAGTCGGCCAAAAGCTTCCTGGCGGAGAACTGTAGAGGCAGAGATGCAAGGCATGAAGCAGAGCTGGGGCACCACATGAAGGAAGGCTGCCGATCGAGCCAATTAGACTCATTTTCTTTTGCCCTACAAGACGCCACCGATGGTCACTGATTTCTTTGTCAGTCAGCAGCCAAGGACCAAAGATGAAGTAGAAGATTACTTTGACTTTACTGTCAAAAGGTGTTCACTGTATTAATTTATGTTTGGGTTAGTACACGAATTTTAAAATCAAGGGGATGTGGGAGACACCTTGTTATGGTTTAATAGAAGGAATGTTCAGATTACCATGTGCAGCTAAGAATAGTAATGAGGAAACCCTTTACTTTGTTGGGTAAAACGTATTGCATTTTTGTGTATACTGCCAACTTGGCGTGTTGTAAGGAGGCGGGCGAAGCTAGAGCTGCAGATCGCTGGGTGGAGATTATACTTTGTTGATGGTCGTAGCGCGGTGAGCTTTGAGGACTATTGTCAACTATTCTTATCTTTGGTAAGATATGGCTGATATGATAGAAGTGTTGTCGTCGCTGTTTCCTCCTCTCTGTCTCACACTACGCCGCCACAATAAGAAAATGGACATAGCTTGTACTGCTATTCGACCATCACGTTATCCAGATACAGAAAGTCAGGCGTAGCCCATGTATTGTTTTCCTTAACGTCGCTTACTGCGTGGTTCTTAATCTGGCCTAATTCTACCGTGAGCGTGCGATCGGCTAAGCGGTTAGAGCGCTTACCTCTCGCGGCAAAGTTACTAAGTTCCGGGATCGAAGCCTGGTAGCGTCACGCCCTAATCTACCCGGCTATAAATGGGCACCTGACTTTACTGTTGACTTAGAGAAGGCGATGGCACCGTGGAAAGGAACTGGTCACCCCACCTCATAAAAGCTGGACTTAATAAGGGGACGTCTCAAACACACGACTCCCTTACGGCAGTATCTGCAATGGGACTACCTTTTTTTTTCTCTCTTAATTCTGCCGTCACGTGGTTCCCACATTTTGTAAAGTTGTTCCAACATATCTCATGGAGCGACCCTTTTGTCTTGTCTTTCTCCCTAGGTTTTTTGTGGTTTCTCACATATTAGCTATATTTCTCTTTGTTGCAAACATGTTTTTCTCCTTGTTTCAAAGTCGCAGGAATTGGTCCCTAACGATCACAGCCAGTTCGGTCCCAGGTTGCTAAAATTTTTGTATATGTCTTCAGAAAAAACCTTTTAACCCATTTGTTATATATACATGTGTGTTTGTGTGTGTTATACGTACTTTGAAATCTCTGTTATTTCATTACTTATTTCTTGCCAGTAACTTTTTAAATTTAGTGCTTATGTAGTTTTACTATGCTTTTGTCTTTGTCAATTTATTCGTCAATTGACTCTGCCGGTGGAACATATAAATTGCTCATTACGTCGTTGAATGTTGCCTGTGTAATGATCATTATGTCATCGAATGTTGCCTGTCTAATGCCCATTGCTTTATATGAATTGACCTGTTATCCGCAGTGAACAAAGCAGGGATTGCTTTGGAAATGTGGGATAGGTTTTACGGACACTTAACACTCATTCATCATTCATTTTCCTGTTTAGCTCCTTTATAGAGCCATCACAGCAGTTGGGTCCACCTACTGGAAACCTGAACCAAGCACTCTCATGCTCTAGCGGTTGTAGTTTCTGTAGCAGTGAGTTTTCTTGATGAGGTTGGCAGCCCTAGACACCTAACCACAACTTAGTCGCCGTGTACGACATGCCTGAGGGTGGCAGTATCCCTAGTATTACTTTATCTCATCATACCCCCCCCCCCCCCCCCCCGGAACTACACAGGGCAACACTTCACACCAGTGACAAAACGGATACTTTAAAATTTCCAATTTTCTAATAAGCTGATCATCATGACGTCTCGTATTGATCCCGGTGGTTTGCCATGAGGTAGATTAATAATTATAATAGAACTACTGTTTCCACAAGGCAAGCAGTAAGAAGCGACTAAGATGGGTTTGTGCACGGGGCAGGCATTTCCTTCGTACAAAACAAATTGTTACAGAATCTGTCACTGCAAGAGTTCATGTATCCTTTATCTCTGGCTTCCTGCATGGGGGATTCTGTAATGGTGGCCTCATACTCCACCAGGAGCGAAACATTGGAAGGAAGCACATCATAACATTGGCTGAAGCAAATATGTATGTTTTGGATAGCCAGATTCACTCTTTTGCGTGCGAACACGTCATGGCTCGTTGATACACGATAGACCTGGAATGTTAACGACTCGGGTCTCGCTTGGTGATTGATCGTTTTAGCTTTTACCTTAATTAATTCATGGTTCCGTTGGTCGATCGAACTTGGTTCGCGTTCTCTAGCTCAGTATCGATTGCGATTTATTGATTGTATAAAGAGATATACATCTGAAGCAGTCATGAAGATCATTGTATCTATCACGAGAGCGTAAAACTTCAGATTTTTTGTGTGAATATTGGCCATATGTTCGGTAGATATACGAAAATGTTGATTTCGTCTAAGACCTAAGCAAAATAAGAATAGTCATACAGATCAGTGTTTCCTAAACTTGTTTAGTCACGTACCCTTTATGAGAGTTTAGTCTTACGTGCGGAGATAATTTGATGGTAGTTTTAGTAATACTATTTTAACTAAACTAGCGCATATATTGTATAATGTACACTCTCTTTCTCTCTCTCTCTCTCTCTCTCTCTCTCTCTCTCTCTCTCTCTCGATATATATATATATATATATATATATATATATATATATATATATATATTATATATATATATATATATATATATAAATATATATATATATATATATATATATATATATATATATATATACGAGGGACGGTCAAAAAGTAATGCCTCGTAATTTTTAATTTCATTCAATAGGCAAGAAAACAGATAAAATTCACATTGAAATGTAGCCCCAAGTCTGAACTTCAAAAATGTATTTCTCAATGTAGTCTCCGTTATTTGTTACAGTTTTTGTCCATCTTCTCATAAGGGCATGTATCCCCGCACGGTAAAAATGTGTGTCCTTTTTCCTAAACCACTGGCGTACGGCGCGTTTAAGGGTCTCGGTGTCCTCAAAGTGATGTCCGCGAAGATCTTCTTTCAGTGGTCCAAACAGATGGAAGTCAGAAGGTGCAAGATCAGGACTGTAAGGGGGATGTGGTAATAATGTCCAGCCAAACTCTGCAATCGCATCAATGGTGCGTTTAGCAGTGAGCTGCGTGGCATCATCGTGCAACAGTAGTGCAGTTCTCTGATCTTTTAATGGGTAAAGTCGCCGAAGACGACCTCTAAGCTTCTTCAAAGTTTCAATGTAACGGTCTGCATTCACCGTGTTTCCCTGTTCCAAGAAGTCGAGAAGAATCACACCCTTCTCATCCCAAAACACGGAGGCCATAACTTTCCCTTCAGATGGTGAACTTTTGAACTTCTTTCTTGTCGGCGGCGATGTTGTGTGATGCCATTCCATTGACTACCTCTTGGATTCTGGTTAAAAAAAATGAACCCAAGTCTCATCACCTGTCACAATATTCGATAAAAACTCTTCTCCTTCAGTTTCGTAACGGTGCAGGAGGTTGATGGCTATGGTTTTCCTTGTTTCTTTATGTCTGTCTGTCAACATTCTGGGTACCCACCGTGCACAAACTTTTGAATAACCCAGGTCTTTAATGATGTTCTGGACACTGCCTTTACTAATGGACAACATGGAAGAAAGTTCATCCAGTGTTACCCGACGGTCACCACGAATGTTGCCATCAACTCGATGAATGTTGTGTGGAGTCACTGCAGTAGACGGACCGCCAGTCCGCTTTGCGTCAGCCATTGAGGATTGACCTACTTCAGCTTCGTCACAACGATGTACCCAACGTCGGACAGTGCTAACGTCCACTGTTGAATCTCCATAAACATTCTTCAAACGTTCGTGGATGCGAATTGGGGTCTCGCCTTCAGCATTGAGGAATTCTATGACATAACGTTGTTTTAACCGAACGTCTTTGGCAGCCATTTTTTAAACTGTTACAGTGGTGCCACCTGTTACTGAAACAGGTTGGTAATGCTATACAGTGCAGAAGAGTGTTTGGGGAATCCTGCTAAATTTACAAATTGCACACCGATGCAGTATTTACATACATAAAAAATAGGAGGCATTACTTTTTGACCTTCCCTCGTATATATATATATATATATATATATATATATATATATATATATATATATATATATATATATATATATATATATATATATATATATATATATATATATAATTACAAAACTAATTAAAATAAACTGCCTTCTCTTTCTCTGGTGCCTATACCTTGAAGCGGTAAGGCGGCTTGAATACCCTGACAACCCGTAGTGCTATGCCAGCGGGAGTTTTACTCCTGGCAGGTTCTTCCAAGCTGGACATGTCTGCGCGGGTAGGGGTCAGACTAATGCTGGCACCCTGGTCCTCCAGGTTGGGGGTTTTAGCACATGGCCGACACCCCTGTCTATGTAAAAAAACAATAACGTTACGGAAACAGCAACAAATGAAAGAGCTTTAATGCGGGACGGACATCCGGAGTCTGAAGCTCGTATGACAGTGGAGAAAACCGAAAATCACAAAACCAGAACTATGAATGAGGCAGGAAACCTGAGGCAGATCACAACAGAAGTGAGAAACTACGGATTAAGTGGGAATAAGTGAGAGCAGATGGACCTGGACAGGGAGAATAAAGACAGCAACAACAACGACAGTACTTTACTCTGGAAGAGATGATGTACAGCACAGTGAAGGCATAGCCATAAGCCTAAAGAAAGGAATAGAAAGGTCATTACTGGAATGGAAACCCATTAACAACAGACAGATAAGAACAAGACTGTGAGAGGATTCACCAACACCACACTGCTACAGTGCTATGCACCAACAAATGACAGCGACGAAGTGGTAAAGGACGAATTCTATCAAATGCTACAAAATGAAATGGAAACTGCACCCATATATGATCTTATCATAGTAATGGGTTACCTCAGTACGAAAGTTGAAATACACAATACATATAATGAAAGAGTAATGGGGAAATGCGGCGGCAAAACAACAAACGAGAATGCCAATAAACTAATAAGCTTCTGCAGCTTTAAAAACATGGTCATTGGAGGAACGCTTTTTCCTCACAAAGAAATTCACAAATCAACATGGGAATCACTAAACGGTCGGGACAGAAACAGATAGACCACATTATGAACAACAGTAGATGGAGGCATTCATTACAAGATGTGAAAGTAAAAAGAGGTGCATATGTTGGAAGCGATCACCACTTAGTAGTAGCAAGATTGAAGGTGAGACTCAGAACTGCTGGACCAATTGTAACTAAACAGAAATGGTATGGCAGCATCAAACTGAAGGACCCCCAACCAGAAAAGCCTTTGTGGTTGATATAAAGAGATGATTTCAAATTGCCAAGAGCCAGGAAAAGACAGCGACTAATAATGTTGACCAGAAATTCAACACCATTTCAACAGAATATAAGGAAAGCAGCCAATCATGCTTGGGATTCCAGGAAAGGAAGAGGCCAGATTGGATAACACCAGAAACATTAAACACCATGGCGATGAGAAAAGAAGTGAAAGAAAGAAAATAGAAGCAAAGTCCCCCAGTTAAAGGAAAGCAGTTCAGTCAGCTGGACAAGGAAGTAAAACGTCAAATCCGAGCGAACAAAACGACACGCCTAGACGATCGTGCAAGACAGGCAGAAGAGGCATCTCGAGAAATGAACAAAGCACAGTCTATAAAATAACTAAAACCATCAGCGGAAAACGGGGTAGAAATAATATTAGGATAGTTAGAGATAAGCAAGGAAATTTTATCACCACATCACAAGGGCAGGAAACAAGATGGGCAGAGCACTACAGAGGAACACTGAATAAGGAACCACCAGTGACGCAGCTGAATGTTCCTGAGGCTGAAAATTATCTAGACTCAAATCCAGACATCCCACGAAGGGAAGAAATCATTACGGCTATCACAGGGTTAACGAATGGAAAAGCTCCTGGTCATGACTATTTAAATGCTGAGTTATTTAAGATAGACCATGCACCAGCAGCAGAACTGTTAGAACCACTATTTGCACAAAAACGCAAGAGGAAGACCACGCTATAAGCGGGAAGATAACATCAAGAGACGAACAGGAAAGCGTCTATCAGAGTGCACCATCAAGACAAGAGACAGAAGACGTTGGAAATTCATTGCAGCCGACCTTCGATGTGAAGATGGCACCTGATGATGATAATGATCCCAGACGTTTCTGAGGTTTTAACCCACGCACCAAAATGGTGGTTCTTGGTGAGTGCGTGTATTTTGTATGGGCCAAGTTTGTCTTGGATACTGGTGGTTGCTAGGTAACACTCAACATCAGAACACATTAATAATCATGCGCAGAATACTGCCAAGACGGTCCGAAGTGTTTATTAACCCACTTGAATATTGAATGAAGTTCACACATGTATGTGGATGAAAATATGATAAGATTCGTGTATCCTCATTCATACTCGACGCTTGCGTCCTCAAGTCCACATTCAAGACTGGACATATACATATGTCTTCATCTGGGAAAGTCTCTTTCCACAGAAAAAACACATTTGCGCTGGACACGTCTGGTCACACACAAGACCTCACACCAATGACCTTTGTAACCAAGCATACGGCACCCTTGACAACTTTCTTACGTCATCATTCATACTCTGTAACGTCATGCAAGAACGCGCGTTCACTAAGAGCGCTCTGTAGTGCACAAACACCACGAAAAAGATTTTAATTGGCGCTTATGTACTGTACCCAAGAGCACCTCCCAACAAACGGCAATTTTCCCCTATAGGTGGTATTTTTGAAACCAACAGTGGGCATATATCAATATTTTCCTTCGCATGGATTCACCTGTGTAGCTGGTCCCCTTTCATAAGGCCGGCATGAAGCATTCACATTCTCTTGCAGAGGTCGTTTCTGTGGCAGTTGGTTTGACTGGATGAATTAGCCAGCCCAATGCACAACCTCATATTAGTCGATTTGTACAAGATATACGAGGATGCAGCAGCCCTGTTCTTTGTCTTTTCAGAGTCCCCGGGAACTACACGGGGGCATAGTGGGCATATATCATCATCATCATCAATTTCCTTATGGAGCATGCAGCCACCGATGTGCCTCGTCCCTTTGCCTGCAAGAAGCTTTTGCAATCTATTGTATCTGTGGTTTCTGTGTCAGTTTGTTTGTCATGATGAGTTTTCCAGCCCCTTATTCAATAGTTGACTTATAATTGTTTATGAAAATATTTCCTTATATATATATATATATATATATATATATATATATATATATATATATATATATATATATATATATATATATATATATATATATATATATATATATATATATATATGCGAACACCATACTTTATACTTAGAAAAGTTATATGGGATACTGAAGTATACCTGTATTGACTAAATAGCCAAGATACTGTACACATACAGTTCTGTATTTCAGCTAATGTACTGTATCTGGCAAGGTAATACTGTACAGTATATGTATGGGTTAAGTAGAAAAATCCTTTAACAGCTTGGAGAATTTTTTCTTTGTTCTTAATGATCGTCGTGACTGTCGAGTGCGACATGCCCAAATCACGAGCTATAGCATTCACTGGTTTTCCACCTTCGTGATGTTTAGTTACCTTTTATTTCACTTCCAAATCGATACTTTTCATTTGTCCATTGCTGCTGTTATCACTAGAACTGGTTTTGCTGCGTTTGGGATCCATGATGCACTTCACGGTAATGTATTTTCGAAAGTTTACATTAAAATAACGATAGTAAGTACAGTACAGTAACAAACATTGGCCAGTAACATAGGCGTTTATTATGACTATCAAGACATATGTACTGTATTATAGGTTATATATCTACTGTACCATTATACGCCTGGCATCGCAATCGCTTTGTACTGTATACAAGAGACATGAGATACACGTGTTGCGTGCGGGAAGCTGTTGCTTTCGCTACGTCCGGTTACGTCCGCATCGTCCTGTTCTTCAATCGGGATTTCTGAACTCTATTATAACCTTATGGGACCACGGACGTATATGCGGTCGGACGTTGTCCGAACGGACGTTATGCGGCGCATGACTGTATATATATATATATATATATATATATATATACATATATATATATATATATATATATATATATATATATATATATATATATATATATATATATATATATATATATATATATATATATATATATATATATATATATATATATATATATATATATATATATATATCATCTAAGCAGAACAAAACGTTTACGTTTCCAAGCAACCTGAAAGATCGACTGCTTATATTGATGTGAGAAAGGAGACGTTTCATTCTGTATTGTTCTCTCTGGCTGACGCCAGTTGTCTTTCTTCTGTGGTTGTTGACAAAATAGAGGTTGTTTCTCAAGAAAAGAACAGAAGACCGGGAAAGCAAATCAAATATTTTCTCATTGGCTCCCGCAGTCCTTGTCTGTTTTTGTATATGCGTCCATAGAACATATTTGTTTTGTCTTAGACGTTCACTTTTGTCTTCATCTGTTATATATCATCATCATTGTTGAGCAAGGGGCCTTCAACAAACTCATACCACATTGTCGTGTCTCGCATCGTCAGCTCAAGGTCTTACAATATCTTCCTCATCTTGTTTATTTCTGTTTCCAAATATCTTCTCCATGTGTGCGCGTATGTTTTTTTTTTTCTTCCTCTAAGTCTGTTACTGTGGGTATTCTAGAAACAACAGGTTTCCTCCATATGTGTCCTATCCATCGCCAGCATCATCTTCTTCTCATCTCTTCTTCCACTGGCACTTGTCTCTTTTTACAGGCTTTTCTTTAACTTACAACGTATGTCACCTTCAAATCTTGCAATCGATTTTTCGATCACTTCCAGATGAGCAATAGCTCTGAAACTTGGCGTAGTTGTGTATTCCCGATGACAATACAATAATCAGTCGTAAAAATAATAAAATGAATAACATTAAAATTAATATTAATTTTGTTTGTTTGTATTGTTTCATCAGTTAAATGGGCGATAACTGCAAATAATTTAGGTGTATTCTTTCCAACAAAATTGTCTTTCTTGAGAGAAATATTGAAACTTCTCCTCCCTTCCCCCTCCACACACACTCACACACACTATCGCACGCGCGTGCGCAGACATACACGCAACTGACAACTACATTTTAAAAAAAAATGTAATTTACAACTCTTATCAAAATAAAAATAAAAATATATAAACTTTCCGTGTAATATACTGAATAATGACATCCGCCTCCTGTGCTCTGGACTTGTTTATCGCACACTGATAATGTCATTAGCGGATCGATTATATTTGACTTAAATGTACAAACAAACAAAAAATAACACTAAATAGAAGAAAATTTAAAAATTAAATAAAAAAAGTTAAACACAAGCTTTTAATGCACTAAAAAGCCACAAATAATTTTTCACGAAGTTTATAGCTTGCAGTCAAAAAATGTAACGTCAAATTGACAAAAAGCCTGGGGCGCTGATTCTACATTAAATTAACTTCTGCTTTATACTTCATTAGACACTTATGGATAAAATATATGGTAAGCGCTTAAGCGCTGAAAAATTATTTGTGGCTTTTTAGTGCATTAAAAGCCTGTGTTTAAAATATTTTTTTATTTGTCATTGATTGTTCTATCATATTATTTCAATCCTTCTGTTTCTACGCAAGTTTGTAACTTCTTGGCTGTTATTTTTGCTGTTTTCGATGTTTCACAGCCATACAATATGACTAAATTGACATTTGAGTTGAGGATTGTAGGTATTGTGTTGGACTTGATTGCATACTCGTGTACGTGAACATATGTAGTACCTATTCTATATAACAGTGTGGTATTGCGCTACCTAAATATTTCTCCAAAGATATCTTCTACGGACAACTGGCAGATGGCAAAAGAGCAGTTGGGCGACCGCAGGTTGCTGGATTTATGGACTCTTTTTGAATCGTTGACATAGTTTGTGGAGCACTACTCTTAGGTCATTCATGTCAAAGATATGTGCAAGAGAGACATGGGGTCACTGGACATAAATCCAGCAACCTAGGAGGATGAAGCTGACGATAGCACCAAGTGGCGATGCAATCTGCGGCGCCACCTCAGTTTGGGCGAAAAGAAGCTCACAACGAGCAAAAGAGAGGAGAAAACGTCGAAAGGAACACTAGGAAAATAAGCAGATGAGGGTTGTCACCTCAAGGGCGCATTCCTATAGTCAGTAATGACTGAAGGGGCTATTATTATTATTATAAAATATTTCTCCATCATCTATCTTTTCCCTGATGTTTCGCTTTTTGTTTAAAAAGAAAAATATCTTTCTTTCTTTCTTTTCTTTTTTTTTACAATCCGAGGTGAAGTTTGTTCACCACACGATAAACATTTAAGATCATTAAACAGCGGGCCGTATTAGATTGGTCATTATTTGGTCTGATTGAACGATATCAACATTATTTGTTTAGCGGGCATGAGTTTAGAGAACAAGCTGATAAATATCTGTTTCAGACGAATTGGAAATTGTGCACATTCATCGCCTTAGTTATTCTGTCTGACCTCACGGTGTTGCTATCTCCTTGTCAAGATAAGAAGAATATTATGATAATAATGAGGTATAATTAGTTTTTTTTTTTTTTTTAAATTATTTTTAGACGAAGAAGAGAATGATGTTTTAATGAGTTTTCAGGGAATTATTTGGTGTGTGGGGTGGGGGGGGGGGGGGGGGGGGGGGGCGCGGGAGATAATTCTTATTGTTGTTTTTACGAACTTGAGCGGATGGCACAGGACAGGAAGACTTGGCATGTGTTTGTTGAAGGTCTATGCTCCTCGGAGAGGTAAAGGGTATTGATTGATGTTGTTTTTACACTCGATCTTCTTTCAATTTTTCACAAATTATAGATAGATACACACGTGACAGATAAACCAATATATACTATTATCTTGTAAATAATAAACGTGATGAGCAAGAGGCTAGCTGTGGGCATCGCCTTCAAGACACTGTGTGGGCGTTCATATCCAACAGTTTAGACTTAAAGTAAACAAAAATGTGACAAGTTAAAAGATAAGGATAAGCTGGAAGAGGTAAAAGTTTTTACATTGAGCTATACACCAAAATCACAGGATGTTGCGGGATTTACCCTTCATCAGGCACAGTCACAAAAAGGAGACAACGTTAAGAAATATAGATATGTTAACACAAAAAGACAAACGACACTGCAGACACACTAAAAAAAATAGATGAACAAATTGCTTATACAGTAGTGCAGGAATCAATGCTTATATTCCTTCTTCTTCGTACACTCTCAGACGTCTCCTTGAATGTTTTCAAAGAAAGCAGTATCAGCGTGAGGCTATTTGCATGTATGTAGAGTTTTTCCACGAATGGTACCGGTGTCGGCCATATGCGATTTCTCTGTTCCACATATGTTGGGCATCTTTGAAGCGGATGTTTAGCAGTCATTTTATCAGTGCCACAGTTACATGCATCAGTAGTTCAAAATCTTTAGCTTGTTGAATAAGAGGTATCCCAATCTGTTGTGGCCAGTGCAGAGTCTGAAGATTACCACGTTTCCCCTTCTAAAGAACTGGTAGTATGCATCATTTTGTGTGTGACCTCAATGCTCTGCATCCCATTTGTTTCTGTATCTGATAAAACTCTTTGCCTCCTCGACATGTTATGCTTGTATCAAGCTGAGGCAGCTTTCCACCTTCCTTTGCCAATCTGTCACCCTCGTCATTGCCGGGGATGTTACAATGAGACAGGATCCATTGGATCACAACCCTTTTGAATCGTTGACATAGTTTGTGGCGCACTACTCTTAGGTCATCCAGTTCTGCATTATTTAGGTTTTCCAACGTTGCAGTTGCAACTGACAGTGCATCGGTAAAGAAAGCAACTTGTAATATGTATATTTAATTTACGAGACTACTGGAATAATAAGTGCTTTTATTTCTCGTATCTAATTTTTTAAATTAATTAATTAATTATTTTTTTTGTTCATCTGTTTTATCTACGTGTTTGCAGTGTCCTTTGTTTTTTCTCTTAACCTGTGTATATATTTCTTATCTTTATCTGCTGTTGTATTTCTTATCTCTATCTCCTGTTGGTGACCGTGGCTTACATAGGATAAACCCCGAACATTCCGTGATTTTGGAGTATCGTTCTGTAATAAAACTGACAGTGCTTTTTCCACAATAGATATTCAGTCAGTTGGACGAATGAAAAGAGATGTACGATTGATTGATTGATTGATTGATTAACAAATAGATGAGCAAGTAGACTTTCAAGCAGAGGCATAGATAAATGGTCGAAAGTACTGACGAAGAATTGATTGATTGATTTGACTGACTGATTTAACTGTGATAGAGGCAGGAAAACAGATATATGGATGGTTATACGGACAGGCAGACAGATTGATTGACAGCCATATAAGTAGATGGGTGGGCTTAAGTTAGTAGGCTGGTCAATAAGTGGGTTAGTAGTTAGGTAAGTTGGTGTTTATTTATATAAAATTATACATGCTGTATGTGTCTTGATAGGCAAGTAAATATATAGAAGTTGCTTGAAATGTTAAGCAATTTTCTCGTCCATGATAAGGTCATTTGATTACTTATATTTCCCTGATGGCTTCTTTGTACTCATATTTTCGGTGGCTACAAATTTCCTGGCCTTTCTTGCCAACTCGGCGCGTATATTATCTTGTTCTAATACAAGATCTTATAAGAAGAAGTGTCATTAGAGGCAGAATGACTTTTAGAAATGGTCATCTTTCCATACTACCTGAGGAAAATTCTCGGAATGTTTTGACCGAAAACTATCACCAACCAAGAATTGCTTACCCGAGGCATCCAGGAAGATATGCACACCTTCTTGACAGACAGACGCTGGAAATAGAATGGTCATATTCTTAGAAGAGACCGCGGCACTATCACCAGAAACGCTATACTGTGGACCTCAGAAGGAAGGCGAAAGACAGCCCGACCAACAACAACTTGGCGGAGAACTGTCGAAGCTGAGATGAAAAGTATGAACCAGAGTTGGGGCATTGTAGAAAGGATGGACACCGACTGAGCAAAGTGGAGCAAACTTTATTGCTACCCTTCAGGACGCCACCAGACGTTATGGTCAGTGGTTGCTTTGTCAGCTAAGGATCCAAGAAGACTGTTTGACATTGCCCTCACAAACATACGGCCAGGAGACATAGAAAAAAGAAAATTTAAAAACAAAAAGAAAAACAGCCAGAGTGTAAAGGAAATACAGATACGTACTTTGATTACAAGAACATAACAACTTTTAAGTGGCTTGTCTCTTTTACAAGATTGAAGAAAGCAGATATTAAGTTCAGATATTCCCTAAGCCAGTGCACCATGCATGATATAAAACCTTTATATGTGTCGTATGGCTGGTTTTAGTTATATCCTTCTGTTGTGTCACTTTTATTTTATTTTTTTTGCCCTTGCGCATTTTTTATAATTCAAAGATACGGTGTCATTGTTGAATGTTTTTCACTTATGTATTTCTCCTTTGACTTTGCTCCTGACGGTATTGCCACCCATGCTTTGCAGTAGTGATCCAACAGTGGCCAAAATTCAAGAGCATCTAATATGGGCTTTCAAAGGTGTCTACCTTCGCACAAGATTACTCTTGGCAGAGATGTAGATAGAAGGGTAATGACACTTCTATCACAAATGGAGTCTTCACAAGATATTCAGATAAGCGAAAACAATGCTGCTTTGGCTAAGCACGTTAATTCTAGAATCTGCCGACCACTTTTGTAAAGAATTTATGCAATGATTAATGTTAGCTCGTTTAAACCCCCACGTCTGATTTATTCAGTGGAATTTTTATTATACTGGTTTAGCTCAGTTTAGAGTTTGTGTAGTAAATTGACTGAGACAAACATGCAGTAACTTTAAAATGATTAAATCGAAGTTAAATTTGTGAAATTACTAATAACAAAATTTAATAATCACTTAAGTTTCTCTCTCTCTCTCTCTCTTCTCTCTGTGTATGTGTTAGTACTTTTATTCAAGGGTTTTTATTCACTACTTAAGTGTTCTGTTCAGCGTCAGTCCATATTTCCAAAAAAGCCCAGTGTAAGAGAGGTAGTGGGAGACCAAAATCACATGGTGAAGAAAACTGGAGACAGATATGACAGGGATAAAGAAGATATAGAAAGAATGTAAAAGGATGGCACAAGTCAGGGAGGCTGAATTTGTTAAAGGCCTTTGTTCCTTAAGTAGCTGAAGAGTCACGATGATGAACATGATGATCTGAGTATGTGTAAATAGTGTGAGTATGTGTGAATATTGTGAACATTACTGGATATGTCCGACTAACCACTTTTTCCGCCAATGTGTTTCCGTCCTGTAAACAGAAGACCTTGTCTCGTGTATGGATGACCGAATAATTGTTTTGGTTTTAAGGACTATCTTCAGTGCACACTGACAAATTCGTCCGTGCTCCGATCTCCTTCCTTAGACCACACTAGGAGGATCTCAGCACAGTGCACGAACTCCTTAGCACCGGCGAGAATCCCAATGTGAATATAAGAATCATACATTCTATAAATATTTTTGTGGTCGGTAGGTTTCTAATTTTTAAACTTTGCCAAGACAACGGCCTTCTGGCCTACTCTTTACGATTTCCAACTGCCGTGTGATTTTTAACGTGCACAACCTGCACATGAGACCTCCTATTTTTTCGCCCTTATCCGAGAAGGCTCAATCTCACGACCCAGGAGACCAGGGATGTGTATGACTTCATTAAGACCACTGGTTCTGAAAAAGATTTCCATAAATAATATTCCTTCAACTGGGAATCGAACCCGGTACTTTAGAATTCGAGGCAGACGCCATACCTCTTAGCCACTCCGACCACCGACTGAATGAAAAAGGCCCGAATTACAAAATCGGTAGTGAACAGCATATTCAGTTCTCTTTTCCACAGGAAACGAAAAAAAAATTCACCATGGTGATGACAGTGTCAGTCAAAAAGATTCCTACTTTCCGAGATTTTTTTTCCCTCTTAAGTAGGTAGCACGGTGTTGACACTGCAGTTGAGTTCAGTGCAGAAAACCTGCTCCAAATGGCTTCACACGATTACACTGGTGATTTGTGTAACAACTTGTTTGACATAATGAAGTTGCCTACCCCATGCACAGAATCATCGTTGCCTACCCTCACAACATGTCTGGGTGGAGCCGTAGTTCTGTTTTTTTTTTTTTTCTGGGTCTCCTCAAAGACATCCAGAGAACCGCAAGGGGCGTGCCGTATTGTTGTCTTGTATATCAACTTTCTCTTTATTTCTTCTAGTGTCACTCCGTAACGTCAGTTGGGCGCCGTTTGGTGGAACGGCAGCTTCTGTGAGTACCATGCCTCCATATTTCTGAGTTTTGTTCCATTAGGGAGAGCACCATTACCATTGCAAAGTGATTTCCCGCAGTGCTTATTTCCTTCCGTTATGGCGGAGTATTATCATGGAAGTAAAGTACAGCCTAGCTATTAAACCGTTTGAATAAGCAAGACTGCTGTGTTATCAAGGGCATGACTGATAGAAAAGCACTTGCGTGAATATAGAGAGTAAACTTAGACATACATATTAGCAAAGGATGGTAGATTATGATCACGCAAGAGACACACAAGATACTTAGCCAAAACGAAACAATAGGAATTGGATCACGCACTACGCAAGATACTTAGCAAGTGTTTGGCCAAGTGGTCAGAGCGCTTGCCTGTCGCGACATAGTTATCCGACCCGGGTTTGAAACCTGATATCGTCACACTCCAGTTCACCTAGTTTGTACATGGGTACCTGACTCTGCTGTTGAGTTAAAGACGACAAAGGTAGCGAGGTTGGGACCTGATCATCACAACTCATAAGAGCGGAACCTAATATAATGAAATCTCGAACACTTCATTCCCCTACGACACTGTCTGCTATGGTACTACCTTTCCTTTCCTTTTTGTTTTTGAACCTGTCAGTAAAACATTCTCTGTCATTAAATTTGGTCCTGCCACGTACAGGCTGTCAAAGTTTTAATCGGCTTAGATAGAAGACAGGGGATTTAAATTTTCAGTCGCGGGCGCATAATTGCTGTCACTTTCAAAATGTTCTCATCCCATTACGTTCTAACGTCTTATGTGGAGTTTATTCGACAAACTGGAATTAAAGTTGCTCTGACAGTCGATTTTCTCATTTAAAATATTAAATGAGGCTGGCTTGTAATTTGTTCCAGTCGTTACCGTCACACTCTTATTATTTAATGTTGTCTACGGCTCATGATTTAATGTTATTTGTGGAGCACTTTAAAAGAAAAATATTTTATTTATTTATTTTATTATTATTTTTTTGCCGTGTATCGTTGAATACCATACTGTTCTTGTTATTTGATGTTGACTTGAAATCTCATTGGTTGGATACTGTCACCATCATTGTGCATCCTTTTTGTTCCTTGTGGAACATGTGACTGCAGATGTTATTCACCACCGATTTCTATTTTTGGCCATTTTCTTCAGAAGGTTTCAGCTTCTTCTTTTACCCTCTTCTGGGTTGTCTTTTGGCCTCTTCTTCTACACACACACCTCAGGGTTTTCTTCGGCCTTCTGTTCTAGCCTTTTCTGGATTTTCTTTGGCCAACTGTTCTACCTTGTCCGGGATTTTTCCCTCTTCTAATTCTACTCTTGCTCGGGTTTTCTTTTATCCTCCTCCTTCGTGTTTTCTTTGGACTTCTAAGCTTCTTCTGATTTTCTTTGGTCTCCTTTTCTATGCCTCTTCAGATTTGTTTTGGTCTCCTTTTCTACGTTTTTTTATTTTCTTTGGCATCATATTCTACCCACATTCCTCGGGTTTTCCTTGGCCTTTTCTACTACTCTCCTTCGCCTTTTCTACTACTCTCCTTCAGATTTTCTTTTCTTTGAGGTCATGACCTTTGATATAATATCATGCCAGAATCATCATCATCATGCTCCATTACGCTCCATATAGAGCATGGAGCCACCATTGCGACTGGTCCTCTTACAGGACGCCTACATAAAGCATTCACATATTCTTGCAGCAGTGGTTTCTGAAACAGTCTGTTTTAATGATGAGGTTGCCAGCCCCCATTCACAACCTGTTATTAGTCACCTTGTACGACATGCATGATGAAGCAGCAGTCATAGTTTATTTTTTCCGTCTCATCAGGGGCCCCGGGAACTAGTCGGAAGCTTGTGGATGTTTATTGGCTTCATCCATTCATTGACCTTTTCATTTCCTATGGCTTATGCAGCCAGCGCCACATCTGGTCTCCAGGAAGTCTGTACCAAAGCATTACTGTTGTCTTACATCGGGGATTTCTGTAGCATTTAGTTTTGCATGAGGTTGCCAGGCCCACTCAATTATATAAGTCGTCTCTTACGACATTTCTGATGGAGCTTAATGCATACTCTTTTGTTGTTAGCTAGGGACAGGATATTATCTGGAGTGCTTCTGCTTGCGTATGTTTATATTGTACGTAATAACTTAGCCATCCATTGCCGTATCGGGAAGCAAAAACCATCATCCACAACAAGTACAAAAACCAGTGCAGATTTAGCATGACTACAAACTGAACGCAGAAGAAGAAGAATAAGTATACGCGTTTGTTTGTTTTGATTCGCGGGGATTCGCGTTTTCACTCTTTTCCCCCCTTTTTTGTAAAAAAAAAATAAATAAATAAATAAATGTGTGTGTGTGTTTTCAGGGCTTTCTTGCACACTCAAAGGGCTACACCAACTCAGCAAGCTCAACATTGGTATAACATATCAGACCTGCTAATTGGCGGGGTGATGTGTTACCTAGAGGGGTTTGTAATATTGATATAATGTTGGGGATTTGCAGTTTTTTAAGTTCTAATCTTTCTATTTAAAAAAGCCAAAGGAACGCTGTTGTATAATACCTATCTTGATGGTGATATTAAGGAATATCTTTTCCTACTCCTCAAAGACGATGTCATCAAGGCAATGTAAGGAGAGAACAAGAAAGTATTCAGTGGGGTACTGGAGGATGAGACAGGTCTGTATTTCAGAGCTAGCTGTCATAGACCGGAAGGGAGGCATCAAAGAAGAGTTGGCTACCCGTAGAGCAGCAGCTAGGAGACTTTTTCAAGCCATAAATCTAGGATTCCTCAGCAAAAGAAAAGTTGGTAAGAAGACGAAGATGGCTGTATACCGCTCCACCTATGTCCCAGTTTTGACGTAGGATGCGAGTCATGTGCAATGACTACAACCCACAAAAGCCAGATCCAAACCTCAGAAATGAGGTATCTGAGGAAGGTTTTTGAAGTAACAAGAAGGGACATGGTTCGCAACCAGACGATACGTCAAGGCCTAAAAACCCAACCCCTGCAGACCGAAGTAGAACAGTCCCAACTGAGATGGTTTGGCCATGTCTGCAGAATGGGAGAAGATCGGCTACCACGACAAGCATGGGAAACCATGCCAGGAATGGAGCCAGGGATCCAGACCTCCAGGACGACCCAGAGTCCTCTGGGAGGACAGCATTAGACAATCTTTGAAGGACCGAGGACTAGAATGGAACCAAGCCAGGAGGAAGACAGCCGATAGGATAGTATGGCTCTCTCTCTTACAAACCTCTACACCCCACGGTAGAAGAGGAACGAATAAGTAAGTAAGATATTAAGGAAAAAAAAGAGGAGTTTTATTATCTCACAGAAATGCTTCTGCCGTTTATGATGGTGATGATAATGATGACGTTATTGTCGTTTCTGCCCCTGTATTGACTACATCGGCTTTGATATTGAGAAATGGACCGTGACGTAACAATATCTTGACATGAAGATAAAGCAATATTTGGACAGGCGTTATTCATTTCTGCACAGATGCACCACCCTCAGTTCTCGTGTGGGCGTGGGGTGAAGTTATCCAAATGCTCAAAGCTGTTTGTTTGGAGGTGGGGTGACACTGTCTAACTGTCTAGACCGCGGGTCGGCAACTAGTCCACCGCGATATCCTCGTAGATCACAGAATCATCCTGTAGATCTTTAGGTTACGGAGGGAGAAGACTGTATAGCATTTTTAACCACGGAAGATTTCGGACGAGCCCTCTCCCAAAAGCATTTTATAGCCCTGTGTTCTCAGGATTAAAGTTAAGTGGCAGCCATCACTTTTGTCTAGAAAGGTAATGCTGAGAGTCGTTTCAAAACTGTTCACTCTAAAAATGAAACTAATGTCTGCAGGCATAATTTTATCAAAGTAGATCTTTGGAGAGCTCAGTGTTTCTAAAATTAGTTCCTCACAGCTCGTGGAATACCCACCGCAGGTCTAGACTAACTGAAGCAGCAGTTAAAGCTGCTTACCGTGAGGGGTCGGAGTGGCTAAGAGGTATGGAGTTCGCCTCGAATTCTAGGGGTACCGGGTTCGATTCCCAGTTGAGGGAATATAATTTATTGAAATTTTTTTCAGAACCAGTGGTACTAATTATGCCATTCTCCACGCCGGTCTCCTCGGTAGTGAGGTCGGATGCGCTTTCTCGGATAAGGCGAAAAAAAAAATAGGATGTCCCAAGTGCAAGTTGCGAATGTTAAAAATCCCACAGCAGATTGGGAATCGTAAAGAGTAGGCCTATCAGGCCGCTGCCCTGGCAAAATTTAAAAAATTAGAAACCTACCCACCACAGAAAAATATTTATAGAATGTGTGATTCCTAAATACACACATTGGGATTCTCGCCGGTGCTACAGAGTTCGTGCACTGCGCTGAGATCCTCGTGTGATCTAAGGGAGGAGGTCGGAGCACTGATGTCCGTGTGCAATGAAGATAGTCCTTAAAACCAAACCGTGGTTGGTCTTAACATCTTACCCTTGTATTTTGTTGATTTAATGAACCTTGGTTATTGATTGTAACACTCTTAAGCATAGCTAGCCGACATTGTGATTAATCAATTTTTATTCATTTATTTAGTCAGTCATTCATTCGTTAATTCGCCTGTTTTTCGCTTTTGTCTGTTTTTTAATTTTGTTTACTGTATTTGTAAATCACTTCTGCGAATCACTCCTGTGCAACAGCCATATTTTCATTGTTACATGTTCACGTGTTTTTGTTGTTGTTGTTACAGTTGTTCAGTTTTCTTATCCTAACAAGCTTTGTCTAACTTTTAGAAAATGTTACACAGTTGAGTAACATGTATCCCTCTGTTGCACACTGCACTAACCAGCTTTGACAGTTTATGTCATGTGCCATCTCTTTATCTCGTGCTATCTCGTCTTTATCTCTGTGCGTGTGTATGTATGTTTGGGGCTCAAGAATTTATTAATATTTCACACTAGTATATAACTGTGAGAAGGTAGCACCACTTTTATAAAAGTGGTTCTCAAGCTTTCTGATATCGCGGACCGGCAATTTATTGTTTAAAATGTGCCAGGCACCGGTGACAAATTATGCTGAACTCATCTAAGTGTGTTTATAATGACGCACTGTAGCGTTATAAGGTGATCACCAGTATTATATTTTGTGCTTCCGAAAACGCAGTATTGTTTAGTATTGTTCACTGTCGACTAATAATTATTTTTAACAGAAATTATGGAGAAATTTTAAAAATTAAACATTTGTTGTTTTCTGTCATGGAAACTCTTCGCGGACCGACAGCAGAAAGCTAGCTGCCCGGCGCCAGTCCGCGACCCGTATGTTTTTTTCATTAGAACTGCCCTATTACATTACGGATGTTTGTAAGAAAATTGTTATTTTTATTTTTTTTTAAATATATTTTTTTAGTGTTTTGTAACTAGTTTCTACAATATGGGGTAGCCAGTCCCGTGTCCAACGTTCCTTTGCTCTTACGACATTGCATAGTATGTTATAATGTTACTATTCTTTGCTCTTACGACATTGCATAGTATGTTATAATGTTACTATTCTTTGCTCTTACGACATTGCATAGTATATTACAATGTTACTATTCTTTGCTCTTACGACATTGCATAGTATGTTACAATGTTACTATTCTTTGCTCTTACGACATTGCATAGTATGTTACAATGTTACTATTCTTTGCTCTTATGACATTGCATAGTATGTTACAATGTTACTATTCTTTGCTCTTACGACATTGCATAGTATGTTACAATGTTACTATTCTTTGCTCTTACGACATTGCATAGTATGTTACAATGTTACTATTCTTTGCTCTTACGACATTGCATAGTATGTTACAATGTTACTATTCTTTGCTCTTACGACATTGCATAGTATGTTACAATGTTACTATTCTTTGCTCTTACGACATTGCATAGTATGTTACAATGTTACTATTCTTTGCTCTTACGACATTGCATAGTATGTTACAATGTTACTATCCTTTGCTCCCCAAATTCGGGTCCCGGTAATACACGGCAGTCATTGTTTTTGGGATCCTCAGGGTAACAACAGTTGCGGCATACCGCAGAACACATGGAGAAGAGAACTGGAGACAGAAATATCAAGGAAGGCATGGACAGAACTTGAGCTGATGGCATGTGTTCGTTGAAGGCCATGGCGTTTTCTCTGTTTATTTCTCTTTCTGTGTCTCTCTTTTCTTTCTTTCTTTCTCTTTCTCTGTCTCTCTTTTCTTTTTTTCTTTTTTTCTCTTTGTCTATCTTTTCTTTCTTTCTTTCTTTCTTTCTTTCTTTCTTTCTTTCTTTCTTTCTTTCTTTCTTTCTTTCTTTCTTTCTTTCTTTCTTTCTTTCTTTCTTTCTTTCTTTCTTTCTTTCTTTCTTTCTTTCTTTCTTGTCTTGGGTTTAATGTCCTTCGAGTATGAATTGTTAACACCCATTTTTTTCTGTATCGGCAGATGACGGATGGCCTATAAAAAATGCGGTATTTGATATGAGATGATGGGAGAGAATTAGATGATGTTCCATGAAACGTAATAGTACGGGCTGTGATTGTTTTGCTGTTCTGTTTCCTGATAAAATCACTGATAACGCCCCCTTAGTGACCCGTCTGTTCGTCGAGATGGTCATTAATATTGTGTTGTTGTTATTCTTATTATTAACTTTTCTGCATTATTATTTCCTGTTTCATTCTGTGTGGAACATGGAGTCACCACCACTGCAGCTAAGTGCCTTTCATAAAGTCTGCATTGAAGTAGTGTGTGCTGTTTCAACCGTGGTGTCTATAGCATTTTGTTTTATATGGGGTTGGCAGCCCCGTTCAAACTACGTATTAGTTGCCTCTCATGACATTCCTGAAGAAACAGCAGTAATATTCTTGTTACTGTCGCCTCGCACAAGAGAATCTTCCCGCCACTCTTAACGGCGCGGTTGATTATTTTAATATAAAAAAAAAAGGGGGGGGGGGGGGGGGGGAAAAAAAAAAAACGGTTTTGGTAAAACATTTTTTTTTTATTTATTAAAGAATGAAAATAAAAATGAAAGTGCGGGGGAGGTTTATTTGTCAAAGCAGTTTTAAAATGACATACTTTGATTTTTGTTGGAAGACGTTATCCTAATTTTTTTTTTTCTCGGAAAATTTCTCAGCGAAAACTGCCCCCTCTTTAACCCTAGAGATAACGCTACCCTAAATTCTGTAGTTTTTTTTTTGTTAAGTGTTTGGTAAAAGTGTGAGGCAGAATTTTTGGAGTCGGCCAAACAATTTTCCAATTCCGACTTGACATTTTAGAACTCCGACTCTCGACTCCGACTTTTACTATTCGTATGGCATAAAATTCGAAGTTGTAGTCCGGACATTTTTTTACCGACTTCACTAAAAAATATTTTGGTTATATTTTTTTATCTCTTAGAAAACATGTTGCTTGTTCGTAATAGATTGCTACTGAAAAAGAACGATGGTTTCCTCTTAGGTCTCTCGCTGATATAAGCATGTTGCTCAGTATTATAAAGTTTGCTACTGGAAAAAAAATGGTTTTCTATGATTTTTCTCACTATTAGAAAACATGTTGCTCAGTCTAATAAGTTTGCTACTGAAAAAGATGGTTTTCTGTTATTTTTCTCCCCCTTAGACAAACACATTGCTCATTCATATTGTTTTCCACTGACAGAAAATAGTTTCCCGTCATTTTTCTGTTAGAAAACGTGTTGCTTATTCACAATGGTGTTTTGCTGAAACAGATGGTTTCCTATTATTTATCTCGTTATTAAGAAAACACGTTGCTCACTCAAATTGGTTTTCTACTTTAAAACAAATAAATAAAATATGACGTTCTTTTATACAGGGATTGCTACAGAAAATGAAAATGTTATTTCATTATGGTTTGTTCTTTAAAGAAGGCATGCGATTATTTCAGAACTTTCCATGAGATAAACAAAGCCCGCGGAAGATCACGAGGCTTCTAATAGGTGTATTTTGTTTGCATTTACGAACCTACAAATTTGCAGTTTTCAGAAGGATCGCGCACAGCTATATTATATGGATTGTAGTCTAGATCAGTGATTCTCAACGTGGAATATATGGCCCCCAGGAGGTCCATGCCGTATTTCTAGGGGGCCACAGTAAAATGGTAAAGTACCTTTTTCGGCTAACAACGACTATGAGGGGGCCGACAGAAGTAAAGAAGGCTCAGAAGTGGACCATCAGCAACAACAACAAAAGTTGAGACCTCCTGTTCTAGATAGCGGTTTTCAACATTTTGCAGATCGTGGCCCCCCTAACACCCATCAAATAAATATATCCCTTCCCTCTTCTCTAATTAATTATGGAAAGAGTTCAGTTTCCCCACAACCTTAGCTTCTGCCCTTAGATCCCGTAACAGGAAAAGCCCCCAACCTCATCTGAGTGTAGAAATTCACCTATATGTAAATATTTAATACCGACAGCACGAGTGATACATTAACAAACTAGATAATGATCAAACGGTTATTGGGTTTATTAATTAAGTATCTACACATATAGGGTTAGTAATGGTTAGAACGTGATTGTAAAAGACGATTCACACAAAACACACAGATGAGATATTAATATTGTAGTCAATTAAGTAGTAGTTAATTAAGAATGAGCTTGTATAAAGCGAAATGATGATGATGTGATATGATACGTGTTACCAAAATGGTGAGTAATCTACACAGTCCATGTGTCTCTAAATTCTTCTCCCGGATAGGATGATTCACATGAATGCATAGAATGTCCCAAGTTGTTATAAGTTATGTCGAGTGGGGTATCTCTAAGTCGGAGACGTTCTGATGAAAACTTGTTGTACTGAGAACGTTGACGATATAAATAAATATGGCTTTCACTGTTTGAGTATATCTCTGTAGCGTTGATCAACAGTTAATAGTTGTCGTATGAAAATGTCTGTTGTCTAATCTCCGGAGGGTACTGGCCAGACTGGATATCTTCACGAAATGTTCTTGATATGTAGACTCATTATCTTGAGTATGTAATCGTGATTCATAAAATATACTTTGGAGTCTGCTTCATAGAATGCGCTTAAGAGTGTGTTGCACTTGGTATAAATATGAGATTCAACTTTTGAGCTCTTTCGCTTGACTTCAGATAGTACGCTTCCGATGGAGCTGAACTTGATATTTGGAGATAAGTAATCAACTGTGAGCTTTAGATTGACTCATGTAGTAAGCTTTTGATGGATTTGAACTTGATATAACTATGTATTGAACTTGTGCGCATGTGGTATTTGTTGACGAAAAATGCTGCGTCCACTGTTTTTATCGTGGGTGAGAAATATTCCTTTTTTACTGAGGAACGAAGAATGTCCTATTGCGAATTCTGCAAACCAAATGTTCGTTTTGATAACTTATTTCTGGTTAGACGTCAGACACGTAGCGTGTAGACTCAGACTTCCGATGGACTTCTTTTCCCTTCGCAAAATCCTTTAAGAACACGATACACACATATATGAAATATTTATCCACAGTGAATTAATTGCAGGCTATGCGTTTGGGATTTCTCTTTACCCCACACTGTACTGAAACTGTACTGATCGGTCTAGCGAGCTGCGCGGTATATTATATCTCTAGAAGTCAAAGGTGGGTCCCTTGGACCGGTGACGTACAACTCCGCCCATACAACCAATAGCTAAGAGACCCTCTGGTCACTCATTCCCAGGATCTCTCTTGTCCTTTGTCAGTCCAAAAGTAGGTGGGCCAATTCACTACCAACTTTCGTTGCCGGGCTTGCCTGACAAACAGGTGTTGAGATAATTGGCTGGCCAATGCAAAAGTGTCCTCCGCCTTCCAACTGTCATTATCACTCTCTGATTGACTATCGCTCCGTGTGTTGGCGGTGGCCTTTGCTACCTCGGTCCATTGTCGCCAGCATGCTAACAAGTCCCTTTGTGGCGCCGTCTATTGTATTGCGTGGCGGTTGGTTTAAACAGCATGAGAAGACTTCTTCACCTGGCCAAGCTGGGCGTCTCCCCGTTTGTATGGACAGCGGCTGAGCAATAAAGAGACTAAGCTTTTGTGTCAGCCGCGCTCGCTTCAAAGTTAACAACAGTCCACAGAAATTGTATCATGCCCAGATGTCTGCTTTTGATGAAACCAGATGTGTTTCACCCGATTGATCACGAGGCAATGTGGGCTTCAAAAGATGATGCCAGGTATAGGGACTCAAATCAAAAGAATTTATTTTACCACCGATGAAAGAACAAATGTGTTTCTCTAGATACCGGTCGCGAGTAATCAAAACGATGAAATAGCAAATGTGGGATGAAAGAGCACAATGTTTGAGAAAATAAAATAAGAAAGATGTAGGAAAAGGAAGAGCGATAAGGCCTTGGCGCTCGTTTATCACAATATGTAACATTTGAAAGGTCTGAAGTTACTACCTGTTTTTTTTTAATATGCCTTTTTTTAGCTGACGCAAGACCGTTTTAATTTGTTTTTGTAATACATTCTTCGACAGGGGTTAATCTGTATGACATTTTCCAGGCGTGAACGCTGGGATAATTTTTTATTGACTTTCTTAGCAGATCCTGTTGCTTTAAGCATTCCAGATTGGGCTGTCTTGAATTTGGCTCTCAGAATATATGCGGTAATGTAGCTGCTTTGGGGAGTTAAGTGGAGTTATATGTCTCCGTGTCCGTACGTGTTCTCCTGCCTTGTCTGTCGCGCCCTCCGCCATCTGGAATATGACACAACCGCAACTTTCGCGACATTTGACATTGGATGTCATCATTATCATTATGGTCATTTTTGTGTGCTCCCTGTGGAATATAGAGCCTTCACTGCAGCTGGTCCTCTTACAGGAAGCCTGTACTAAATCATTAATGTGGTCTTACAGCAGTGATTTCTGTAATATATTGTTTTACATTATGAAGGTGCCAGCCCCGTACATAAAATCTTATTGGAAGCCTCATACGACATGCCTGAGAATGGGAAGCAATAAAACGATTAAAGAAAAAAAAACGCGTTTTAAGGACCACTTTTATTAGTGCAAGAAGCCTGCAAAATGCGCTGAAACGCAGAAAATAAACTGACTATACTTTCTTTTGCGTACAGTAAAACTTGGTGGCCAACTATCGTTAATCAGTAAGTCTTCATCTCACAGATTTGAAGAAAAAAAATGAAATATAATTTGTGAACACGATGAATATGAAAAATTACACATGAATATGAAGAAGTTACACTCCCACTGTGAAATCAGTGGACACGAGAGAGTTGATGCTTTGTTTTTACTACAGCGGCAGAATGAAACGATTCGGCAACCCATTGCCCCATCAAATTACCAAAAGCATCAACCACAAACAGTACATCTAACTTAAGAAAGAAACAGACGTGAATAACAGATCTAACACCATCCACTAGCTTCATAGGCACCATCAGACCATCCTGTTCCGCCTGAACTGACCACCGCAGCTTACTAAGCCAGAACTAAGGCCTCGGAATATTTCATACTAATGCATGTCCATTGGGACATGAAACCAGACCCCTGAGCGCACTTTTAAAAACTGTCCAGCCCATAATGTCAGACGATATAAGTCTTGACCAGAGGGTGCAGAGCTGAGGCAGAAGTTATGGGGCCACCGCCTGGACCTGGAGAAAACCGGACTTCATCCCGTTGACAGGCCTGCAGATTGACCAAAGCTAACGTCTGAACACAGAAGTAGAACTCTCTCTGTGTAACAAGTGAAGACCTGTAATCGCAAATAGCAAACCCTTCATGTCTTTATCATTTTTCTTTGTACACCTTACGGAACACAGGGTTACCACCGCAGCTGGTCCCGCAGGAAGCCTGCAGCATGCACTCACCTGCTCTTAGAACTGTGGCTTCTGTAGCAGTTTGTTTTATATGATGACGTTACCAGCCTCATACACAATCTTATGTTAATATAGCCGTGTACGAAATGCCACTGGAAGCAGCGGTCCCTTTCTGTCTTTGGCAAAACCTGTCATGAAGCGAATACTATATAAATTATCGTAGTTCAGTCGCAGTTCGCAAAAGCGATATCGAACTGTTACAGAGATCATTAAATGAACGAATACACTAATTCATTCTATTTTTCTGACCAGCATGAAGGTAATAAAAATCGTTTATACCACTGTTCTGGAAGTATCGATCAAACTGATTACGGCTTTCCTGTTATTATCTTTAGAAAGATTGCATATACATGTATATTAACTGCATAGTATAGCAAGGGCTATTCGTTTTCTGTAGCTACATAATGTGGCCGTGGCTGTGCGTGTAATAGCCTGTTTCTCGTTAACTCAGCCTGTCTCAACTTTTTATCGTGGAGGAACACTTGAAGTAATTTTTTAAGGTCTCAGGGAACCCATACATAAAAATTATGATATCTACAGCTCATGACATCTTAGCGTGATCAGTAAGTGGTAAATACAGGGAGTCCGAAAAGTTACTGTGCACTTGAATATACGGCAGACTAGAGTACCGGTTCTGATGTGAGAGTTGTCCGTCCTACCCTAGGCGTGACCTTTGACAATATGAAGAAGCGTGTTCAGACATGTCTTGAGGCCCATGGTGGACATTTCCAACATCTGCTGTAGAAGAAACTGCTGCGTGGTACTGCAACGTTGTACGAGGTACTTTACTGCACAGTAACTTTTAGGACACCCTGTATAATAATGCTTTTTTGAGTAGAGAATTATTTCATCTGTGGATCTGTTTATTTTGACCAACTTATTAGTCTGCACTTTTTGTGTGGTTTTTCTCTCTCTCCTCCCTCCTCCCCCCTCCCCCCACAACGGATATCTACTGTAATGCAAGTCAGTAGTTTAGGTAGAATAAACTTCAGTTTGTTTTTTTCCTTTTTTTTTTGATTTTTTTTTTAACCTGATCCAAGAAGGGCTAAATGTTTTATCACTAATTTCTACTCTACTAGATGCTAATGGAATATCG
>JAMPIV010020414.1:0-10000 GCA_024509875.1 Oreohelix idahoensis
GGTTTGAAGGACAATCTTCATTGCACACCGACAACTCCATCAGTGCTCCGATTTCCTCCCTTAGATCACACAAGGAGAAACTCAGCATAGTGCACGAACTCCGTTGCACCAGCGAGAATCCTGGTGTGTGTATATAGAAATCGCACATTCTATAAATGTTTTTGTGGTGGATAGGTTTTCTGATTTTTTAATTTTGCCAGGGCAGCGGCCTAATGGTCTACTCTTTATGATTTCCAAAAATTCATAAAATTATTTTCCCTGTACTGGGAATCGAACCCGGGACCTTTAGAATTCGAGGCGGACGCCATACCTGATAGCCACTCCGACCCTTGTTTGACGCTTATTTCATGTGTTAGTTGGATTAGGAAAGAAGAAATAACAATTTAAAATATGAAGTGACTACTCAATGAATGCATCAGAAGACTCTGGAGCCTTTAGTAAAATAAAATTGATACTCAGCTCTTAAGTTAGATATTCCATGGTAGTTTTTGAGTAGAAACTACCAAATCTGACCAGATCTGAAATGCTACGTCTTCGCATCAGCTGAAGGCTTCCGTGTCACTACCCCTGGATATCTGCTTTGCCGAGCAAGTTTTACGGTGCCAGGGAAGCAGTCTGGAGGCAGCCGTTGAGGAACATCGTGCCAACATCTTCCTAGCATACGACTATAAGCATCAACTTTTGACGGCCGCTCTGACAAGTGGAAGTCTGTGTGTCTGGGACGTCACCGACTGGAACAACATCAAGAAAAAGTAGGATTTCCCATTGTGTATGTTCATTTCTTTTCATATCTGTCTCGATATCGGTTCCTTCCATGCATCGTCACTTTTTTTTTCATTCTTCCTTACTTTAATTCTGATTTATTTCTTTCCATGCTGTCATGGAAAGGCAGATAAGCTTTATTATTAAAATGTTTTCTAGACAAACTCTTGCCTATAAACATTTGTTTTTAATTCAACGATTTGTGAAGTGTTTATCGTAGAAATAACACTGGAACAGTTTTATTGCTTTGCCTTGCAATAGTAGTTTCCAACCAAACAAAACAAATAAACACACAAAATGATGATCAAATGAATAGAACTTGGAAATGCCTCAAATGTGGCACCAAAATCTGAGATATTCTTAAATTATTGCCAAAGGAAGATTCCAAGGACAGCAATTTGATAACATGAGAAATGCAAATATCCGGAAGTGTACAAACTAGAAACCTTTAGATGAGCATATTTACAAAATGAAATAGAGACGGATTTTCTGTTGGGTTTTCTCATATAGGAAAGCATTGGTTGCTATGATAGCCATGACAATTTTTGGTTATCGCCAGAAAGCTCTGCAATCTAAAGGAAATATTGTGTCAGCATATGATCCGGGGCTCGGGAGAGGGACAAAGGATAGTAACACTGTAATCTTCCAAGCATGTCATAAAAAGCGACCAAGGAGGGTTGGGCATGAGAGCGGTTACCACATCTTGTAAAAACTTTGAGCCAGAAAAACTTCAGCAAACAACATCAAAAGGTCAAATACATAATATAAGCCAGTTCAGCAGTCAAAGACAGACGAAAGTCCTCTGGAAAAACATGGAGAGCAACAAACATAACAACCAGAAAGCTGCAGACTTTCATAAATGACAAGTGCTAGTGGAACAAGAGATGAGAAGTCTATCGCAGGTTGTCTCCCCTGCTCTGCAGTATTGGTCCACTAATGGTCACACTTCGAGTAAAAGGAATTAGTTTTATACAGGTGGCAATCTTCACTCAAGATTACTCTTGGCAGAGATGCAAATAGAAGGATGGTGCATCTGTTTCAGGGAGTCTCACAGGGATGACTAGAATGGCAAGTATAACAACTGAGTCATCTCAGTTTGTTATAAACTTTAGATTTTCCAGTCCCTTCTGTGAGAAATATATATTTTGACTACTATTTTATGAGCCCCCGGCTACAGGTAATGTAGAAAAATAATAATTTAATAGCTCTGTAAATAAATGTATTTAAAAAAATGAGTCTTATGGGTGCAGACATCAAATTCACTTAACCAATTGATAGACTGCAACTCTGGATTGATATGTACACAGATAACAAGAGATTCATTTAAGAAATATTATATGAACAGGGTTAAAGTGAGTAGAATTGATTTGTCAAATAGAAGTTAATTTAGGTTGTCTTCATGAGAAGATATTAAGTTATGGTGGATTTTAAAAATATAAAGGTCCGTAAGCTGTGCCCGTGCTGGGTACTTAGCTTTCAATGTAGTGATAATAGTTGACGTTGACTTTTGGTTAAGTCCCTGCTGGTTTGCAGTGGAGTTTTAACTTACTTCTCTTCAGGAGGCGAGTGTTTTCGGAAGCAGCACGTTCTTGACGATGCCGAAGTAACTGCTTCAGGTTGCCTCTTTATGTGTTCTCTAGACCCGCCTGTTATAGATGGTGTTCAGCGTCGACTTCTGGCAACTGGTGCCAAAAATTGAGATAAAACAATATCACTCATAAATCTTCAGTGTCCTGATGTGCGCATCAGGTGACATCCGCTTCCCTGCACCATTTCATCTTTCTCAGAAATTTTGCACATGCCCCTGAGTATTAAACTCAACCCATCAAATCAGAAGAAGTGTATTAGGTGAGCGGAAGAAGTCGAACGCATCATTTTCATATATATATATATATATATATATATATATATATATATATATATATATATATATATATATATATATATATATATATATATATATATATATACATATATACATATACATATACATATACATATACATATACATATACATATATATATATATATATATATATATATATATATATATATATATATATATATTTTTTTTTTTTTTCCTTAACCAGCAGCACTTGGGCTTTCAGCCCTTCGGCCCAATGACATGTCATTGCGAGGCTGGGGAACCTGAGGACTTTCCTTCCAACCCGGTCAGGAGCTTCGCTCCTTCCCATCCACAGAGGGTTTATCACAGAGCCGTTCAGGCTATTCAGTCAAATTTCCGGCCGTAAACATTTCTTCAAACGCCGACGCCCGGGTTTGAACCATGAACACCTGGTCGCCAGTACAACGCCGAAGCCATTACACCAGCGCGGCTCCCATATATATATATATATATATATTAGGGCTGTACCGAATATCCTATTCGTATTCGATTCGGTGCCAAAAAGTGCCTTCAATGAACAATTCGTATTCGGCCGAATAGTTCGCTGCCATCAAATACGAATACCGAATAGTGAGTTTAAGTCAACCCGCGGCGTGATAATTTTAGACGCAGAAAGTATGCTGACTTTCCGTTTCCATTGGTCATGCTACTAACAACACACCACCATTGCGATCAGTACTTTAGCGTGTAGCGGGTTGCATCAGCTGATCAGGCAGTGGGTAGGAGCCAGCCGGTTAAAACCAGACGTGTAAATATGAATGCTTGCGTTAGTCCTCGCACTATGACTGTTGTATTGGTTTAGATCATGCCTTGTTGTTTTTTTTAATACTTTATATACTACTCGTCAAACGTCAATGGCCACTTAGAAAAACCTTGGTTGAAACCATAAAACAAATCTGATATAAACGTAATTGGTATCAGTCAAAACGGCATTTATTGAATACCAAATTGACATGTCAAGTAAAGAAATGGAAACACACATTCAAACGCAATGAAGCTGTGAAGTGTGTCACAAACCTTTTCAAAAGTCACACAATAGATATTGGACAAATAGACATTTCAAAATCGGGTAAGACCACCGTTTGCAGCAAGGCATTCAAGACAGCGTAGACGCATCGAGTCCACAAGGGTCCGAAGAGTATCCTGAGGAACAGCTTGCCATTCCTGAAGCAGAAATGCAGTCAGCTGTGCAACATCCATTGGCAGGGGGTGATTTGTTGACAATCTTCGACCAAGGACGTCCCGGAGGTGCTCAATCGGAGAAAGGTCAGGTGAATGAGCTGGCCACGCCATCCTGATGTTCCCATGTTGCTGAATAAACTCATTCACCACACGAGCTCGATGGGGTCGAGCGTTATCATCTTGGAGGATGGCATTACCACCTATGGCCTCCAGAGCAGGCTGAACAATTGGTCTCAAGATTTCGTTCTGGTATCTTGGGCCGGTCAAGTTGCCTTGGATAATGTAGAGTGGGGTCCTGCCGTGTCTGTAGAAGCCTCCCCAGGCCATGACAGAACCCCTACCATAACGATCCACCTCTCGAATTGTGTCATCAGTAAATCACTCTCATGGTCGTCTCCAAACTCGAATCCTGCCATCATTGAATGACACAGTGAAGCGAGTTTCACCAGTGAAGAGAACTTGACTCCATTGTTGCCTTGTCCATCGGAAGTGCTCGCGACACCAAGCAACACGGGCTCTGCGATGAGCAGGAGTAAGAGGGATTCTGACTGCAGGACGTCGAGCAGCCAGTCCAAATTCATGTAAACGTCTGCGAATGGTGCTTTGACTGACATTAACGTTTACAGTTTGTCTCAGCTGACATCTTAGAGTGGAACAAGTCACTGTTCGATGGCGCAGGGCTGACAACAAGAGGTACCGGTCATCATGTCTATTAGTGCATCTAGGGCTACCTGGCCGGTGGCGATCCTCCACACTTCCTGTGGCCTGAAATCTCTCCAAAATTCTTTGGATAGTAGAGTGTGACACTGCAAGCCGTCTAGCAACCTCACGGACAGATAAACCACTTTCAACCCACGCTATAGCCCTCATTCTTTGTAAGGTGTCAAGACTTCTTCTCGGTGGCATGGTTTTTGCAAGTGATGAAACTACCCTAAGTCTGCTGATTGTAAAACAAATTAAGAGTGAACTCTGTTCACGAAAAGTCGCCATTGCACGTGGAATGTCAATCAGCACGATTACTTCACCTGTTTGGTTCTACGGAAGTTTGAAAAAACAGATTAAAAATGTGAATTTATGGTCAGCAAACCAAATTGCACGTGATCACCATGGTTGTCGGTGAGTTGTTTTTAATGCTTAACGTGCATAGAGGACTGTCAGAATAAGATTTTGCACCCATTTTTACTAAAAACTTCCTTCATTTAATCATTCTATGCGCTTATATAAAAGTGTATTGAAAATTATAGGGTGGCCCTTGACTTTTGACGAGTAGTATATTAGCTGTTCAAGTTTAAGAAATACGATTTTTTATTCCTTAGCAACGATCATCGTTATGGAAAAGGGTAGTCCAATTTGGAAACACATTTTCATATAACAGATGTTGTCTTTTGGAACATAATGTTGAGAGACTCGTTTTGTTTTAAAGCCAATGCATGTTTCATGTAGCAATGTAAAAATTAATTAATGGCTAGTTAGTAGCATTAAATAGTTCCAAGATATTTGCCCTGTTTTTTTTTTTGTAACGCTGTATAATTAATAAAAATGTCAGTAGACCTATTGAACAAAACTTTGTATGTCCAACATTCACTTAACTATTCGTATCCGTATTCGTATTCGGCCGAATAGTTCAACGCCTCTATTCGCTTTCGGCTGAATAGTAAAAATCACTATTCGGTACATCCCTTAATATATATATATATATATATATAATCTTAATTAGAAATGTTGACATAAAAGAATGTGTACCATGACGTTATCGTCATCCACTCCTTGCTCGATATAGAGTCTGGGGCCACCTCTGCTGTTGGTTCCGTGTGAGGAAACCCCCCCCCCCCCGAAGTAGTCACCAGCTCTTGCAGTGATGGTTTATACGGCAAGTTCTTTGATTTGATGAGGTTGCGAGCCTCATATATGTAGCAAAATATGCGAGAATAAACGCTCAATTCAGTAAGATTTAGGCATAAAACGATAATAAAGACATTTGCCCGCATGTGTCTGACGGTTGGCCTCTTCGACGCCAGCAGGCTGCTTTTTGCACAGTGCTAGGCCTATAGAACGATTTCACGGAAAAAGTCTGACACGCTTTAGTTTCGTTTTCGACAAACACTACTAATATTTAACTTTTGCCCAATCTGCTGATTACACCTTGTAGTCTAGCCTTACAATTAACTATTGGCGGAAGCATACCGCAATATAGCTATCTGAAGTAACACTTTCTGTCAACTTTGTAGCAAATTTAGTAGTTATCCTTACATTGTTTCGTAGTATTACACGATACAATGCTAACTAGTAACGCAAATTCTTAAACCCGCCCCGTCTACACCCCGCTTCGATGACACAGTCTGCAACGCATATATACACACTGCGAAAAAGCCAGCCAAGGCATTACCACGCAGACAATTTTATTTCCTCCTAGTGGTAGCATTTCCGATGTAACTAAAACAAGTAGTTATTTGAAAAATACATGCTCGCAAGATGAAGGAGAGGAAAGATGGCGGACTTGTGTAAAATTTTATTTGACGATGGACGATGACATAAATTGGAAATTTTAAACCATTATGAAGTTCCCCATAAGAATTATATGAATGTATGACGTAGATTTAGCTGAGTAAGAATGTACTTTAAATAATAGGATAGTCCCAGTATTAGAGAAGTTATTGAAGAAATACTAATATCTAAGAACACACGACCAGACACACTGGCGTTCCTGCTCATGTTTTTTTTTGGTAACGTTAAGGGGACGCGAGCTGGAAAAAGAGGCAGGGAGGTACATTCAAATTCGCTTGGGGTGAACAGAGTATGAATGGGAAAGGGGAACGGTAGGAGAAATGTAATCCTAAACGTGATATCTTTTGTATTGGGCATGACTAGAGCAGACGGGCCAATCGACCACCAGTTATTCAAAATTATTTTGGGTTTTTCATTCAAACTGCATTTGAATTCAAGTAGTAGAACGTTACGATTGGCTAGGCTGGTAGATATTAGCAAAAGGCTTTGATTATTCATTGCCAGTTGAACTAAAATTTGTATACAGATACGCTGAAAAACAGCTGTGTTAATTTTAAACTTAAATAAAGAATAAATTCACAGTCTGTGCAGTTCGGAGGAAGCTGAGGCCATTTCTTCACCAAATCAGCGTCATTTGTTTATATATTTCTTGATTGTGGTAAGGATATTTTATGAAATTTAATATGTTTTGTCCAACTACAAAGTTAGATACTGCTATTGGGGAAAAAGTGAAGGACATGTCGGAAGCAGACATTGTTGAGTCCACACATTAAACGGTATCTGACTGATGTATGTTGTTATGATTATGTTGACATATTATTGTATTAAAATAGTTTAGCAAGCCTCTGTGTTCAATGAACACTGTTTAACATGCCTGAAGCAAATATAAGTGAAAAGAAAAGAAGAGAAGATCATATCACAGGAAATGTGGTTACTCCACATTATTGTATGGAGGAAAAGTATGTGAACGTACAGTGGCGTATCTACTATAAGGACTTGAGGAGTGGCCACAACCAGGTGGGAGTCCTGTACAATTCGGGGCGAGTGCATTTGTAAGGCACGCGAGGCTGACCCCATACCCACGTAGGAAATTAAGTGTTAGAATAAATGATCAGAGATAAAAGGCCAGGGTGTCCTTTTGTTGCAGAAGGTCCATGTTCCTGTTGCCGGCTGGTGACAGGAAACCTGCTGAGTGCTTATAAACGCCAACCAGTCTCCAACTAGACTTATATGCTGTCGAATATCCAGTAGGAGCTTTGGCGAGTGTTGAACTTGAAATTTCTGCAACTACCCATTGAATTATCTTACAACAAGGACTCCCATGTGAAGAGTAAAACATATGGGGCATCTCTGACATTTTCTTGTGTTTCAAAATATTACACAGGAATATTATGGGGGGTAGGATGAACTACAGCCCTCATATACAGTGACTCTCTCGGTAGATAACTAAAGTGAACTAATTTAATATTTCATACAGGAAGGACATTTATAATACATAATAACTTTTAGTTATTGGGCAGATTGTCCCAACATTTTTAATTGTTCTTTTCTGTAAACTATCTTGTCCTTATTTTCAAAGACCTGTCCACAAGCTATGAATGGACAGGCAAAATAAATTGTAAATATTTGTTCAAAGAAAAACTTAACTGCTAGTTATTATCTTCTTTAATAGAAACTTAAAGTGTTTGATTGTTGTGTACCATCATTCATTTCTCCCCTAGACACTAGGTACACCATACACCATACACTAGAGCCAGAAGATTGACCGTGTGAGACCTAGGGAGGTAGCGTTAGGTTCTCTGCATATAATTCATCATCATCATCTATAGAGTCAGAGACCTACATGTGCTTGACCTCACACGGTTATAGCAGACACCTTTTCATTCTTTTTAGGATACCATCATAACCTCCCCAGCAAAATCAACTTTGCTACAATATACAACTGTAAATTAATAAGTAATTCATATGTCAAATGCAAAAAAAAGTTAATAAAATGCACGTGTTACAACTTACCACAATATATTTAAAAAAAATTGTAAAGCTACTTCTAACCTATTGAATTGTCATCTAATGGCATCCTTAGTACTAATCATTATTCTTGCTGTTTGTAATTTCCTGACGAAGGTAAGGAATGCAGTGGGGAACTCTTCAAAACGCTCTAGATTTTAAAGTTGAATATTTGCTTACGCACAATGTCACCTTGTGAGGTTCTGTTGGGCGAAACCCAATCACAATTTTAGTTTAGTTTGATTTCTAATTTCGACCAAACCACAAGGTAAGAAGTATCAGTTTTAGTAAATGGTACCACCGTCTTTCATTCTGAACATCATTGACGTGACCATATAAGGTTTTGCCCCGTAAACGTTTTTTTTTTTTTTACCAAAACCATTATAACATACAGCCTACCTTTAATTATTTTATCTGATAATCTCTTCCAATGTTGCACTCTCTTCCCATATTTGTTTATTAGAACAAGATATCTTGCATAAGGTTGTTAAGAGACTTGTTGGAAATGATTTCGTGATACGTCTGGTGTCCAGATGGTTAAAATCACGATAACCGTAAGGTTGGGCCGTATTTTGCACGTCGCTCCCCCGTTATCTCTGAAATGACTATCCACTCTACCACTACCAGACTCATTCATCAGATGAGCGGAAGGAATTATGTAATTTAGGGTGCGGAATAGACGACTTAATACGTCTATCGCTGGCGTTTTAAGCAAACAACTCAATGTGGCATTGTTCGCCGTCTGTGCTAAACGCCGACGACCACAGAGGAAAGAAAAAACAGGTCAGGAAGGTGGTAAGCCGGTAAAAAACCTGGTTTCAACGCGAGAATAAGATAATATTATTTGATGAAGGCGAATAGTACTATAACGACCGGTAAATAATGTTAGAGAGGAATGTCGCACAGGAATGGACAGAAAAAATGAATCGGATGAATATCATCCTGTGACAAAGACGCTGGCGATGGATAGGCCACGGATTGAGGAAAGCTGTTGATAGCATTACAAGGCAGTCATCGTTCTTGAATTCCCAGCAAAAGAGAGGCAGAAGTAGACCAAAAACACAGGGAGAAGAGAACTGGAAACAGAAGTGAATATAATGCGGAACATATGGAAATAAATTAAGCTGATGGCATGCGTTTGTTTAGGTCCTATGCTACGTGGGGAGCTAAAGCTTATTGACTGATCGATTGATTGATATTATGTGGCTAATAGTAACACACATGTCGTAGAAGGCATCAGAGGAATGTTAGGCATGGGGCGGTTACCCTTTGCTGTAGAAATGTTAAGTAAACAACATTTTCATAAAAACAATATGGACGAAGGATGTTCTTGTTCTTTCCTTGTTGAATCTTCAAGGCAAGAGAAGGAGAAGGAGACCAGAGACCACATAGGGAAGAGAATTGGAGACAGACGAAGGGAATGAGGAAGGCATAGGGAGATATTAAGTTGATGGCACAGGACAGGAAGATTTGACATAAGTTTGTCGAAGACCTATGCTCCTTCGGGAGCTACAAGATGATGATGTACTGTGGCTTATGTATTTACCAACACAATATCCTGCATTATTCACAACATGGAATTACGGTATACTGAGATAATCAATATGGTATAGAAGTCCCAGGTGCACAGGAGAAAGT
>JAMPIV010020414.1:15000-22476 GCA_024509875.1 Oreohelix idahoensis
ACTCTTCTGGAACGTTCTAGGTCAGTCCTGAAAGAGACGTGCTAGTGACTGGGGACTCAAAAGGCATCATCAGTGTGTATGACAGAAAGACCCTGGAGAATATAAAAACTATACTGCGACATTCCAGAGGGATAACGACGCTAGATATCTTCTCACACACGTACTCAGATCAGAGAGTTACGGTTCGTATGGGCCTTTTTGCTGACTTCTTTTTGTGTATTCTTTACTGTTTATTTATTCTATCCTGTATATAAAATCCCAGCTTTTTCTGTCAGTGCGTAACGCTAAGGGATCCAACCTTGGTTGAAAGTTAGACATTAAGTGTATTGTTTCCCTTGTATGTACTCTCCCGAAAATAGTAACACTTGACAAAGAAAAGTGCCCAAGTGTTGGTGTACATGCGTCAATAAAATGTAACTGTGAACGGTTTGCGATAACCATCAACTAATCTCAGGGACAAACATTTGAACATGTTTGAATCTTTTTGAACGAGCCAGTCTTATCTCGCGGACAGCTGTACGTCGCACTCTCTCGATCGAGAAATGCCAACAATGTAAAAGTACAAATTAAAACAACAGAAAATCAAGGTACTCTTTTGATGGACAATCGAATGTTCACAGCTAACATTGTTTTTCCAAAAGTATCTGAATAATTAAAATAGCAGTTAGGTATTGGTGCTCTTAAATTTTATTCCCGTCTTATGACGGACGTTTACACTAGTTTGTAAATAATCGTGTCCAGAAATAGAACTTATAAAAAAGAGAATAGAGGTATTAGCAGAAGGAGAAGGCAGAATCATGGTGTTAAAAGAACCATAGCCGTGCATATAATACTTTACTTTTATCCAACGAGCTGTATGGCGCGCCATTTCATGGTGCTTTATTATCCCAAGGGCCACGTGCAGTTCCCAGGGGTTCTCTGATGAGACAAAGAAATAATATGACTACTGTTTCCTCAGGTATGTCGTACAATGCGTCTATTATATGGCCATGAAAGGCGCTGGCAACATCATCACGTAAAATATATTGCTACAGAAACTACTGCTGTAAGAGCATGGGAATGTTTGGTGCGGGCTTCCTGCAAGGGGCGGACTGAAGTGCTAGCTCCATGAACCATAAGGAACAAAAATGAAAATGAATGAATTACCCTCCAGGTCCGCCTAGTAAATCTGTTTGGTTTATAGATTTTCGCATATCGTATTCAGATCAGAGAGTTAGAGTTCGTATGTGCTCTTTTCCTCAGTTCCTCAACGTATTCATTACTGCTTATTTATGTCTGCATAAGCATGCCCACACAAAGCTCACCAAGGAGCATAGGCCTTCAACAAATGTATGTCAAGTCCTCCTGTCACGTGCCACTGGCTCAAGGTCATTCCAGGTCTTCTTTGTTATTCTCATTTATGTTTATTGTTCTCTTCTCCGTCAAAAACAACAGGGACAATGAAAATTAGCAGACCACCAGGTCCACGTAACATACAGTCACTACGCTGGGTTTTAACAAAAAAATGTGTTTCGATTTTTCAGTTAAGTCTTCAATTCTCTGCAAAAATGTTTCTTAGGTACTTAAACTTAGGAACCTGTTTACGCCTGATGTTGTTTGACATGTGTCCTCTGAGCAGTAGCAGTATTAACAATTTTAGTTCTAACTGTAGCTGTAATAGTGAAAAGTAGTAAAAGTAGCAGTAATAGTGATACTATAGTAGTAGTTGTAGTAGTTGTAGTTATACTAGTGGAAGTAGCAGGTGATTGTAATAGCTGTCCCAGCAGGAGTAACAAGTTTTATAGCAGCAGTAATAAATACTCGTAATGATAGCAGCAGCTGCAGCAGCGCTAGTAGTAGTATTAGTTAGTGTACCTGTAGTGGTTGTAGTAATGATAGTTAGTGTACCTGTAGTGGTTGTAGTAATGATAGTTAGTGTACCTGTAGTGGTTGTAGTAATGGTAGTTAGTGTACCTGTAGTGGTTGTAGTAATGGTAGTTAGTGTACCTGTAGTGGTTGTAGTAATGATAGTTAGTGTACCTGTAGTGGTTGTAGTAATGGTAGTTAGTGTACCTGTAGTGGTTGTAGTAATGGTAGTTAGTGTACCTGTAGTGGTTGTAGTAATGATAGTTAGTGTACCAGTAGTGGTTGTAGTAATGATAGTTAGTGTACATGTAGTGGTTGTAGTAATGGTAGTTAGTGTACCTGTAGTGGTTGTAGTAATGATAGTTAGTGTACCTGTAGTGGTTGTAGTAATGGTAGTTAGTGTACCTGTAGTGGTTGTAGTAATGATAGTTAGTGTACCTGTAGTGGTTGTAGTAATGGTAGTTAGTGTACCTGTAGTGGTTGTAGTAATGATAGTTAGTGTACCTGTAGTGGTTGTAGTAATGATAGTTAGTGTACCTGTAGTGGTTGTAGTAATGATAGTTAGTGTACCTGTAGTGGTTGTAGTAATGATAGTTAGTGTACCTGTAGTGGTTGTAGTAATGATAGTTAGTGTACCTGTAGTGGTTGTAGTAATGGTAGTTAGTGTACCTGTAGTGGTTGTAGTAATGGTAGTTAGTGTACCTGTAGTGGTTGTAGTAATGGTAGTTAGTGTACCTGTAGTGGTTGTAGTAATGATAGTTAGTGTACATGTAGTGGTTGTAGTAATGATAGTTAGTGTAACTGTAGTGGTTGTAGTAATGGTAGTTAGTGTGCCTGTAGTGGTTGTAGTAATGATAGTAAGTGTAACTGTAGTGGTTGTAGTAATGATAGTTAGTGTACCTGTAGTGGTTGTAGTAATGGTAGTTAGTGTGCCTGTAGTGGTTGTAGTAATGATAGTAAGTGTAACTGTAGTGGTTGTAGTAATGATAGTTAGTGTACCTGTAGTGGTTGTAGTAATGGTAGTTAGTGTAACTGTAGTGGTTGTAGTAATGGTAGTTAGTGTGCCTGTAGTGGTTGTAGTAATGGTAGTTAGTGTACATGTAGTGGTTGTAGTAATGATAGTAAGTGTAACTGTAGTGGTTGTAGTAATGATAGTTAGTGTACCTGTAGTGGTTGTAGTAATGGTAGTTAGTGTGCCTGTAGTGGTTGTAGTAATGATAGTTAGTGTACCTGTAGTGGTTGTAGTAATGATAGTTAGTGTAACTGTAGTGGTTGTAGTAATGATAGTAAGTGTACCTGTAGTGGTTGTAGTAATGATAGTAAGTGTAACTGTAGTGGTTGTAGTAATGATAGTTAGTGTACCTGTAGTGGTTGTAGTAATGGTAGTTAGTGTAACTGTAGTGGTTGTAGTAATGGTAGTTAGTGTGCCTGTAGTGGTTGTAGTAATGGTAGTTAGTGTACATGTAGTGGTTGTAGTAATGATAGTAAGTGTAACTGTAGTGGTTGTAGTAATGATAGTTAGTGTACCTGTAGTGGTTGTAGTAATGGTAGTTAGTGTGCCTGTAGTGGTTGTAGTAATGATAGTTAGTGTACCTGTAGTGGTTGTAGTAATGATAGTTAGTGTAACTGTAGTGGTTGTAGTAATGATAGTAAGTGTACCTGTAGTGGTTGTAGTAATGATAGTAAGTGTAACTGTAGTGGTTGTAGTAATGATAGTTAGTGTACCTGTAGTGGTTGTAGTAATGATAGTTAGTGTACCTGTAGTGGTTGTAGTAATGATAGTTTTAGTGTATAGTGGTACCTGTAATGATGGTTGTAGTGGTTGTAGTAATGATAGTAAGTGTACCTGTAGTCGTTATAGTAATGATAGTTAGTGTACCTGTAGTGGTTGTAGTAATGGTAGTTAGTGTGCCTGTAGTGGTTGTAGTAATGATAGTTAGTGTACCTGTAGTGGTTGTAGTAATGATAGTTAGTGTAACTGTAGTGGTTGTAGTAAAGATAGTAAGTGTACCTGTAGTGGTTGTAGTAATGATAGTTAGTGTAACTGTAGTGGTTGTAGTAATGATAGTAAGTGTACCTGTAGTGGTTGTAGTAATGGTAGTTAGTGTACCTGTAGTGGTTGTAGTAATGATAGTTAGTGTACCTGTAGTGGTTGTAGTAATGGTAGTTAGTGTACCTGTAGTGGTTGTAGTAATGATAGTTAGTGTACCTGTAGTGGTTGTAGTAATGATAGTAAGTGTACCTGTAGTGGTTGTAGTAATGATAGTTAGTGTACCTGTAGTGGTTGTAGTAGTGGTAGGGTTCTTAGAGATAGTAAATAAATGTATTCCTAGAGGTACTAAAGAAATGTATGCCTAGAGTTAGTAAAGAAGTGCATCCCTAGAGATAGGAAATAAATGTATTCGTAGAGATACTAAAGAAATCAAGTCAACCGAGAAAATAAGAATCTTCGGTTCAAATGTCAAGTCAGTCCTATTGTATGGCTCTTAACCATGGAGAACAACAAAAACAACAACCAAAAAAGCTACAGACATTCATAAATGGGTGCTTGCGTAGAATAGAAGGATTGAAATGGTACGACAATGTCACCAATGTGGAACTGATGACAAGTACCAGACAAGTGCCAGTGGAACAAGAGATGAGAAGAAGAGATGGCGATGGCTAAGACCAACATTGAGAAAACCTATCGATAGCATTGCCAGACAGCCCCTGATCTGGAATCCCCTAGGTAAGGGAAGCTTGGGTAGACACGGAGACGAGAACTTGAGACAGAAATGAGAATGATGAGAAGGACAAGGAAACACTTGGAGCTGAGGATACGAGACAGGAAGATTTGGCATACGTTTATTAAAGGCCTATGCTCCTTGGGGAGCTGAAAGATAATAATAAATAGAGACAATAGCAACAGTAATAGTAGCAGCTGCAATAGCCCTGTTGTTGTTGTGATGAGCTCAATAACCAGCTGTTCCTCATTGTCACTAGCTGCTGGCAAGTGGAGCGAGAGATCGCCTCATTAACATATTTAACATGCAGAACAATTTTTCCTTGCTGAACTGCTTGAAGGTACATTCTGGGACCGTCACATCCATAGGACTTTACTCCACCCTACAACATATTACTCTTCTAAGTTCTGGTTTGGACAGGTGAGTATTAAGTTAGCTACAACTTTAATGGAGTAAATTAAACAATATAATGAGATCAAGCTGTGATACGAACATTGTACAGGTGTCTGAGAATCCTAGAATCATAGGCTATTATTTGTTAAATGTATACACTGCTTAGACAAAGCAGACAACGCTGGTTTGGCCATATCTGCCCCATGGAAGAAGGCCGCATCCACAAAGATAGTTTATACAGACAACTGGCAGATGGCAAAAAGAACAGCTGGGCTACCGCAGCCGAGGTTCAAAGATGTGAACGTCTTCTTTGTTCGCCCTCAGACTTCCACGTTAATTACTCTAATAAAGGTAGTAGTCAGCACAAGGTTCCTGACATCTCCAATTTTTGATTGAGAGAAGTGGTTTGTTGCCATATGCCACTCCGTTCACTGCTGTAAGTTAGACAGGACTGAAGCAGATGTTCGGCTGTCACGGGGCTGGTGCCACAGGAACAGAAATCTGTTGGACCAATCCTGTACTTGTGATATAGATGGAATTGTTAGTGTACTCTGTCGAGGCAAGGGCAAGATAGCATCAGCCATCTTAAGGCGGTTTGCGTTGAACTATGTTACGCGCCTTGTGGCCCACTGCATCCGACTTCAGCATGAATTTATATGGTGGCTGATTCCCTACCTTTTGGTTTACAGGTTTATTTTCTCGACTTCCTTGCAGTTCTGCTACACTATACGGCTGGTCTGTACTTGACTAGTGACTATAAAATGCAGAAAACTTGTAACGACAAAAATTAAGCAGCCATCTTGGCCGGAAGTCAGAAGTAGATCAAAGATGCGTACAAGAGTGAGATGAAGGCACCGGACTTAAATTCAACAATCTGGGAGAATGAAGCTGCCGATTGCACCAGGTGGCGATGCTCTCTGCGGCGCCACCTCAAACTGGATGAAAAGAAGCTCTTACAACAGGCAGACAAGAACAGAACACACCAAAAGAAACATCAGGCAACAACAAAAAAATTTAAAAAGCAACTGCAGGCTATAACCTCTCATTCCCATAGTTAGTTATGACTGGGGGAGGCAACTACTTTTTTAAAAAAATATTTCTACATGACCATAGACATTACTGTTGTCACTACTGGCAATACGTAATTTAACTGATTGTAAATAACCGTTGTATTCAATTTCCAAACATGTCTGGAATTGGTGACGTTCATGTTGACCATATTATTTCAAGACCATTTCCGTTTGGTTCAAGATTTTCTGGGCACCATATAGAATGAAATCAAAATATCGAACGTAGACAAAAGATTTATGTGATTTATTTTTAGCTCAGTTTGACATGTTCGATTTCAGAGACGTGGGCACACCATACTTTACAGCAGTACATATATGATATCGGCAAATACAACTATAATTTATAGGGAACTCTGAAGTCTGACCAAATCTAGATTTCATAGAGCAATTAATAATAAAGCGATAAAGGAGCGGTAAGAAGCTTTCGAGAGGTACATGCATCAGGCAGGCAGATCTATACAGGCATAACTCGCTTTATTGCGCTTCGCAGATATTGAGCTTTTTTTTTCAAATTATTCATGTTTATTTATTAGAACGTGCCTTCTTCTTCCGATAGATTTTAGCTCTCCACCAGCAACAAGATTACTATTCGCTGAAGGCTCAGATGATGAAGATTAGCATTTTTTTAACCATAAAGTATTTTTAATTTTACAATACACTGTTTATTTTTTAAGACCTAGCGCTATTGCGCCCTTAATAGACATAGTGTAAACATGATTTTAGGCTATTATATGCACTGTGAAGACCCCCCCCCCCCCCCAAATAAAAATAAAAATAAATGGGTATGACCCGCTTTATTGCGATATTCGCTTTATTGCGGTGGTGTTGAACCGACCCCGCAATATCTCCGAGGTATACCTGTAGTTTCCCTCGCCAAACATGTGTAAAGCATCTACGAGAGAGGGGAAAATTGAGTAATACTAAGGAATACACTGGGGTGTGACTGTCTGAGATATAAAAGATGGACGATACCCAGGAAGAATGACATATTAAGTGGACGTGATATCGTCGTAGGTCTAAAGGATGGACGATACACAGAAAAAAATGATATCTTAACAAGAGGTGGCATTATTAGGAATTGGAAGAATGGACGATAAACAGAGTAAATGACATCTTAAGTGGAAGTGACATTGTCATAGGTCTAGAAGATAGACGATACACAGGAAGGATGAGATCTTAAGTGAACGTGACATTGTTACAGATCGAAAGGATGGACGGTAAACCGAAAAAAATATCTTAAATGGATGTGACATTGTCAGATATCTGAATAATGAACGATGCACAGGTAGGATGATATCTTAAGTGGACATAGTACTCTCAGAGATCTGCAGGATGGACGTTGTGACACTGTCCAGAGATTCTAAGATGGACGATACACAGAAAGAAATGCTATCAAAGTCAGAAGGATAGCGATTCACGGGAAGGATATATCTTAGGTGGGGTCG
>JAMPIV010020415.1:0-41962 GCA_024509875.1 Oreohelix idahoensis
CAGCAAACAGTAGCCCAGAGATCGAAGATCCTGCTAACTTGACAGTGAACAGTAGCCCAGAGGTCGAAGATCCATCTAACTGGTCAGCAAATCGCCCAGAGGCTGAAAATCCTGCTAATTGGAAAGCACACTGTAGACCAGAAGTCGAAGATCCTGCTAACTGGAGAGCAAACAGTAGCGCAGAGGGCAAAGATCCTGCTAACTGGAAAGCAAACAGCCCAGAGCTGGAAGATCGTGCTAACTGGACAGCAAACTGTTGAAGAGAAGTCTAAGATCCTGCTAACTGGATAGCAAACAGTAGCCCAGCGGTCGAAGATCCTGCTAACTAGACAGCACACAGCAGCCCAGAGGTCGAAGATCTTCTAACTGGACAGCAAACAGTAGCCCAGAGGTCGAAGATCCTGCTAATTGGACAGGAAACAGACCAGTGGTCGAAGATCCTGCTAACTGGGCAGCAAAGAGTAGCTCAGTTGTAGAAGATCCTGCTAACTGGACAGCAAACATTAGACCAGAGGATGAAGATCCTGCTAACTGGACAGCAAACAATAGCCCAGATTTCAAAGATCCTGCTAACAAGATCCTGCTAACTGGACAGCAAACTGTAGACCAGATGTGGAAGATCCTGCTAAGTGAACAGCAAACAGCACAGAGGTGGAAGATCCTGCTAACTGGACAGCAAACAGTAGCCCAGATGTGGAAGATCCTGCTAACTGGACAGCAAACAGCAGCCCAGAGGTCGAAGATCCTGCTAACTGGACAGCAAACTGTAGACCAGAGGTCGAAGATCCTGCTAACTGGACAGCAAACAGTAGCCCAGAGGTCGAAGATCCTGCTAACTGGACAGCAAATTGTACACAGGTTGAAGATCGTGCTAATTGGAATGCAAACTGTAGACCAGAAGTGAAAGATCCTGCTAAGTAGACAGCAAACAGTAGCATAGAGGGCAGAGATCCTGCTAACTGGACAGCAAACTGTAGATCAGATGTGGAAGATCCTGCTAAGTGAACAGCAAACAGTAGCCCAGAGATCGAAGATCCTGCTAACTTGACAGTGAACAGTAGCCCAGAGGTCGAAGATCCATCTAACTGGTCAGCAAATCGCCCAGAGGCTGAAGATCCTGCTAATTGGAAAGCACACTGTAGACCAGAAGTCGAAGATCCTGCTAACTGGAGAGCAAACAGTAGCGCAGAGGGCAAAGATCCTGCTAACTGGAAAGCAAACAGCCCAGAGCTGGAAGATCGTGCTAACTGGACAGCAAACTGTTGAAGAGAAGTCTAAGATCCTGCTAACTGGATAGCAAACAGTAGCCCAGCGGTCGAAGATCCTGCTAACTAGACAGCACACAGCAGCCCAGAGGTCGAAGATCTTCTAACTGGACAGCAAACAGTAGCCCAGAGGTCGAAGATCCTGCTAATTGGACAGGAAACAGACCAGTGGTCGAAGATCCTGCTAACTGGGCAGCAAAGAGTAGCCCAGAGGTGGAAGATCCTGCCAACTGGACAGCAAACATTAGACCAGAGGATGAAGATCCTGCTAACTGGACAGCAAACAATAGCCCAGATTTCAAAGATCCTGCATACTGGACAGCAAATTGTACACAGGTTGAAGATCGTGCTAATTGGAATGCAAACTGTAGACCAGAAGTGAAAGATCCTGCTAAGTAGACAGCAAACAGTAGCATAGAGGGCAGAGATCCTGCTAACTGGACAGCAAACTGTAGATCAGATGTGGAAGATCCTGCTAAGTGAACAGCAAACAGCACAGAGGTGGAAGATCCTGCTAATTGGAATGCAAACTGTAGAACAGAAGTGGAATATCTTGCTAACTGGACAGAGGTGGAAGATCCTGCTAACTGGACAGCAAACAGTAGCCCAGAGATCGAAGATCCTGCTAACTTGACAGTGAACAGTAGCCCAGAGGTCGAAGATCCATCTAACTGGTCAGCAAATCGCCCAGAGGCTGAAGATCCTGCTAATTGGAAAGCACACTGTAGACCAGAAGTCGAAGATCCTGCTAACTGGAGAGCAAACAGTAGCGCAGAGGGCAAAGATCCTGCTAACTGGAAAGCAAACAGCCCAGAGCTGGAAGATCGTGCTAACTGGACAGCAAACTGTTGAAGAGAAGTCTAAGATCCTGCTAACTGGATAGCAAACAGTAGCCCAGCGGTCGAAGATCCTGCTAACTAGACAGCACACAGCAGCCCAGAGGTCGAAGATCTTCTAACTGGACAGCAAACAGTAGCCCAGAGGTCGAAGATCCTGCTAATTGGACAGGAAACAGACCAGTGGTCGAAGATCCTGCTAACTGGGCAGCAAAGAGTAGCCCAGAGGTGGAAGATCCTGCCAACTGGACAGCAAACATTAGACCAGAGGATGAAGATCCTGCTAACTGGACAGCAAACAATAGCCCAGATTTCAAAGATCCTGCATACTGGACAGCAAATTGTACACAGGTTGAAGATCGTGCTAATTGGAATGCAAACTGTAGACCAGAAGTGAAAGATCCTGCTAAGTAGACAGCAAACAGTAGCATAGAGGGCAGAGATCCTGCTAACTGGACAGCAAACTGTAGATCAGATGTGGAAGATCCTGCTAAGTGAACAGCAAACAGCACAGAGGTGGAAGATCCTGCTAACTGGACAGTAAACTGTAAGATCAGATGTGGAAGATCCTGCTAAGTGAACAGCAAACAGCACAGAGGTGGAAGATCCTGCTAATTGGAATGCAAACTGTAGAACAGAAGTGGAATATCTTGCTAACTGGACAGTAAAAAGTAGATCAGAGGTGGAAGATCCTGCTAACTGGACAGCAAACAGTAGCCCAGAGATCGAAGATCCTGCATACTGGACAGCAAATTGTACACAGGTTGAAGATCGTGCTAATTGGAATGCAAACTGTAGACCAGAAGTGAAAGATCCTGCTAAGTAGACAGCAAACAGTAGCATAGAGGGCAGAGATCCTGCTAACTGGACAGCAAACTGTAGATCAGATGTGGAAGATCCTGCTAAGTAGACAGCAAACAGTAGCATAGAGGGCAGAGATCCTGCTAACTGGACAGCAAACTGTAGATCAGATGTGGAAGATCCTGCTAAGTGAACAGCAAACAGCACAGAGGTGGAAGATCCTGCTAATTGGAATGCAAACTGTAGAACAGAAGTGGAATATCTTGCTAACTGGACAGTAAAAAGTAGATCAGAGGTGGAAGATCCTGCTAACTGGACAGCAAACAGTAGCCCAGAGATCGAAGATCCTGCTAACTTGACAGTGAACAGTAGCCCAGAGGTCGAAGATCCATCTAACTGGTCAGCAAATCGCCCAGAGGCTGAAGATCCTGCTAATTGGAAAGCACACTGTAGACCAGAAGTCGAAGATCCTGCTAACTGGAGAGCAAACAGTAGCCCAGAGGTCGAAGATCCTGCTAACTAGACAGCACACAGCAGCCCAGAGGTCGAAGATCCTGCTAACTGGACAGCAAACAGTAGCCCAGAGGTCGAAGATCCTGCTAATTGGACAGGAAACAGACCAGTGGTCGAAGATCCTGCTAACTGGGCAGCAAAGAGTAGCCCAGAGGTGGAAGATCCTGCTAACTGGACAGCAAACAGTAGACCAGAGGATGAAGATCCTGCTAACTGGACAGCAAACAATAGCCCAGATTTCAAAGATCCTGCATACTGGACAGCAAATTGTACACAGGTTGAAGATCGTGCTAATTGGAATGCAAACTGTAGACCAGAAGTGAAAGATCCTGCTAAGTAGACAGCAAACAGTAGCATAGAGGGCAGAGATCCTGCTAACTGGACAGCAAACAGCCCAGAGCTGGAAGATCGTGCTAACTGGACAGCAAACTGTTGAAGAGAAGTCTAAGATCCTGCTAACTGGATAGCAAACAGTAGCCCAGCGGTCGAAGATCCTGCTAACTAGACAGCACACAGCAGCCCAGAGGTCAAAGATCTTCTAACTGGACAGCAAACAGTAGCCCAAAGGTCGAAGATCCTGCTAATTGGACAGGAAACAGACCAGTGGTCGAAGATCCTGCTAACTGGGCAGCAAAGAGTAGCCCAGAGGTGGAAGATCCTGCATACTGGACAGCAAATTGTACACAGGTTGAAGATCGTGCTAATTGGAATGCAAACTGTAGACCAGAAGTGAAAGATCCTGCTAAGTAGACAGCAAACAGTAGCATAGAGGGCAGAGATCCTGCTAACTGGACAGCAAACTGTAGATCAGATGTGGAAGATCCTGCTAAGTGAACAGCAAACAGCACAGAGGTGGAAGATCCTGCTAACTGGACAGTAAACTGTAAGATCAGATGTGGAAGATCCTGCTAAGTGAACAGCAAACAGCACAGAGGTGGAAGATCCTGCTAATTGGAATGCAAACTGTAGAACAGAAGTGGAATATCTTGCTAACTGGACAGTAAAAAGTAGATCAGAGGTGGAAGATCCTGCTAACTGGACAGCAAACAGTAGCCCAGAGATCGAAGATCCTGCTAACTGGACAGCAAACAATAGCCCAGATTTCAAAGATCCTGCATACTGGACAGCAAATTGTACACAGGTTGAAGATCGTGCTAATTGGAATGCAAACTGTAGACCAGAAGTGAAAGATCCTGCTAAGTAGACAGCAAACAGTAGCATAGAGGGCAGAGATCCTGCTAACTGGACAGCAAACTGTAGATCAGATGTGGAAGATCCTGCTAAGTGAACAGCAAACAGCACAGAGGTGGAAGATCCTGCTAACTGGACAGTAAACTGTAAGATCAGATGTGGAAGATCCTGCTAAGTGAACAGCAAACAGCACAGAGGTGGAAGATCCTGCTAATTGGAATGCAAACTGTAGAACAGAAGTGGAATATCTTGCTAACTGGACAGTAAAAAGTAGATCAGAGGTGGAAGATCCTGCTAACTGGACAGCAAACAGTAGCCCAGAGATCGAAGATCCTGCTAACTTGACAGTGAACAGTAGCCCAGAGGTCGAAGATCCATCTAACTGGTCAGCAAATCGCCCAGAGGCTGAAGATCCTGCTAATTGGAAAGCACACTGTAGACCAGAAGTCGAAGATCCTGCTAACTGGAGAGCAAACAGTAGCGCAGAGGGCATAGATCCTGCTAACTGGAAAGCAAACAGCCCAGAGCTGGAAGATCGTGCTAACTGGACAGCAAACTGTTGAAGAGAAGTCTAAGATCCTGCTAACTGGATAGCAAACAGTAGCCCAGCGGTCGAAGATCCTGCTAACTAGACAGCACACAGCAGCCCAGAGGTCGAAGATCTTCTAACTGGACAGCAAACAGTAGCCCAGAGGTCGAAGATCCTGCTAATTGGACAGGAAACGGACCAGTGGTCGAAGATCCTGCTAACTGGACAGTAAAAAGTAGATCAGAGGTGAAAGATCCTGCTAACTGGACAGCAAACAGTAGCCCAGAGATCGAAGATCCTGCTAACTTGACAGTGAACAGTAGCCCAGAGGTCGAAGATCCATCTAACTGGTCAGCAAATCGCCCAGAGGCTGAAGATCCTGCTAATTGGAAAGCACACTGTAGACCAGAAGTCGAAGATCCTGCTAACTGGAGAGCAAACAGTAGCGCAGAGGGCATAGATCCTGCTAACTGGAAAGCAAACAGCCCAGAGCTGGAAGATCGTGCTAACTGGACAGCAAACTGTTGAAGAGAAGTCTAAGATCCTGCTAACTGGATAGCAAACAGTAGCCCAGCGGTCGAAGATCCTGCTAACTAGACAGCACACAGACAGCACACAGCAGCCCAGAGGTCGAAGATCTTCTAACTGGACAGCAAACAGTAGCCCAGAGGTCGAAGATCCTGCTAACTGGACAGCAAACAGTAGCCCAGAGGTCGAAGATCCTGCTAATTGGACAGGAAACAGACCAGTGGTCGAAGATCCTGCTAACTGGGCAGCAAAGAGTAGCCCAGAGGTGGAAGATCCTGCATACTGGACAGCAAATTGTACACAGGTTGAAGATCGTGCTAATTGGAATGCAAACTGTAGACCAGAAGTGAAAGATCCTGCTAAGTAGACAGCAAACAGTAGCATAGAGGGCAGAGATCCTGCTAACTGGACAGCAAACTGTAGATCAGATGTGGAAGATCCTGCTAAGTGAACAGCAAACAGCACAGAGGTGGAAGATCCTGCTAACTGGACAGTAAACTGTAAGATCAGATGTGGAAGATCCTGCTAAGTGAACAGCAAACAGCACAGAGGTGGAAGATCCTGCTAATTGGAATGCAAACTGTAGAACAGAAGTGGAATATCTTGCTAACTGGACAGTAAAAAGTAGATCAGAGGTGAAAGATCCTGCTAACTGGACAGCAAACAGTAGCCCGGATTTCGAAGATCCTGCTAACTTAACAGTGAACAGTAGCCCAGAGGTCGAAGATCCATCTAACTGGTCAGCAAATCGCCCAGAGGCTGAAGATCCTGCTAATTGGAAAGCACACTGTAGACCAGAAGTCGAAGATCCTGCTAACTGGAGAGCAAACAGTAGCGCAGAGGGCAAAGATCCTGCTAACTGGAAAGCAAACAGCCCAGAGCTGGAAGATCGTGCTAACTGGACAGCAAACTGTTGAAGAGAAGTCTAAGATCCTGCTAACTGGATAGCAAACAGTAGCCCAGCGGTCGAAGATCCTGCTAACTAGACAGCACACAGCAGCCCAGAGGTCGAAGATCTTCTAACTGGACAGCAAACAGTAGCCCAGAGGTCGAAGATCCTGCTAATTGGACAGGAAACAGACCAGTGGTCGAAGATCCTGCTAACTGGGCAGCAAAGAGTAGCCCAGAGGTGGAAGATCCTGCCAACTGGACAGCAAACATTAGACCAGAGGATGAAGATCCTGCTAACTGGACAGCAAACAATAGCCCAGATTTCAAAGATCCTGCATACTGGACAGCAAATTGTACACAGGTTGAAGATCGTGCTAATTGGAATGCAAACTGTAGAACAGAAGTGGAATATCTTGCTAACTGGACAGTAAAAAGTAGATCAGAGGTGGAAGATCCTGCTAACTGGACAGCAAACAGTAGCCCAGAGATCGAAGATCCTGCTAACTTGACAGTGAACAGTAGCCCAGAGGTCGAAGATCCATCTAACTGGTCAGCAAATCGCCCAGAGGCTGAAGATCCTGCTAATTGGAAAGCACACTGTAGACCAGAAGTCGAAGATCCTGCTAACTAGAGAGCAAACAGTAGCGCAGAGGGCATAGATCCTGCTAACTGGAAAGCAAACAGCCCAGAGCTGGAAGATCGTGCTAACTGGACAGCAAACTGTTGAAGAGAAGTCTAAGATCCTGCTAACTGGATAGCAAACAGTAGCCCAGCGGTCGAAGATCCTGCTAACTAGACAGCACACAGCAGCCCAGAGGTCGAAGATCTTCTAACTGGACAGCAAACAGTAGCCCAGAGGTCGAAGATCCTGCTAATTGGACAGGACACGGATCAGTGGTCGAAGATCCTGCTAACTGGACAGTAAAAAGTAGATCAGAGGTGGAAGATCCTGCTAACTGGACAGCAAACAGTAGCCCAGAGATCGAAGATCCTGCTAACTGGACAGCAAACAGTAGCCCAGAGGTCGAAGATCCATCTAACTGGTCAGCAAATCGCCCAGAGGCTGAAGATCCTGCCAATTGGAAAGCACACTGTAGACCAGAAGTCGAAGATCCTGCTAACTGGAGAGCAAACAGTAGCGCAGAGGGCAAAGATCCTGCTAACTGGAAAGCAATAAGCCCAGAGCTGGAAGATCGTGCTAACTGGACAGCAAACTGTTGAAGAGTCTAAGATCCTGCTAACTGGATAGCAAACAGTAGCCCAGCGGTCGAAGATCCTGCTAACTAGACAGCACACAGCAGCCCAGAGGTCGAAGATCTTCTAACTGGACAGCAAACAGTAGCCCAGAGGTCGAAGATCCTGCTAATTGGACAGGAAACAGACCAGTGGTCGAAGATCCTGCTAACTGGGCAGCAAAGAGTAGCCCAGAGGTGGAAGATCCTGCCAACTGGACAGCAAACATTAGACCAGAGGATGAAGATCCTGCTAACTGGACAGCAAACAATAGCCCAGATTTCAAAGATCCTGCATACTGGACAGCAAATTGTACACAGTTTGAAGATCGTGCTAATTGGAATGCAAACTGTAGACCAGAAGGGAAAGATCCTGCTAAGTAGACAGCAAACAGTAGCATAGAGGGCAGAGATCCTGCTAACTGGACAGCAAACTGTAGATCAGATGTGGAAGATCCTGCTAAGTGAACAGCAAACAGCACAGAGGTGGAAGATCCTGCTAATTGGAATGCAAACTGTAGAACAGAAGTGGAATATCTTGCTAACTGGACAGCAAACAGTAGCCCAGAGGTCGAAGATCCTGCTAATTGGACAGGAAACAGACCAGTGGTCGAAGATCCTGCTAACTGGGCAGCAAAGAGTAGCCCAGAGGTGGAAGATCCTGCATACTGGACAGCAAATTGTACACAGGTTGAAGATCGTGCTAATTGGAATGCAAACTGTAGACCAGAAGTGAAAGATCCTGCTAAGTAGACAGCAAACAGTAGCATAGAGGGCAGAGATCCTGCTAACTGGACAGCAAACTGTAGATCAGATGTGGAAGATCCTGCTAAGTGAACAGCAAACAGCACAGAGGTGGAAGATCCTGCTAACTGGACAGTAAACTGTAAGATCAGATGTGGAAGATCCTGCTAAGTGAACAGCAAACAGCACAGAGGTGGAAGATCCTGCTAATTGGAATGCAAACTGTAGAACAGAAGTGGAATATCTTGCTAACTGGACAGTAAAAAGTAGATCAGAGGTGAAAGATCCTGCTAACTGGACAGCAAAAAGTAGCCCAGAGATCGAAGATCCTGCTAACTTGACAGTGAACAGTAGCCCAGAGGTCGAAGATCCATCTAACTGGTCAGCAAATCGCCCAGAGGCTGAAGATCCTGCCAATTGGAAAGCACACTGTAGACCAGAAGTCGAAGATCCTGCTAACTGGAGAGCAAACAGTAGCGCAGAGGGCAAAGATCCTGCTAACTGGAAAGCAATAAGCCCAGAGCTGGAAGATCGTGCTAACTGGACAGCAAACTGTTGAAGAGTCTAAGATCCTGCTAACTGGATAGCAAACAGTAGCCCAGCGGTCGAAGATCCTGCTAACTAGACAGCACACACAGCAGCCCAGAGGTCGAAGATCTTCTAACTGGACAGCAAACAGTAGCCCAGAGGTCGAAGATCCTGCTAATTGGACAGGAAACAGACCAGTGGTCGAAGATCCTGCTAACTGGGCAGCAAAGAGTAGACCAGAGGTGGAAGATCCTGCCAACTGGACAGCAAACATTAGACCAGAGGATGAAGATCCTGCTAACTGGACAGCAAACAATAGCCCAGATTTCAAAGATCCTGCATACTGGACAGCAAATTGTACACAGTTTGAAGATCGTGCTAATTGGAATGCAAACTGTAGACCAGAAGTGAAAGATCCTGCTAAGTAGACCAGAAGTGAAAGATCCTGCTAAGTAGACAGCAAACATTAGACCAGAGGATGAAGATCCTGCTAACTGGACAGCACAGAGGGAAACTGTAAGACAGCAAATCAAGATCAGATGTGGAAAGATCCTGTGGAAGATCCTGCTAAGTGAACAGCAAACAGCACAGAGGTGGAAGATCCTGCTAACTGGACAGTAAACTGTAGATCAGATGTGGAAGATCCTGCTAACTGGACAGTAAAAAGTAGATCAGAGGTGGAAGATCCTGCTAATTGGAATGCAAACTGTAGACCAGAAGTGGAAGATCCTGCTAACTGGACAGCAAACACTAGCCCAGAGGTCGAAGATTCTGCTAAGTGAACAGCAAACAGTAGCCCAGAGGTCGAAGATCCTGCTAACTGGACAGCAAACAGTAGCCCAGAGGTCGAAGATCCTGCTAATTGGAAAGCACACTGTAGACCAGAAGTCGAAGATCCTGCTAACTGGAGAGCAAACAGTAGCGCAGAGGGCAAAGATCCTGCTAACTGGAAAGCAAACAGCCCAGAGCTGGAAGATCGTGCTAACTGGACAGCAAACTGTTGAAGAGAAGTCTAAGATCCTGCTAACTGGATAGCAAACAGTAGCCCAGCGTTCGAAGATCCTGCTAACTAGACAGCACACAGCAGCCCAGAGGTCGAAGATCTTCTAACTGGACAGCAAACAGTAGCCCAGAGGTCGAAGATCCTGCTAATTGGACAGGAAACAGACCAGTGGTCGAAGATCCTGCTAACAGGGCAGCAAAGAGTAGCCCAGAGGTGGAAGATCCTGCTAACTGGACAGCAAACAGTAGACCAGAGGTCGAAGATCCTGTTAAATGGACAGCAAACAGTAGACCAGAGGTCGAAGATCCTGCTAACTGGACAGCAAATTGTACACAGGTTGAAGATCGTGCTAATTGGAATGCAAACTGTAGACCAGAAGTGAAAGATCCTGCTAAGTAGACAGCAAACAGTAGCACAGAGGTGGAAGATCCTGCTAACTGGACAGCAAACTGTAGATCAGATGTGGAAGATCCTGCTAAGTGAACAGCAAACAGCACAGAGGTGGAAGATCCTGCTAACTGTACAGTAAACTGTAAGATCAGATGTGGAAGATCCTGCTAAGTGAACAGCAAACAGCACAGAGGTGGAAGATCCTGCTAATTGGACAGCAAACTGTAGAACAGAAGTGGAAGATCTTGCTAACTGGACAGCAAAAAGTAGACCAGAGGTGGAAGATCCTGCTAACTGGACAGCAAACAGTAGCCCAGAGATCGAAGATCCTGCTAACTTGACAGCAAACAGTAGCCCAGAGGTCGAAGATCCTGCTAATTTTGACAGGAAACAGACCAGAGGTCGAAGATCCTGCTAACTGGACAGCAAACTGTAGACCAGATGTCAAAGATCCTGCTAACTGGACAGCAAACAGTAGCCCAGAGGTCGAAGATCCTGCTAACTGGACAGCAAACAGTAGCCAAGAGGTCGAAGATTCTGCTAACTGAACAGCAAACAGCACAGAGGTGGAAGATCCTGCTAAGTGAACAGCAAACAGCACAGAGGTGGAAGATCCTGCTAAGTGAACAGCAAACAGCACAGAGGTGGAAGATCCTGCTAATTGGAATGCAAACTGTAGAACAGAAGTGGAAGATCCTGCTAACTGGACAGTAAAAAGTAGATCAGAGGTGGAAGATCCTGCTAACTGGACAGCAAACAGTAGCCCAGAGGTCGAAGATCCTGCTAACTGGACAGCAAACAGTAGCCCAGAGGTCGAAGATCCATCTAACTGGTCAGCAAATCGCCCAGAGGCTGAAGATCCTGCTAATTGGAAAGCACACTGTAGACCAGAAGTCGAAGATCCTGCTAACTGGAGAGCAAACAGTAGCGCAGAGGGCAAAGATCCTGCTAACTGGAAAGCAAACAGCCCAGAGCTGGAAGATCGTGCTAACTGGACAGCAAACTGTTGAAGAGAAGTCTAAGATCCTGCTAACTGGATAGCAAACAGTAGCCCAGCGTTCGAAGATCCTGCTAACTAGACAGCACACAGCAGCCCAGAGGTCGAAGATCCTGCTAACTGGACAGCAAACAGTAGCCCAGAGGTCGAAGATCCTGCTAATTGGACAGGAAACGGACCAGTGGTCGAAGATCCTGCTAACTGGACAGTAAAAAGTAGATCAGAGGTGGAAGATCCTGCTAACTGGACAGCAAACAGTAGCCCAGAGGTCGAAGATCCTGCTAACTGGACAGCAAACAGTAGACTAGAAGTCGAAGATCCTGCTAACTGGACAGCAAACAGTAGCCCAGAGATCGAAGATCCTGCTAACTAGACAGCAAACAGTAGCCCAGCGGTCGAAGATCTAACTGGACAGCAGCCCAGAGGCGGAAGATCCTGCTAACTGGACAGCAAACTGTAGAGCAGATGTGGAAGATCCTGCTAAGTGAACAGCAAACAGCACAGAGGTGGAAGATCCTGCTAACTGGACAGCAAACTGTAGATCAGATGTGGAAGATCCTGCTAAGTGAACAGCAAACAGCACAGAGGTGGAAGATCCTGCTAACTAGACAGCACACAGCAGCCCAGAGGTCGAAGATCTTCTAACTGGACAGCAAACAGTAGCCCAGAGGTCGAAGATCCTGCTAATTGGACAGGAAACAGACCAGTGGTCGAAGATCCTGCTAACAGGGCAGCAAAGAGTAGCCCAGAGGTAGAAGATCCTGCTAACTGGACAGCAAACAGTAGACCAGAGGTCGAAGATCCTGTTAAATGGACAGCAAACAGTAGACCAGAGGTCGAAGATCCTGCTAACTGGACAGCAAACAATAGCCCAGATTTCAAAGATCCTGCATACTGGACAGCAAATTGTACACAGGTTGAAGATCGTGCTAATTGGAATGCAAACTGTAGACCAGAAGTGAAAGATCCTGCTAAGTAGACAGCAAACAGTAGCATAGAGGGCAGAGATCCTGCTAACTGGACAGCAAACTGTAGATCAGATGTGGAAGATCCTGCTAAGTGAACAGCAAACAGCACAGAGGTGGAAGATCCTGCTAACTGTACAGTAAACTGTAAGATCAGATGTGGAAGATCCTGCTAAGTGAACAGCAAACAGCACAGAGGTGGAAGATCCTGCTAACTGGACAGCAAACAGTAGACCAGAGGTCGAAGATCCTGCTAACTGGACAGCAAATTGTACACAGGTTGAAGATCGTGCTAATTGGAATGCAAACTGTAGACCAGAAGTGAAAGATCCTGCTAAGTAGACAGCAAACAGCACAGAGGTGGAAGATCCTGCTAACTGGACAGCAAACAGTAGACCAGAGGTCGAAGATCCTGCTAAGTGAACAGCAAACAGCACAGAGGTGGAAGATCCTGCTAACTGGACAGCAAACAGTAGACCAGAGGTCGAAGATCCTGCTAACTGGACAGCAAACAATAGCCCAGATTTCAAAGATCCTGCATACTGGACAGCAAATTGTACACAGGTTGAAGATCGTGCTAATTGGAATGCAAACTGTAGACCAGAAGTGAAAGATCCTGCTAAGTAGACAGCAAACAGTAGCATAGAGGGCAGAGATCCTGCTAACTGGACAGCAAACTGTAGATCAGATGTGGAAGATCCTGCTAAGTGAACAGCAAACAGCACAGAGGTGGAAGATCCTGCTAACTGGACAGTAAACTGTAAGATCAGATGTGGAAGATCCTGCTAAGTGAACAGCAAACAGCACAGAGGTGGAAGATCCTGCTAATTGGAATGCAAACTGTAGAACAGAAGTGGAATAACTGGACAGTAAAAAGTAGATCAGAGGTGGAAGATCCTGCTAACTGGACAGCAAACAGTAGCCCAGAGATCGAAGATCCTGCTAACTTGACAGTGAACAGTAGCCCAGAGGTCGAAGATCCATCTAACTGGTCAGCAAATCGCCCAGAGGCTGAAGATCCTGCTAATTGGAAAGCACACTGTAGACCAGAAGTCGAAGATCCTGCTAACTGGAGAGCAAACAGTAGCGCAGAGGGCATAGATCCTGCTAACTGGAAAGCAAACAGCCCAGAGCTGGAAGATCGTGCTAACTGGACAGCAAACTGTTGAAGAGAAGTCTAAGATCCTGCTAACTGGATAGCAAACAGTAGCTCAGCGGTCGAAGATCCTGCTAACTAGACAGCACACAGCAGCCCAGAGGTCGAAGACCTTCTAACTGGACAGCAAACAGTAGCCCAGAGGTCGAAGATCCTGCTAATTGGACAGGAAACGGACCAGTGGTCGAAGATCCTGCTAACTGGGCAGCAAAGAGTAGCCCAGAGGTGGAAGATCCTGCTAACTGGACAGCAAACAGTAGACCAGAGGTCGAAGATCCTGTTAAATGGACAGCAAACAGTAGACTAGAGGTCGAAGATCCAGTTAAATGGACAGCAAACAATAGCCCAGATGTCAAAGATCGTGCATACTGGACAGCAAATTGTACACAGGTTGAAGATCGTGCTAATTGGAATGCAAACTGTAGACCAGAAGTGAAAGATCCTGCTAAGTAGACAGCAAACAGTAGCATAGAGGGCAGAGATCCTGCTAACTGGACAGCAAACTGTAGATCAGATGTGGAAGATCCTGCTAAGTGAACAGCAAACAGCACAGAGGTGGAAGATCCTGCTAACTGGACAGTAAACTGTAAGATCAGATGTGGAAGATCCTGCTAAGTGAACAGCAAACAGCACAGAGGTGGAAGATCCTGCTAATTGGAATGCAAACTGTAGAACAGAAGTGGAATATCTTGCTAACTGGACAGTAAAAAGTAGATCAGAGGTGGAAGATCCTGCTAACTGGACAGCAAACAGTAGCCCAGCGGTCGAAGATCCTGCTAACTAGACAGCACACAGCAGCCCAGAGGTCGAAGATCTTCTAACTGGACAGCAAACAGTAGCCCAGAGGTCGAAGATCCTGCTAATTGGACAGGACACGGATCAGTGGTCGAAGATCCTGCTAACTGGACAGTAAAAAGTAGATCAGAGGTGGAAGATCCTGCTAACTGGACAGCAAACAGTAGCCCAGAGATCGAAGATCCTGCTAACTTGACAGTGAACAGTAGCCCAGAGGTCGAAGATCCATCTAACTGGTCAGCAAATCGCCCAGAGGCTGAAGATCCTGCTAATTGGAAAGCACACTGTAGACCAGAAGTCGAAGATCCTGCTAACTGGAGAGCAAACAGTAGCGCAGAGGGCATAGATCCTGCTAACTGGAAAGTAAACAGCCCAGAGCTGGAAGATAGTGCTAACTGGACAGCAAACTGTTGAAGAGAAGTCTAAGATCCTGCTAACTAAATAGCAAACAGTAGCCCAGCGTTCGAAGATCCTGCTAACTAGACAGCACACAGCAGCCCAGAGGTCGAAGATCTTCTAACTGGACAGCAAACAGTAGCCCAGAGGTCGAAGATCCTGCTAACTGGACAGGAAACAGACCAGTGGTCGAAGATCCTGCTAACAGGGCAGCAAAGAGTAGCCCAGAGGTAGAAGATCCTGCTAACTGGACAGCAAACAGTAGACCAGAGGTGGAAGATCCTGCTAACTGTACAGTAAACTGTAAGATCAGATGTGGAAGATCCTGCTAAGTGAACAGCAAACAGCACAGAGGTGGAAGATCCTGCTAATTGGAATGCAAACTGTAGAACAGAAGTGGAATATCTTGCTAACTGGACAGACTGTTTGCTGTACAGTAAACAGGACCTTCGACCTCTTCTCTTATGTTTACTGTCCAGTTAGCAGAATTTTCTACCTCTGGACTACTGTTTGCTGTCCGGGTAACAGGATATTCGACCTCTGGGCTACGGTTTACTGTCCAGTTAGCAGAATCATCGAAATCCGGGCTACTGTTTGCATTCCAAGTAGCAGGTGAAAACCTATGGGATATTTGCTGATCAGTTAGCAGGATCTTCGACTTCTGGGCTACTGTTCGATGTCCATTATGCACTGTTTGCTGTCCAGCTAGCAGGATCTTCAACCTCTGATCTACTGTTTGTTGTCCAGTTAGCAAAATCTTACCCCTCTGGGCTACTGTGTGCTGCCCATTTAACAGGGTCTTCCACCTCTGCGCTATTGTTTGCTTTACAGTTAGCAAGATCTTCGACCTCTAAACTGTTTGCTGTCCAATTAGCAGGATCCCTGACCTCTGAGCATCTTTGCTGTCCAGTAAGCAGGATCTTCGACCGCTGTTCTACTGTTTGCTGTCCACTTAGCAGGATCTTCGACCTCTGGGCTGCTGTTTGCTGATCGGTTAGCAGAATCTTCGACCTCTGGGTTACTTGTTTGCTGTCCAATTAGCAGAATATTTGACCTCTGGGCCACTCTTTGTTGTTCAGTTTGCTGGATCTTCTGCCGTTTAGCTACTGTTTACTTTTCAGTTAGCAATATCTTAAACTTCTGGGCTGCTGTTTCCTGTCCAGTTAGCAGGATCTTCCACATCTGGGCTGTTTTCTGTCCAGTTTACATGATCTTCGACCTCTGGTCAACTGTTTGATGTCTATTTAACAGGACCTTTGACCTCTGGGCTACTGTTTGCTGTCCAGTTAGCAGGATCTTTTACTTCTGGGCTACTGTATGCTGTCTAGTTAGCAGGACTTTTGACCTATGGGCTATTGTTTGCTGTCCAGTAAGCAGGATCCTCAACCTCTGGTCTACTGTTTGCTGTCCATTTAACTGGATCTTCGACCTGTATTCTACTGTTTGCTGTCCAGTAAACAGAATCTTCGACCTCTTCTTTACTGTTTGCTGTCCAGTTAGCAGAATTTTCAACCTCTGGGGCTACTGTTTGTTGTCCAGGTAACATTATATTCGACCCCTGGGCTACTGTTTGCTGTCCAGTTTGCAGCACCTTCGAGCGCTGGGCTACTGTTTGCTGTCAAGTTTGCAGGATCTTTGACATCTGGGTAATGTTTGCTGTCCAGTTAGCAGGATCTTCGACCTCTGGGCTACTGTTATCTGTCCAGTTAGCAGGATATTCCACCTCTGCGCTGTTTGATGTTCACTTAGCAGAATCTTCGACCTCTGGGCTACTATTTGCTGTCCAGTTAGCAAGATCCTCCACCACTGATCTACTGTTTGCTGTCCAGTTAACAGGATCGTCTACCTCTGTGCTGTTTGCTGTTTGCTGTTCAGTTAGCAGAATCTTCGACCTCTTGGCTACTGTTTGCTGTCCAGTTAGCAGGATCTATGCCCTCTAGGCTACTGTGTGCTCTCCAGTTAGCAGGATCTTCCACTTCTGGTCTACAGTTTGCTTTCCAATTAGCAGGATCTTCAGCCTCTGGGCAATTTGCTGACCAGTTAGAAGGATCTTCGACCTCTGGGCTACTGTTCGCTATCCAGTATGCAGGATTTTAGACCTCCGGGCTACTGTTTGCTGTCTAGTTAGCAGGATCTTCGACCACTGATCTACTGTGTGTTGTCCAGTTAGCAAGATCTTCGACCTCTGGGCTACTGTTTGCTGCCCATTTAACAGGATCTTCCACCTCTGCGCTATTGTTTGCTGTCCAGTTAGCAGGATCTTCGACCTCTAAACTGTTTGCTGTCCAATTAGCAGGATCCTTGACCTCTGTGCATCTGTTTGCTGCCCAGTAAGCAGGATCTTCGACCGCTGTTCTACTGTTTGCTGTCCACTTAGCAGGATCTTCGACCTCTGGGCTGCTGTTTGCTGATCGGTTAGCAGAATCTTTGACCACTGGGCTACTGTTTGATGTCCAATTAGCAGAATATTTGACCTCTGGGCCACTGTTTGCTGTTCAGTTAGCAGGATCATCCACTTCTGGTCTACAGTTTTCTGTCCAGTTAGCACGATCTTCAACCTCTGTGCTGTTTGCTATCCAGTTAGCAGGATCTTAGACTTCTCTTCAACAGTTTGCTGTCCAGTTAGCACGATCTTCCAGCTCTGGGCTGTTTGCTTTCCAGTTAGCAGGATCTATGCCCTCTGCGCTACTGTTTGCTCTCCAGTTAGCAGGATCTTCGACTTCTGGTCTACAGTGTGCTTTCCAATTAGCAGGATCTTCGACCTCTGGGCTACTGTTTGCTGACCAGTTAGATGGATCTTCGACCTCTGGGCTACTGTTCACTGTCAAGTTAGCAGGATCTTCGATCTCTGGGCTACTGTTTGCTGTCCAGTTAGCAGGATCTTCCACCTCTGATCTACTTTTTACTGTCCAGTTAGCACGATCTTCCAGCTCTGGGCTGTTTGCTTTCCAGTTAGCAGGATCTATGCCCTCTGCGCTACTGTTTGCTGTCCAGTTAGCAGGATCTTCGACTTCTGGTCTACAGTGTGCTTTCCAATTAGCAGGATCTTCGATCTCTGGGCTACTGTTTGCTGTCCAGTTAGCAGGATCTTCCACCTCTGATCTACTNTTTGTCAGTTGTCATCTCAACTGTTTTAGCAGGATCTTCGATCTCTGGGCTACTGTTTGCTGTCCAGTTAGCAGGATCTTCCACCTCTGCTCTACTTTTTGCTGTCCAGTTAGCAGGATCTTCGACTTCTGGTCTACAGTTTGCATTCCAATTAGCAGGATCTTCCACCTCTGTGCTGTTTGCTGTTCACTTAGCAGGATCTTCGAAATCCGGGCTACTGTTTGCTGTCCAGTTAGCAGGATCTTCCACCTCTGGGCTACTGTTTGCTGTCCAGTTAGCAGGATCTTCGACCTCTGATCTACAGTTTGCTGTCCAGTTTGCAGGATCTTCAAACTCTGGGCTACTGTGTGCTGTCTAGTTAGCAGGATCTTCGACCTCTGGGCTACTGTTTGCTGTCCAGTTAGCAGGATCTTCGACCTCTGGGCTGCTGTGTGCTGTCTAGTTAGCAGGATCTTCGACCTCTGGGCTACTGTTTGCTGTCCAGTTAGCAGGATCTTCGACCTCTGGGCTACTGTTTGCTGTCCAGTTAGCAGGATCTTCGAGCTCTGGGCTACTGTTTGCTGTCCAGTTAGCAGGATCTTCGACATCTGGGCTACTGTTTGCTGTCCAGTTAGCAGGATCTTCGACTTCTGGTCTACAGTGTGCTTTCCAATTAGCAGGATCTTCAGCCTCTGGGCGATTTGCTGACCAGTTAGATGGATCTTCGACCTCTGGGCTACTGTTCACTGTCAAGTTAGCAGGATCTTCGATCTCTGGGCTACTGTTTGCTGTCCAGTTAGCAGGATCTTCCACCTCAGGATCTTAGACTTCTCTTCAACAGTTTGCTGTCCAGTTAGCACGATCTTCCAGCTCTGGGCTGTTTGCTGTCCAGTTAGCAGGATCTTCGACCTCTGGTCTACTGTTTGCTGTCCAGTTAGCAGGATCTTCGACCTCTGGGCTACTGTTTGCTGTCCAGTTAGAAGATCTTCGACCTCTGGGCTGCTGTGTGCTGTCTAGTTAGCAGGATCTTCGACCTCTGGGCTACTGTTCACTGTCAAGTTAGCAGGATCTTCGATCTCTGGGCTACTGTTTGCTGTCCAGTTAGCAGGATCTTCCACCTCTGGTCTACTGTTTGCTGTCCAGTTAGCAGGATCTTCGACCTCTGGTCTACTGTTTGCTGTCCAGTTAGCAGGATCTTCCACCTCTGTGCTGTTTGCTGTTCACTTAGCAGGATCTTCCACTTCTGTTCTACAGTTTGCATTCCAATTAGCAGGATCTTCCACCTCTGTGCTGTTTGCTGTTCACTTAGCAGGATCTTCCACATCTGATCTACAGTTTGCTGTCCAGTTAGCAGGATCTCTGCCCTCTATGCTACTGTTTGCTGTCTACTTAGCAGGATCTTTCACTTCTGGTCTACAGTTTGCATTCCAATTAGCACGATCTTCAACCTGTGTACAATTTGCTGTCCAGTATGCACGATCTTTGACATCTGGGCTATTGTTTGCTGTCCATTTAACTGGATCTTCGACCTCTAGTCTACTGTTTGCTGTCCATTTAACAGGATCTTCGACCTCTGGTCTACTGTTTGCTGTCCAGTTAGCAGGATCTTCCACCTCTGGGCTACTCTTTGCTGCCCAGTTAGCAGGATCTTCGACCACTGGTCCGTTTCCTGTCCAATTAGCAGGATCTTCGACCTCTGGGCTACTGTTTGCTGTCCAGTTAGAAGATCTTCGACCTCTGGGCTGCTGTGTGCTGTCTAGTTAGCAGGATCTTCGACCGCTGAGCTACTGTTTGCTATCCAGTTAGCAGGATCTTAGACTTCTCTTCAACAGTTTGCTGTCCAGTTAGCACGATCTTCCAGCTCTGGGCTGTTTGCTTTCCAGTTAGCAGGATCTATGCCCTCTGCGCTACTGTTTGCTCTCCAGTTAGCAGGATCTTCGACTTCTGGTCTACAGTGTGCTTTCCAATTAGCAGGATCTTCAGCCTCTGGGGGTTTTTGCTGACCAGTTAGATGGATCTTCGACCTCTGGGCTACTGTTCACTGTCAAGTTAGCAGGATCTTCGATCTCTGGGCTACTGTTTGCTGTCCAGTTAGCAGGATCTTCCACCTCTGATCTACTTTTTACTGTCCAGTTAGCAAGATATTCCACTTCTGTTCTACAGTTTGCATTCCAATTAGCAGGATCTTCCACCTCTGTGCTGTTTGCTGTTCACTTAGCAGGATCTTCCACATCTGATCTTACAGTTTACTGTACAGTTAGCAGGATCTTCCACCTCTGTGCTGTTTGCTGTTCACTTAGCAGGATCTTCCACATCTGATCTACAGTTTGCTGTCCAGTTAGCAGGATCTCTGCCCTCTTCTAGGACCCCTTTAGACAGGTCTAGCAGCAGATCTTTAGACTTTTGTCTACAGTTTGCATTCCAATTAGCACGATCTTCAACCTGTGTACAATTTGCTGTCCAGTATGCAGGATCTTTGAAATCTGGGCTATTGTTTGCTGTCCAGTTAGCAGGATCTTCGACCTCTGGTCTACTGTTTGCTGTCCATTTAACAGGATCTTCGACCTCTGATCTACTGTTTGCTGTCCAGTTAGCAGGATCTTCTACCACTAGGCTACTCCTTGCTGCCTTTAGACCAGGTTTTCTGTACAGGAACCCGCTTTAGACCAGGTTTTCTGTGCAGGAACCCGCTTTAGACCAGGTTTTCTGTACAGGAACCCGCTTTAGACCAGGTTTTCTGTACAGGAACCCGCTTTAGACCAGGTTTTCTGTACAGGAACCCGCTTTAGACCAGGATTTCTGTACAGGAACCCGCTTTAGACCAGGTTTTCTGTACAGGAACCCGCTTTAGACCAGGTTTTCTGCACAGGAACCCGCTTTAGACCAGGTTTTCTGCACAGGAACCCGCTTTAGACCAGGTTTTCTGTACAGGAACCCGCTTTAGACCAGGTTTTCTGTACAGGAACCCGCTTTAGACCAGGTTTTCTGCACAGGAACCCGCTTTAGACCAGGTTTTCTGCACAGGAACCCGCTTTAGACCAGGTTTTCTACACAGGAACCCGCTTTAGACCAGGTTTTCTGCACAGGAACCCGCTTTAGACCAGGTTTTCTGCACAGGAACCCGCTTTAGACCAGGTTTTCTGTACAGGAACCCGCTTTAGACCAGGTTTTCTGCACAGGAACCCGCTTTAGACCAGGTTTTCTGTACAGGAACCCGCTTTAGACCAGGTTTTTCTGTACAGGAACCCGCTTTAGACCAGGTTTTCTGTACAGGAACCCGCTTTAGACCAGGTTTTCTGCACAGGAACCCGCTTTAGACCAGGTTTTCTGCACAGGAACCCGCTTTAGACCAGGTTTTCTGCACAGGAACCCGCTTTAGACCAGGTTTTCTGCACAGGAACCCGCTTTAGACCAGGTTTTCTGCACAGGAACCCGTTTTAGACCAGGTTTTCTGCACAGGAACCCGCTTTAGACCAGGTTTTCTGTACAGGAACCCGCTTTAGACCAGGTTTTCTGTACAGGAACCCGCTTTAGACCAGGTTTTCTGTACAGGAACCCGCTTTAGACCAGGTTTTCTGCACAGGAACCCGCTTTAGACCAGGTTTTCTGTACAGGAACCCGCTTTAGACCAGGTTTTCTGCACAGGAACCCGCTTTAGACCAGGTTTTCTGCACAGGAACCCGCTTTAGACCAGGTTTTTCTGCACAGGAACCCGCTTTAGACCAGGTTTTCTGCACAGGAACCCGCTTTAGACCAGGTTTTCTGCACAGGAACCCGCTTTAGACCAGGTTTTCTGTACAGGAACCCGCTTTAGACCAGGTTTTCTGTACAGGAACCCGCTTTAGACCAGGTTTTCTGTACAGGAACCCGCTTTAGACCAGGTTTTCTGCACAGGAACCCGCTTTAGACCAGGTTTTCGGCACAGGAACCCGCTTTAGACCAGGTTTTCTGCACAGGAACCCGCTTTAGACCAGGTTTTCTGCACAGGAACCCGCTTTAGACCAGGTTTTCTGCACAGGAACCCGCTTTTGACCAGGTTTTCTGCACAGGAACCCGCTTTAGACCAGGTTTTCTGCACAGGAACCCGCTTTAGACCAGGTTTTCTGCACAGGAACCCGCTTTAGACCAGGTTTTCTGCACAGGAACCCGCTTTAGACCGGGTTTTCTGCACAGGAACCCGCTTTAGACCAGGTTTTCTGCACAGGAACCCGCTTTAGACCAGGTTTTCTGCACAGGAACCCGCTTTAGACCAGGTTTTCTGCACAGGAACCCGCTTTAGACCAGGTTTTCTGCACAGGAACCCGCTTTAGACCAGGTTTTCTGCACAGGAACCCGCTTTAGACCAGGTTTTCTGCACAGGAACCCGCTTTAGACCAGGTTTTCTGCACAGGAACCCGCTTTAGACCAGGTTTTCTGCACAGGAACCCCTTTAGACCAGGTTTTCTGCACAGGAACCCGCTTTAGACCAGGTTTTCTGCACAGGAACCCGCTTTAGACCAGGTTTTCTGCACAGGAACCCGCTTTAGACCAGGTTTTCTGCACAGGAACCCGCTTTAGACCAGGCTTTCTGCACAGGAACCCGCTTTAGACCAGGTTTTCTGCACAGGAACCCGCTTTAGACCAGGTTTTCTGCACAGGAACCCGCTTTAGACCAGGTTTTCTGCACAGGAACCCGCTTTAGACCAGGTTTTCTGCACAGGAACCCGCTTTAGACCAGGTTTTCTGCACAGGAACCCGCTTTAGACCAGGTTTTCTGCACAGGAACCCGCTTTAGACCAGGTTTTCTGCACAGGAACCCGCTTTAGACCAGGTTTTCTGCACAGGAACCCGCTTTAGACCAGGTTTTCTGTACAGGAACCCGCTTTAGACCAGGTTTTCTGCACAGGAACCCGCTTTAGACCAGGTTTTCTGTACAGGAACCCGCTTTAGACCAGGTTTTCTGTACAGGAACCCGCTTTAGACCAGGTTTTCTGTACAGGAACCCGCTTTAGACCAGGTTTTCTGCACAGGAACCCGCTTTAGACCAGGTTTTCTGCACAGGAACCCGCTTTAGACCAGGTTTTCTGCACAGGAACCCGCTTTAGACCAGGTTTTCTGCACAGGAACCCGCTTTAGACCAGGTTTTCTGCACAGGAACCCGCTTTAGACCAGGTTTTCTGCACAGGAACCCGCTTTAGACCAGGTTTTCTGCACAGGAACCCGCTTTAGACCAGGTTTTCTGCACAGGAACCCGCTTTAGACCAGTTTTTCTGCACAGGAACCCGCTTTAGACCAGGTTTTCTGCACAGGAACCCGCTTTAGACCAGGTTTTCTGCACAGGAACCCGCTTTAGACCAGGTTTTCTGCACAGGAACCCGCTTTAGACCAGGTTTTCTGCACAGGAACCCGCTTTAGACCAGGTTTTCTGCACAGGAACCCGCTTTAGACCAGGTTTTCTGCACAGGAACCCGCTTTAGACCAGTTTTTCTGCACAGGAACCCGCTTTAGACCAGGTTTTCTGCACAGGAACCCGCTTTAGACCAGGTTTTCTGCACAGGAACCCGCTTTAGACCAGGTTTTCTGCACAGGAACCCGCTTTAGACCAGGTTTTCTGTACAGGAACCCGCTTTAGACCAGGTTTTTTCTGCACAGGAACCCGCTTTAGACCAGGTTTTCTGCACAGGAACCCGCTTTAGACCAGGTTTTCTGTACAGGAACCCGCTTTAGACCAGGTTTTTTTTCTGCACAGGAACCCGCTTTAGACCAGGTTTTCTGCACAGGAACCCGCTTTAGACCAGGTTTTCTGCACAGGAACCCGCTTTAGACCAGGTTTTCTGCACAGGAACCCGCTTTAGACCAGGTTTTCTGCACAGGCACCCGCTTTAGACCAGGTTTTCTGCACAGGAACCCGCTTTAGACCAGGTTTTCTGCACAGGAACCCGCTTTAGACCAGGTTTTCTGTGCAGGAACCCGCTTTAGACCAGGTTTTCTGCACAGGAACCCGCTTTAGACCAGGTTTTCTGCACAGGAACCCGCTTTAGACCAGGTTTTCTGCAGGAACCCGCTTTAGACCAGGTTTTCTGCACAGGAACCCGCTTTAGACCAGGTTTTCTGCACAGGAACCCGCTTTAGACCAGGTTTTCTGCACAGGAACCCGCTTTAGACCAGGTTTTCTGCACAGGCACCCGCTTTAGACCAGGTTTTCTGCACAGGATCCCGCTTTAGACCAGGTTTTCTGCACAGGAACCCGCTTTAGACCAGGTTTTCTGCACAGGAACCCGCTTTAGACCAGGTTTTCTGCACAGGAACCCGCTTTAGACCAGGTTTTCTGCACAGGAACCCGCTTTAGACCAGGTTTTCTGCACAGGAACCCGCTTTAGACCAGGTTTTCTGCACAGGAACCCGCTTTAGACCAGGTTTTTTCTGCACAGGAACCCGCTTTAGACCAGGTTTTCTGCACAGGAACCCGCTTTAGACCAGGTTTTCTGCACAGGAACCCGCTTTAGACCAGGTTTTCTGCACAGCAACCCGCTTTAGACCAGGTTTTCTGCACAGGAACCCGCTTTAGACCAGGTTTTCTGCACAGGAACCCGCTTTAGACCAGGTTTTCTGCACAGGAACCCGCTTTAGACCAGGTTTTCTGCACAGGAACCCGCTTTAGACCAGGTTCTCTGCACAGGAACCCGCTTTAGACCAGGTTTTCTGCACAGGAACCCGCTTTAGACCAGGTTTTCTGCACAGGAACCCGCTTTAGACCAGGTTTTCTGCACAGGAACCCGCTTTAGACCAGGTTTTCTGTACAGGAACCCGCTTTAGACCAGGTTTTCTGCACAGGACCCCGCTTTAGACCAGGTTTTCTGCACAGGAACCCGCTTTAGACCAGGTTTTCTGCACAGGAACCCGCTTTAGACCAGGTTTTCTGCACAGGAACCCGCTTTAGACCAGGTTTTCTGCACAGGAACCCGCTTTGGACCAGGTTTTCTGCACAGGAACCCGCTTTAGACCAGGTTTTCTGCACAGGAACCCGCTTTAGACCAGGTTTTCTGCACAGGAACCCGCTTTAGACCAGGTTTTCTGCACAGGAACCCGCTTTAGACCAGGTTTTCTGCACAGGAACCCGCTTTAGACCAGGTTTTCTGCACAGGAACCNGCTTTAGACCAGGTTTTCTGCACAGGAACCCGCTTTAGACCAGGTTTTCTGCACAGGAACCCGCTTTAGACCAGGTTTTCTGCACAGGAACCCGCTTTAGACCAGGTTTTCTGCACAGGAACCCGCTTTAGACCAGGTTTTCTGCAGAGGAACCCGCTTTAGACCAGGTTTTCTGCACAGGAACCCGCTTTAGACCAGGTTTTCTGCACAGGAACCCGCTTTAGACCAGGTTTTCTGCACAGGAACCCGCTTTAGACCAGGTTTTCTGCACAGGAACCCGCTTTAGACCAGGTTTTCTGCACAGGAACCCGCTTTAGACCAGGTTTTTTCTGCACAGGAACCCGCTTTAGACCAGGTTTTCTGCACAGGAACCCGCTTTAGACCAGGTTTTCTGCACAGGAACCCGCTTTAGACCAGGTTTTCTGCACAGGAACCCGCTTTAGACCAGGTTTTCTGCACAGGAACCCGCCGCAGACCAGGTTTTCTGCACAGGAACCCGCTTTAGACCAGGTTTTCTGCACAGGAACCCGCTTTAGACCAGGTTTTCTGCACAGGAACCCGCTTTAGACCAGGTTTTCTGCATAGGAACCCGCTTTAGACCAGGTTTTCTGTACAGGAACCCGCTTTAGACCAGGTTTTTCTGCACAGGAACCCGCTTTAGACCAGGTTTTCTGCACAGGAACCCGCTTTAGACCAGGTTTTTCTGCACAGGAACCCGCTTTAGACCAGGTTTTTCTGTACAGGAACCCGCTTTAGACCAGGTTTTCTGCACAGGAACCCGCTTTAGACCAGGTTTTTTTAGACCAGGTTTTCTGCACAGGAACCCGCTTTAGACCAGGTTTTCTGCACAGGAACCCGCTTTAGACCAGGTTTTCTGCACAGGAACCCGCTTTAGACCAGGTTTTCTGCACAGGAACCCGCTTTAGACCAGTTTTTCTGCACAGGAACCCGCTTTAGACCAGGTTTTCTGCACAGGAACCCGCTTTAGACCAGGTTTTCTGCACAGGAACCCGCTTTAGACCAGGTTTTCTGCACAGGAACCCGCTTTAGACCAGGTTTTCTGCACAGGAACCCGCTTTAGACCAGGTTTTCTGCACAGGAACCCGCTTTAGACCAGGTTTTCTGCACAGGAACCCGCTTTAGACCAGGTTTTCTGCACAGGAACCCGCTTTAGACCAGGTTTTCTGTACAGGAACCCGCTTTAGACCAGGTTTTCTGCACAGGACCCCGCTTTAGACCAGGTTTTCTGCACAGGAACCCGCTTTAGACCAGGTTTTCTGCACAGGAACCCGCTTTAGACCAGGTTTTCTGCACAGGAACCCGCTTTAGACCAGGTTTTCTGCACAGGAACCCGCTTTAGACCAGGTTTTCTGCACAGGAACCCGCTTTAGACCAGGTTTTCTGCACAGGAACCCGCTTTAGACCAGGTTTTCTGTACAGGAACCCGCTTTAGACCAGGTTTTCTGCACAGGAACCCGCTTTAGACCAGGTTTTCTGCACAGGAACCCGCTTTAGACCAGGTTTTCTGTACAGGAACCCGCTTTAGACCAGGTTTTCTGCACAGGAACCCGCTTTAGACCAGGTTTTCTGCACAGGAACCCGCTTTAGACCAGGTTTTTCTGCACAGGAACCCGCTTTAGACCAGGTTTTCTGCACAGGAACCCGCTTTAGACCAGGTTTTCTGCACAGGAACCCGCTTTAGACCAGGTTTTCTGCACAGGAACCCGCTTTAGACCAGCTTTTCTGCACAGGAACCCTCTTTAGACCAGGTTTTCTGCTTAGGAACCCGATTTAGACCAGGTTTTCTGCACAGGATCCCGCTTTAGACCAGGTTTTCTGCACAGGAACCCGCTTTAGACCAGGTTTTCTGCACAGGAACCCGCTTTAGACCAGGTTTTTCTGCACAGGAACCCGCTTTAGACCAGGTTTTCTGCACAGGAACCCGCTTTAGACCAGGTTTTCTGCACAGGAACCCGCTTTAGACCAGGTTTTCTGCACAGGAACCCGCTTTAGACCAGTTTTTCTGCACAGGAACCCGCTTTAGACCAGGTTTTCTGCACAGGAACCCGCTTTAGACCAGGTTTTCTGCACAGGAACCCGCTTTAGACCAGGTTTTCTGCACAGGAACCCGCTTTAGACCAGGTTTTCTGCACAGGAACCCGCTTTAGACCAGGTTTTCTGCACAGGAACCCGCTTAGACCAGGTTTTCTGCACAGGAACCCGCTTTAGACCAGGTTTTCTGCACAGGAACCCGCTTTAGACCAGGTTTTCTGCACAGGAACCCGCTTTAGACCAGGTTTTCTGCACAGGAACCCGCTTTAGACCAGGTTTTCTGCACAGGAACCCGCTTTAGACCAGGTTTTCTGCACAGGAACCCGCTTTAGACCAGGTTTTCTGCACAGGAACCCGCTTTAGACCAGGTTTTCTGCACAGGAACCCGCTTTAGACCAGGTTTTCTGCACAGGAACCCGCTTTAGACCAGGTTTTCTGCACAGGAACCCGCTTTAGACCAGGCTTTCTGCACAGGAACCCGCTTTAGACCAGGTTTTCTGCACAGGAACCCGCTTTAGACCAGGTTTTCTGCACAGGAACCCGCTTTAGACCAGGTTCTCTGCACAGGAACCCGCTTTAGACCAGGTTTTCTGCACAGGAACCCGCTTTAGACCAGGTTTTCTGCACAGGAACCCGCTTTAGAGCAGGTTTTCTGCACAGGAACCCGCTTTAGACCAGGTTTTCTGCACAGGAACCCGCTTTAGACCAGGTTTTCTGCACAGGAACCCGCTTTAGACCAGGTTTTCTGCACAGGAACCCGCTTTAGACCAGGTTTTCTGGACAGGAACCCGCTTTAGACCAGGTTTTCTGCACAGGAACCCGCTTTAGACCAGGTTTTCTGCACAGGAACCCGCTTTAGACCAGGTTTTCTGCACAGGAACCCGCTTTAGACCAGGTTTTCTGTACAGGAACCCGCTTTAGACCAGGTTTTCTGTACAGGAACCCGCTTTAGACCAGGTTTTCTGCACAGGAACCCGCTTTAGACCAGGTTTTCTGCACAGGAACCCGCTTTAGACCAGGTTTTCTGCACAGGAACCCGCTTTAGACCAGGTTTTCTGCACAGGAACCCGCTTTAGACCAGGTTTTCTGCACAGGAACCCGCTTTAGACCAGGTTTTCTGCACAGGAACCCGCTTTAGAACAGGTTTTCTGTACAGGAACCCGCTTTAGACCAGGTTTTCTGCACAGGAACCCGCTTTAGACCAGGTTTTCTGCACAGGAACCCGCTTTAGACCAGGTTTTCTGCACAGGAACCCGCTTTAGACCAGGTTTTCTGCACAGGAACCCGCTTTAGACCAGTTTTTCTGCACAGGAACCCGCTTTAGACCAGGTTTTCTGCACAGGAACCCGCTTTAGACCAGGTTTTCTGCACAGGAACCCGCTTTAGACCAGGTTTTCTGCACAGGAACCCGCTTTAGACCAGGTTTTCTGCACAGGAACCCGCTTTAGACCAGGTTTTCTGCACAGGAACCCGCTTTAGACCAGGTTTTCTGTACAGGAACCCGCTTTAGACCAGGTTTTCTGCACAGGAACCCGCTTTAGACCAGGTTTTCTGCACAGGAACCCGCTTTAGACCAGGTTTTCTGCACAGGAACCCGCTTTAGACCAGGTTTTCTGCACAGGAACCCGCTTTAGACCAGGTTTTCTGCACAGGAAACCGCTTTAGACCAGGTTTTCTGCACAGGAACCCGCTTTAGACCAGGTTTTCTGCACAGGAACCCGCTTTAGACCAGGTTTTCTGCACAGGAACTCGCTTTAGACCAGGTTTTCTGCACAGGAACCCGCTTTAGACCAGGTTTTCTGCACAGGAACCCGCTTTAGACCAGGTTTTCTGCACAGGAACCCGCTTTAGACCAGGTTTTCTGCACAGGAACCCGCTTTAGACCAGGTTTTCTGCACAGGAACCCGCTTTAGACCAGGTTTTCTGCACAGGAACCCGCTTTAGACCAGGTTTTCTGCACAGGAACCCGCTTTAGACCGGTTTTTCTGCACAGGAACCCGCTTTAGACCAGGTTTTCTGCACAGGAACCCGCTTTAGACCAGGTTTTCTGCACAGGAACCCGCTTTAGACCAGGTTTTCTGCACAGGAACCCGCTTTAGACCAGGTTTTCTGCACAGGAACCCGCTTTAGACCAGGTTTTGTGCACAGGAACCCGCTTTAGACCAGGTTTTCTGCACAGGAACCCGCTTTAGACCAGGTTTTCTGCACAGGAACCCGCTTTAGACCAGGTTTTCTGCACAGGAACCCGCTTTAGACCAGGTTTTCTGCACAGGAACCCGCTTTAGACCAGGTTTTTTCTGCACAGGAACCCGCTTTAGACCAGGTTTTTTTCTGCACAGGAACCCGCTTTAGACCAGGTTTTCTGCACAGGAACCCGCTTTAGACCAGGTTTTCTGCACAGGAACCCGCTTTAGACCAGGTTTTCTGCACAGGAACCCGCTTTAGACCAGGTTTTCTGCACAGGAACCCGCTTTAGACCAGGTTTTCTGCACAGGAACCCGCTTTAGACCAGGTTTTCTGCACAGGAACCCGCTTTAGACCAGTTTTTCTGCACAGGAACCCGCTTTAGACCAGGTTTTCTGCACAGGAACCCGCTTTAGACCAGGTTTTCTGCACAGGAACCCGCTTTAGACCAGGTTTTCTGCACAGGAACCCGCTTTAGACCAGGTTTTCTGCACAGGAACCCGCTTTAGACTAGGTTTTCTGCACAGGAAACCGCTTTAGACCAGGTTTTCTGCACAGGAACCCGCTTTAGACCAGGTTTTCTGCACAGGAACCCGCTTTAGACCAGGTTTTCTGCACAGGAACCCGCTTTAGACCAGGTTTTCTGCACAGGAACCCGCTTTAGACCAGGTTTTCTGCACAGGAACCCGCTTTAGACCAGGTTTTCTGCACAGGAACCCGCTTTAGACCAGGTTTTCTGCACAGGAACCCCCTTTAGACGAGGTTTTCTGTACAGGAACCCTCTTTAGACCAGGTTTTCTGCACAGGAACCCGCTTTAGACCAGGTTTTCTGCACAGGAACCCGCTTTAGACCAGGTTTTCTGCACAGGAACCCGCTTTAGACCAGGTTTTCTGCACAGGAACCCGCTTTAGACCAGGTTTTCTCACAGGAACCCGCTTTAGACCAGGTTTTCTGCACAGGAACCCGCTTTAGACCAGGTTTTCTGCACAGGAACCCGCTTTAGACCAGGTTTTCTGCACAGGAACCCGCTTTAGACCAGGTTTTCTGCACAGGAACCCGCTTTAGACCAGGTTTTCTGCACAGGAACCCGCTTTAGACCAGGTTTTCTGCACAGGAACCCGCTTTAGACCAGTTTTTCTGTACAGGAACCCGCTTTAGACCAGGTTTTCTGCACAGGAACCCGCTTTAGACCAGGTTTTCTGCACAGGAACCCGCTTTAGACCAGGTTTTCTGCACAGGAACCCGCTTTAGACCAGGTTTTCTGCACAGGAACCCGCTTTAGACCAGGTTTTCTGCACAGGAACCCGCTTTAGACCAGGTTTTCTGCACAGGAACCCCCTTTAGACCAGGTTTTCTGCACAGGAACCCGCTTTAGACCAGGTTTTCTGCACAGGAACCCGCTTTAGACCAGGTTTTCTGCACAGGAACCCGCTTTAGACCAGGTTTTCTGCACAGGAACCCGCTTTAGACCAGGTTTTCTGCACAGGAACCCGCTTTAGACCAGTTTTTCTGCACAGGAACCCGCTTTAGACCAGGTTTTCTGCACAGGAACCCGCTTTAGACCAGGTTTTCTGCACAGGAACCCGCTTTAGACCAGGTTTTCTGCACAGGAACCCGCTTTAGACCAGGTTTTCTGCACAGGAACCCGCTTTAGACCAGGTTTTCTGCACAGGAACCCGCTTTAGACCAGGTTTTCTGCACAGGAACCCGCTTTAGACCAGGTTTTCTGTACAGGAACCCGCTTTAGACCAGGTTTTCTGCACAGGAACCCGCTTTAGACCAGGTTTTCTGCACAGGAACCCGCTTTAGACCAGGTTTTCTGTACAGGAACCCGCTTTAGACCAGGTTTTCTGTACAGGAACCCGCTTTAGACCAGGTTTTCTGTTCAGGAACCCGCTTTAGACCAGGTTTTCTGTACAGGAACCCGCTTTAGACCAGGTTTTCTGTACAGGAACCCGCTTTAGACCAGGTTTTCTGCACAGGAACCCGCTTTAGACCAGGTTTTCTGCACAGGAACCCGCTTTAGACCAGGTTTTCTGCACAGGAACCCGCTTTAGACCAGGTTTTCTGCACAGGAACCCGCTTTAGACCAGGTTTTCTGCACAGGAACCCGCTTTAGACCAGGTTTTCTGCACAGGAACCCGCTTTAGACCAGGTTTTCTGCACAGGAACCCGCTTTAGACCAGGTTTTCTGCACAGGAACCCGCTTTAGACCAGGTTTTTTTGTACAGGAACCCGCTTTAGACCAGGTTTTCTGCACAGGAACCCGCTTTAGACCAGGTTTTCTGCACAGGAACCCGCTTTAGACCAGGTTTTCTGCACAGGAACCCGCTTTAGACCAGTTTTTTCTGTACAGGAACCCGCTTTAGACCAGGTTTTCTGTACAGGAACCCGCTTTAGACCAGGTTTTCTGCACAGGAACCCGCTTTAGACCAGGTTTTCTGCACAGGAACCCGCTTTAGACCAGGTTTTCTGCACAGGAACCCGCTTTAGACCAGGTTTTCTGCACAGGAACCCGTTTTAGACCAGGTTTTTCTGCACAGGAACCCGCTTTAGACCAGGTTTTCTGCACAGGAACCCGCTTTAGACCAGGTTTTCTGCACAGGAACCCGCTTTAGACCAGGTTTTCTGCACAGGAACCCGCTTTAGACCAGGTTTTCTGCACAGGAACCCGCTTTTGACCAGGTTTTCTGCACAGGAACCCGCTTTTGACCAGGTTTTCTGCACAGGAACCCGCTTTAGACTATTTTTTCTGCACAGGAACCCGCTTTAGACCAGGTTTTCTGCACAGGAACCCGCTTTAGACCAGGTTTTCTGCACAGGAACCCGCTTTAGACCAGGTTTTCTGCACAGGAACCCGCTTTAGACCAGGTTCTCTGCACAGGAACCCGCTTTAGACCAGGTTTTCTGCACAGGAACCCGCTTTAGACCAGGTTTTCTGCACAGGAACCCGCTTTAGACCAGGTTTTCTGCACAGGAACCCGCTTTAGACCAGGTTTTCTGCACAGGAACCCGCTTTAGACCAGGTTTTCTGCACAGGAACCCGCTTTAGACCAGGTTCTCTGTACAGGAACCCGCTTTAGACCAGGTTTTCTGCACAGGAACCCGCTTTAGACCAGGTTTTCTGCACAGGAACCCGCTTTAGACCAGGTTTTCTGCACAGGAACCCGCTTTAGACCAGGTTTTCTGCACAGGAACCCGCTTTAGACCAGGTTTTCTGCACAGGAACCCGCTTTAGACCAGGTTTTCTGTACAGGAACCCGCTTTAGACCAGGTTTTCTGTACAGGAACCCGCTTTAGACCAGGTTTTCTGCACAGGAACCCGCTTTAGACCAGGTTTTCTGTACAGGAACCCGCTTTAGACCAGGTTTTCTGTACAGGAACCCGCTTTAGACCAGGTTTTCTGCACAGGAACCCGCTTTAGACCAGGTTTTCTGCACAGGAACCCGCTTTAGACCAGTTTTTCTGCACAGGAACCCGCTTTAGACCAGGTTTTCTGCACAGGAACCCGCTTTAGACCAGGTTTTCTGTACAGGAACCCGCTTTAGACCAGGTTTTCTGTACAGGAACCCGCTTTAGACCAGGTTTTCTGTACAGGAACCCGCTTTAGACCAGGTTTTCTGCACAGGAACCCGCTTTAGACCAGGTTTTCTGCACAGGAACCCGCTTTAGACCAGGTTTTCTGCACAGGAACCCGCTTTAGACCAGGTTTTCTGCACAGGAACCCGCTTTAGACCAGGTTTTCTGCACAGGAACCCGCTTTAGACCAGGTTTTCTGCACAGGAACCCGCTTTAGACCAGGTTTTCTGTACAGGAACCCGCTTTAGACCAGGTTTTCTGCACAGGAACCCGCTTTAGACCAGGTTTTCTGCACAGGAACCCGCTTTAGACCAGGTTTTCTGCACAGGAACCCGCTTTAGACCAGGTTTTCTGCACAGGAACCCGCTTTAGACCAGGTTTTCTGCACAGGAACCCGCTTTAGACCAGGTTTTCTGCACAGGAACCCGCTTTAGACCAGGTTTTCTGCACAGGAACCCGCTTTAGACCAGGTTTTCTGCACAGGAACCCGCTTTAGACCAGGTTTTCTGCACAGGAACCCGCTTTAGACCAGGTTTTCTGCACAGGAACCCGCTTTAGACCAGGTTTTCTGCACAGGAACCCGCTTTAGACCAGGTTTTCTACACAGGAACCCGCTTTAGACCAGGTTTTCTGCACAGGAACCCGCTTTAGACCAGGTTTTCTGCACAGGAACCCGCTTTAGACCAGGTTTTCTGCACAGGAACCCGCTTTAGACCAGGTTTTCTGCACAGGAACCCGCTTTAGACCAGTTTTTCTGCACAGGAACCCGCTTTAGACCAGGTTTTCTGCACAGGAACCCGCTTTAGACCAGGTTTTCTGCACAGGAACCCGCTTTAGACCAGGTTTTCTGTACAGGAACCCGCTTTAGACCAGGTTTTCTGTACAGGAACCCGCTTCAGACCATGTTTTCTGCACAGGAACCCGCTTTAGACCAGGTTTTCTGCACAGGAACCCGCTTTAGACCAGGTTTTCTGCACAGGAACCCGCTTTAGACCAGGTTTTCTGCACAGGAACCCGCTTTAGACCAGGTTTTCTGCACAGGAACCCGCTTTAGACCAGGGTTTCTGCACAGGAACCCGCTTTAGACCAGGTTTTCTGCACAGGAACCCGCTTTAGACCAGGTTTTCTGCACAGGAACCCGCTTTAGACCAGGTTTTCTGCACAGGAACCCGCTTTAGACCAGGTTTTCTGCACAGGAACCCGCTTTAGACCAGGTTTTCTGGCACAGGAACCCGCTTTAGACCAGGTTTTCTGCACAGGAACCCGCTTTAGACCAGGTTTTCTGCACAGGAACCCGCTTTAGACCAGGTTTTCTGCACAGGAACCCGCTTTAGACCAGGTTTTCTGCACAGGAACCCGCTTTAGACCAGGTTTTCTGCACAGGAACCCCTTTAGACCAGGTTTTCTGCACAGGAACCCGCTTTAGACCAGGTTTTCTGCACAGGAACCCGCTTTAGACCAGGTTTTCTGCACAGGAACCCGCTTTAGACCAGGTTTTTCTGCACAGGAACCCGCTTTAGACCAGGTTTTCTGCACAGGAACCCGCTTTAGACCAGGTTTTCTGTACAGGAACCCGCTTTAGACCAGGTTTTCTGCACAGGAACCCGCTTTAGACCAGGTTTTCTGCACAGGAACCCGCTTTAGACCAGGTTTTCTGCACAGGAACCCGCTTTAGACCAGGTTTTCTGTACAGGAACCCGCTTTAGACCAGGTTTTCTGCACAGAAACCCGCTTTAGACCAGGTTTTCTGTACAGGAACCCGCTTTAGACCAGGTTTTCTGCACAGGAACCCGCTTTAGACCAGGTTTTCTGCACAGGAACCCGCTTTAGACCAGGTTTTCTGCACAGGAACCCGCTTTAGACCAGGTTTTCTGCACAGGAACCCGCTTTAGACCAGGAACCCGCTTTAGACCAGGTTTTCTGCACAGGAACCCGCTTTAGACCAGGTTTTCTGCACAGGAACCCGCTTTAGACCAGGTTTTCTGCACAGGAACCCGCTTTAGACCAGGTTTTCTGCACAGGAACCCGCTTAAGACCAGGTTTTCTGCACAGGAACCCGCTTTAGACCAGGTTTTCTGCACAGGAACCCGCTTTAGACCAGGTTTTCTGCACAGGAACCCGCTTTAGACCAGGTTTTCTGCACAGGAACCCGCTTTAGACCAGTTTTTCTGCACAGGAACCCGCTTTAGACCAGGTTTTCTGCACAGGAACCCGCTTTAGACCAGGTTTGCTTTAGACCAGGTTTTCTGCACAGGAACCCGCTTTAGACCAGGTTTTCTGCACAGGAACCCGCTTTAGACCAGGTTTTTCTGCACAGGAACCCGCTTTAGACCAGGTTTTCTGCACAGGAACCCGCTTTAGACCAGGTTTTCTGCACAGGAACCCGCTTTAGACCAGGTTTTCTGCACAGGAACCCGCTTTAGACCAGGTTTTCTGCACAGGAACCCGCTTTAGACCAGGTTTTCTGCACAGGAACCCGCTTTAGACCAGGTTTTCTTCACAGGAACCCGCTTTAGACCAGGTTTTCTGCACAGGAACCCGCTTTAGACCAGGTTTTCTGCACAGGAACCCGCTTTAGACCAGGTTTTCTGCACAGGAACCCGCTTTAGACCAGGTTTTCTGCACAGGAACCCGCTTTAGACCAGGTTTTCTGCACAGGAACCCGCTTTAGACCAGTTTTTCTGCACAGGAACCCGCTTTAGACCAGGTTTTCTGTACAGGAACCCGCTTTAGACCAGGTTTTCTGTACAGGAACCCGCTTTAGACCAGGTTTGCTGTACAGGAACCCGCTTTAGACCAGGTTTTCTGCACAGGAACCCGCTTTAGACCAGGTTTTCTGCACAGGAACCCGCTTTAGACCAGGTTTTCTGCACAGGAACCCGCTTTAGACCAGGTTTTCTGTACAGGAACCCGCTTTAGACCAGGTTTTCTGTACAGGAACCCGCTTTAGACCAGGTTTTCTGCACAGGAACCCGCTTTAGACCAGGGTTTCTGCACAGGAACCCGCTTTAGACCAGGTTTTCTGCACAGGAACCCGCTTTAGACCAGGTTTTCTGCACAGGAACCCGCTTTAGACCAGGTTTTCTGCACAGGAACCCGCTTTAGACCAGGTTTTCTGCACAGGAACCCGCTTTAGACCAGGTTTTCTGCACAGGAACCCGCTTTAGACCAGGTTTTCTGCACAGGAAACCGCTTTAGACCAGGTTTTCTGCACAGGAACCCGCTTTAGACCAGGTTTTCTGCACAGGAACCCGCTTTAGACCAGGTTTTCTGCACAGGAACCCGCTTTAGACCAGGTTTTCTGCACAGGAACCCGCTTTAGACCAGGTTTTCTGCACAGGAACCCGCTTTAGACCAGGTTTTCTGCACAGGAACCCGCTTTAGACCAGGTTTTCTGCACAGGAACCCGCTTTAGACCAGGTTTTCTGCACAGGAACCCGCTTTAGACCAGGTTTTCTGCACAGGAACCCGCTTTAGACCAGGTTTTCTGCACAGGAACCCGCTTTAGACCAGGTTTTCTGCACAGGAACCCGCTTTAGACCAGGTTTTCTGCACAGGAACCCGCTTTAGACCAGTTTTTCTGCACAGGAACCCGCTTTAGACCAGGTTTTCTGCACAGGAACCCGCTTTAGACCAGGTTTTCTGCACAGGAACCCGCTTTAGACCAGGTTTTCTGCACAGGAACCCGCTTTAGACCAGGTTTTCTGCACAGGAACCCGCTTTAGACCAGGTTTTCTGTACAGGAACCCGCTTTAGACCAGGTTTTCTGCACAGGAACCCGCTTTAGACCAGGTTTTCTGCACAGGAACCCGCTTTAGACCAGGTTTTCTGCACAGGAACCCGCTTTAGACCAGGTTTTCTGCACAGGAACCCGCTTTAGACCAGGTTTTCTGCACAGGACCCCGCTTTAGACCAGGTTTTCTGCACAGGAACCCGCTTTAGACCAGGTTTTCTGCACAGGAACCCGCTTTAGACCAGGTTTTCTGCACCCCCCTCTCCTAGCAAACTCTTATCTCTTTCCTTTTCGCCCCACAGGAACTGCCCTTCCCGCTTTCACCCTTCAAACACCTTTCCCTTCCCTTTTTAAACCCAGAACCATTCCCCCTTCCCCTTCCCCCTCCGCTTTTAAAAACTTTCCCACTCCTTCTCCTCCCCCCCTTTTTTCTCCTCTTCGTTTCTGCCCCAAGACTCCCCTCGGGCTCCCCACTTGCTCTCTCAAACATTCTTCCCTCCCTGCCTCTTTGCGTTAATCCCTCTCCCCCTCCCCTTCCCCTCCGAACCACCCCTCTGCAACCCCTCCCCGTCCCTCAACCCCACCTCCCACTCCCCAAACACCCTCCCCTTCCCCTAACTCCCCCCCCTCAACCTTCCCAAAAACCCCCTCCCCCCCCCCCCAACCCCCCTTCTCCTCCCCCCCTTTCTAAACCCGCCCTCCTCCTTTCTCTTCCCTTCTCCCAACTCGGGCCTCCCCACACCTCATTCCTCATGAACCCCTCCCCATCTGGCTCCCCTACCCTTCCTTGTTTATAGTGCTCCCCGACCCCCCCCCCCACCCCCTATAACTCCCCCGCCGCCTCCCTTTCCCCTCCCCCCCCCCCCCTTTCTCGACCTCACTACCTCTCCCCTAACTCTCCCTGCTCGAAGCCCCCTCTTCCCCCTCCTCCCCAACCCCTATACCCCTTCCGCTCCTCAGCAGGACCTTTCTCCCTCCCAACTCGCTCTCCCCTCCTACCTCTTCTCCCCCTGCCTCCTTCTCTCCCCCACTCGGGGGTTGCAACCCCCCTTTTCACGGTGCCTCTCCGACCCTCCCTCGCTTATCCCTCTGCCCCCCCCCCTGGATTCGTGCTGATCTTGACTTTTCTCCCTGCACTCTTACAAACCCCCACCTAACCTCTTACCCTACTCCCCAACTCCTCCCAGACCCCATAAACTCCCTCCTACTCACTGCGTTCTTCTCTTTTTCTCCTTCCCCAGCGTCTCTTTCGCAACTAAACTCCCACCCTCACCCCTATTCACCACTCCTATCCCATTTAACCTCCTTGCTCCCGGTCCGTCTCATTCCCTTTTAACCCCACTTTGCCCTTCTCCCAAAACCCCTATACACTCTTGCCCTTCCCTTTCTCCCGCCTCATACCCTTCCTCGCATGCGCCTTTTTTCCTCTGCCTGGAACTTTCAAATTTCCTCTCCCTCCCTCGCTTATCCGCCCCCATCGTTGTCCCTCAAACTACCCTCTCTCCTTCTGTTCCCCTCCAATGTCCCTCCCCTCTTCCTTGTCCACCTTTCTCCCCTAGCCCTCCTGTACCGCACCCTTCACCAACCCTGTCCTTACCCCCGCTCATTTCTCCCTACTACCGTTCACCCCACTTCTCTTCTCCCCTCCACCTATTTCTCTCTCCCCCCTCCGCACCTTCATTCTCCCAAACGGTGGTTCCTCCCCTTCAACCCCTCCCCCCCCACCTGTTGCTCTCCCCTCCTCCTCACAAACCCCCTTCCACCAACCCTGCCCTTCCGCTAATCCTCTCAATCCGACACAGCCCTCCCCCTCGATTCCCTCATTGGACTTCTCTCACAACTTCCTCGCCCTTCTTTCCCCCTCCTCTTTTCACCCCTACCCCCGGCCCCCCTCCCCGCATCCGTTTTTCCGGCTTAGACCGCCAATTCTTCAAATCAATATTCCAGGCTTCCCCCCATCAACCGCTTTCTAAGAGTAGTATTTTTTCTTGCTCCGCTCCCCTTTTCTTACCCCCTCACAGTCCCCAGGGAAAACCTTCCTTTTCTCTCCACCGCTTTTACTCCCTGCTGCTCTCCTTGGTGAACAAAGACCCCTTCCCTCCTTCCGAGCCTTTCCCGCTTCTTTTACCCCCATTCGTCCCTTCGAAGTTCCCCTGCTCCCTTTCTTCTTAAACTCAGCCTTCCCCGCTTCGCGGCTCTCCCTTCGAATCCACGCTTACTCCCCACGCTATCCATTCAGCTACAATTAATTAAGCCCCCCGCTCTTCCTGAACCACATTCTCTTTCTCTCCAGCTGATCTCTTTTTCACCGCTCTGTTAGCCGTTTCTCATTACCTCTCCATCCCCCTCTTCCCCCCCGCTTGCTTCTTAAGATCCTCAGTCGTTTTTCTTAACCCCTCTATTTTCCTCCTTCTGCCCTTACTTCCGCTAGTTTCATCCTTCCATGACGCTTTTTAATCCCCTTCTTTCTCGCTCGAACCTCTTCCTTCCTCGCACTACACCCATACCTACTTTTCTTCACGCCTCTCTTCGTACAGCCTCCCAGCTGCACCCCCCTCAACTCTTCTCATTCTTGCCACCTCCAGGAACCCTCCTCCCCTTCCTTAATGAACCTTTCTTTCTCCCCCCTGTCCCTCCTCCCCCACTCTTTCTCTCTCTAATACACCGAATATCTCTCACCGCCGCCTTTTTCTCCTTTCTCTCCACCCATACCCTCCTAACTTTTTCGGCCCTTCTTCCCCTTCTGTCTCCTTCCTCCTTGCTTCGCATCATCACGGACCCAAATCTCACACACTCGCCCTCGTCGCGGCCTGCCCCTCTCGCTCATGCCTTCATCGCTACGCAACCATTTCTGCGCCTCAATTACTCGTATTCGCCTATCCGCTCAAGCCTCCATTAACCTCCTACTCTTACCATAAACCCCTCCAATTAACGTACTCCCTTGCTCCCCGTCATCCTAATCATCATACTTAGGGGCAACTCCTTTACTGCTGGAAGATACCCCCCTGTCCCTCCCTACCCCCTCGCCCAGTTTCTTCCGCCCTATCCTTCCTTGTCTGGTTTTCCCCTCCCTTCCCCGCTGCCCTTCCGCCCCCTCCGCCTATGTCATTTTTTTGCGTCGGCCCCCATCGTCCTGCCTGCCTTCGGTTCTCTCCCCCGGCCATCCCCCACCCCCGCAACTAACGCAAAACACCGTGACTCTCATAGAAACCCACAATATGCACCTCCCCTCTCAGAAGAGGGGAAAACAAGAACCCCTCCAAAAAACACCCGAGCGCGTACACCTACTTCCCTAGGAAGACCTCACCGGTCCCTCCTGCGCTTCGAATCCCGATTCCCCTCTCTCCCCTTCTCAACTTTATTATATACTCGCTCTCTCTGCTCCTCGTCACTTCCTGCGTTCCCTCTCGACACCTTTTCCCTCCCTGGCACCCCCGCATCTAAACTACCATTCGCTTCGCTCCTGCGCCATCCCTACCGTCCGCTTCTTTTCTATAAACTGCTCTACTAACCACTTCTCCAGTTTATGCCCATACACCGCGCTAACGCCGCCGGGCCCACAACGCCATAGACCTTCGCTCTTCCGCCCTTTCCCCGCTCCTCGCTCTACCGTCACGAAATTCTCCCGCTCTGCTTTCTTTGTGCTCATACCGTAGGCTCCGGCTAAATCATTTAAACCTCTGACTTCAATTTCATACCTTTCCTTCTCCTCCATCTTCTGCCTCTCTCCCTGAATTATTTCTACACCTACCTTCAATCTTTCGGATATCTCCCCACTTCGTCGCATGCTCTGATCTCTCTACCGTCTCCCTCTTCCTACAAGTATTTATACCCCTACTCTCACGATCGGTCGGCCTTCACTCCCTGAATCGATCCCCCTGACAACTCTTTCCCGGTCGAACCCGCACCCCCACAACGTCCCGTACCATGCGGCTGCCGTACCCCCGATTGAAAACTTTTCCCCCCCGCTCCTCGGCGTCTTTCCCGGCCCCCAACCTATACCCTCCCTCCCACACAGGTCTGTCCCCGAAACTCCCGCACCCCCCCCCACCCTCGCCGCTCTTAAAAAGAACCCTACAGTCGCCTGCAGTTCTCTCACCTCTTCGTATTATCGTAAATGGATTACAATAAATACGGCTCTTTCTGGCTCCTCGTTCCTTCTTTCTCGTATTATTATTTATCCGCCTTTCAAACTGAACATTTCTATTTTCCGTTATTTATTTTTTATATTTCTCAATACTGCGTCTTTCCTTGTATCTACCTTGTATTTCTCTTTTTCTATTTATTTTTTCTATTCCTCCCGCTTCACCCTTCACTCTTTACTCAAACTTATCTTTCATTTTCTAGCCTATCCTTTAATTCTTAACTCTTTGCTCTTTCCCTCGCTTATTTCTTTTTTTTCTTTTTCATTTTCGCCTTTGTTATTTTTATCCTCTTCCTTTTTTCCTTTATTTTTTTTCCTCGATGCTCTTTTCTGCGCGCATTTCTGTTTTCTTACTTTTGCTCGTCCTTCCTCTTCTTCTTTTCTATCTTCTCATTTTGCTCCTTCCCTTTTTCTCCCACTTTATTTTTTTCTTTCGCCCCCGTTCGGCCTCTTCTATTTTTTTTCTTTTTCAACTCCCCTCTCTTCGCTCCCTTTTTTTCGTATTTCTTCTCGCTCTCTTACTTCATTTTCCTCTTACTTTTCTCGGCCGCTCGCCTCTCCCCTGTTTTATTTCCTTTCTGCTTTCTTATTATTTACGCTCTGTCAGGCGTCTCGATTTTTCTGTTTTTTCTTTGTTTCATCTCTTTTCTTTGTCTTCCTCTCTCTTATTCTTTTTCTTCTCGTACCTCTCCTCTCTGAAAGACTTCCCCTCTCTTCGCGAGCTCGCTCTCCTCTTCTTCCGCGCTGCTCGAACTACACGCCGGTCGCTCAGGCTTCCTTTCTTCGCTTTACTTTCTCTGCCAAAAACTCCCCTTCTCTCCATTATCTCTTCGTATTTCTTATCGCTATTCCTCGCTCCTTCTTGGCCTTTTCCTGTCTCGAGGAAACTCTCGACTGTAGCTCTAGGACTTTCCTTTCTTCTGCTCCTTCCTTATCTTTTTCTGTCCTTCTCTCTTCTATGTCTGTTTTTCTCGTACTTACTTTCTCTCCGGCCTCTACTCCTGCTTCCTCCTTCGGGATACCTTCGCTCTTAAAGAGGTTAAGAGCCCGCCCGCTCTTTTCTGCTCAGTCTCGAAAACCAAGAACTTTCAGCACCGTATCTTTCTTCTCTCTCGACCCCAAACGTGCCTCTTCACGCGGCGGTACCAGTAAAGACCGCTACCATTACTCTCTCGGCCTCCCAGCTGTCAAACCCGACTCTAGCTCTTTCTTTCGCTCCCTCTTCTCCGCCTCCTCAACGCGTTCGCTCCCTACCCACTTTTCAACTCCCCATTTAAAACCCGACCGCTTCCC
>JAMPIV010020416.1:0-122500 GCA_024509875.1 Oreohelix idahoensis
GACCCCCCGCAATACAAAAGCTTCCAATGTAAAGGACCTCCTGACAGTCCTGGCTGCCTGGAATACTATGTGCAGATAAATTAAAATAGTCCATATGTAACTCCTTGCTAATGGTACATGGACAGATGGAGAAGGCAGTGGAGGACTGTTACTCTTCATACCAATATGTGAAACGAACTGACCACTCGTTAAAAAACCAGTTGGAATACTGGCAAATTGGAAAATTTGAGACAAGCCAGGAACAAAGCATGCTGCTTATTATAATAAAATAGCGAAGGATAGAGAACTTGCTGTAGGGGAGAAGGTTCTTCCTTCTATTGCCAGGCAGCAACAATAAACTTCAGATCCGGATGGCAATGGGCCATATAACAGTTTTTGTGAAAAGGTATCCAGAACAAATTATAAGATAGGACAAAAATGGGAAAGTGAGAACGTCTATCATGTGAACCATTGTGAAGAAATATTCTGGGACAGCCAAATCCAGGAGGGATCACATTTTAATGGCCTTGTCGTATCGCCACCGAGATGAAAAATGAACCTCTCTCCTCGGTTGAAATATCCACTGAAAACCAGTGAAACGTTTTGCACAGGTGAGAATCAGTAATCACTGCTGACAAAAGGACAGGAAGGAGAAGGTTCAACAGGTCCTGGAAGAAACATACAGATGTGTTAACTGATAAAACCGGGACACACAAATTTGTTGTCAAATGATATAAACTACTAGACCCAGCACCCATCTGTATGAGGCCTTATTTTTTTTATACCGTTCGCTAAGGAAAAAGCTTTGAAAGAGGAGATTGATTATTTGTTAAAAGAAGGGATTATTTCTCACAGTGAGTCTCCTTACAGTTCCTGTGTAGTTTTGTTGCGGAAACCACAGGAGAACATAGACTGTGCATAGATTACAGGAAACTGAATGCTGTCACAGAAGGTCAGGTGGATCCATTACCTGATACCACTCACTTTTTTGCCAGGCTGAAGAAGGCAAAATATTTTTCTAGGAGTGGATCTTAGCAAAGGCTATTTCCAGATTCCAGTAAAGCCTGAGTGTTTCGACCTTATTTGGCCTTTAGCACCTCGGAAGGTCATTATGAGTTCAACATGTTACCATTTGGTTTGAAAAATGCCCCGAGCGTGTTTTCTAGGATGATGCGAAAATTGCTGGATCCCCTGAAAAATCCATGTATTTCGAATTTTATGGATGATATCCTCATTGCTACGGAAACATTTGAGGAACACGTTACCTCTTTGAATATGCTGTTTGATAGACTCAGAGAGGCTAACTTAACCGCTAGGCCAACAAAATGCTGTATTGGTTGTAAAGAGTTGGAATTCTTGGGGATACAGTACATCAGGGTAGCATGACCCCTGATTCCCAAGAATCTGGAAAAACAAAAAAGCGCCCCTAGACCACAAACAAAAAAAGATGTGCGATCTTTCGTGTCTCTGTGTGGTTTTTTACCAAAAGGGCGCTACATTATTGCAAAGGTCCTCCTCACAAGATGGGGAATTGAACCCAGTCGCTTATGCTAGCCGCAAATTGAACAAGGCGGAAAAAAATTACTCAACCAGTGAAAAAGAATGTCTCGCTTTAATATGGGCGATAAAGAAATTCCAGATTTATTTATATGGCAGGACATTTGTGGTCCAAACGGACCATTCCCCCCTCGTGTTCTTGTCACAGGCCAAGCATGAAAATTCTAGATTATTGAGATGGTCTCTCTTGTTGCAACCATACTCATTTTTAATAGAACACATTCCCGAGCAGACATCCTTATGATGAAGATCAGAAAAACGAGTAAGACTTCATGGAGCTACGTTATCTCGCATATTATAACCTGCAAATGAATGCATGTTTTAGGATGGGAGGTGTGTAGCAAAATATGCGAGAATAAACGCTCAATTCAGTACGATTTAGGCATAAAACGATAATAAATACATTTGCCCGCATGTGTCTGACGGTTGGCCTCTTCGACGCCAGCAGGCTGCTTTTTGTACAGTGCTAAGCCTATAGAACGATTTCATGGAAAAAGTCTGACACGCTTTAGTTTCGTTTTCGACAAACACTACTAATATTTAACTTTTGCCCAATCTGCTGTATGCACTTTGTAGTCTAGCCTTACAATTAACTATTGGCGGAAGCATACCGCAATATAGCTATCTGAAGTAACACTTTCTGTCAACTTTGTAGCAAAATTAGTAGTAATCCTTACATTGTTTGGTAGTATTACACGATACAATGCTAACTAGTAACGCAAATTATTAACCCGCCCCGTCTACACCCCGCTTCGATGACACAGTCTGCAACGCATATATTCACACTGCGGAAAAGCCAGCCAAGGCATCACCACGCAGACAATTGTATTTCCTCCTAGTGGTAGCATTTCTGATGTAACTAAAACAAGTAGTTATTTGAAAAATACATGCTCGCAAGACGAAGGAGAGGAAAGATGGCGGACTTGTGCAAAATTTTATTTGACGATTGACATGACAAAAATTGGAAATTTTAAACCATTATGAAGTTCCCCATAAGAATTATATGGTAGTATGACGTAAAGTTAGCTGATTAAGAATGTACTTTAAATAATATGATATTCCCAGTATTAGAGAAGTTATTGAAGAAATACTAATATCTAAGAACACACGACCAGACACACTGGCGTTCCTGCTCATGTTTTTTTTGGTAACGTTAGGGGGACGCGAGCTGGAAAAAGAGGCAGGGAGGTACATTCAAATTCGCTTGGGGTAAACAGAGTATGAATGGGAAAGGGGAACGGTAGGAGAAATGTAATCCTAAACGTGATATCTTTTGTATTGGGCATGACTAGAGCAGACGGGCCAATCGACCACCAGTTATTCAAAATTATTTTGGGTTTTTCATTCAAACTGCATTTGAATTCAAGTAGTAGAACGTTACGATTGGCTAGGCTGGTAGATATTAGCAAAAGGCTTTGACTATTCATTGCCAGTTGAACTAAAATTTGTATACAGATACGCTGAAAAACAGCTGTGTTAATTTTAAACTTAAATAAAGAATAAATTCACAGTCTGTGCAGTTCGGAGGAAGCTGAGGCCATTTCTTCACTAAACCAGCGTCATTTGTTTATATATTTCTTGATTGTGGTAAGGATATTTTATGAAATTTAATATGTTTGGTCCAACTACAAAGTTAGATACTGCTATTGGGGAAAAAGTGAAGGACATGTCGGAAGCAGACATTGTTGAGTCCACACATTAAACGGTATCTGACTGATGTATGTTGTTATAATTATGTTGACATATTATTGTATTAAAATAGTTTAGCAAGCCTCTGTGTTCAATGAACACTGTTTAACATGCCTGAAGCAAATATAAGTGAAAAGAAAAGAAGAGAAGATCATATCACAGGAAATGTGGTTACTCCACATTATTGTATGGAGGAAAAGTATGTGAACGTACAGTGGCGTATCTACTATAAGGACTTGAGGTGTGGTCACAACCAGGTGGGAGTCCTGTACAATTCGGGGCGAGTGCATTTATAAGGCACGCGAGCCTGACCCCATACCCACGTAGGGAATTAAGTGTTAGAATAAATGATCAGAGATAAAAGGCCAGGGTGTCCTTTTGTTGCAGAGGGTCTATGTTCCTGTTGCCGGCTGGTGACAGGAAACCTGCTGAGTGCTTATAAACGCCAACCAGTCTCCAACCAGACTTATATGCTGTCGAATATCCAGTAGGAGCTTTGGCGAGTGTTGAACTTGAAATTTCTGCAACTATCCATTGAATTATCTTACAACAAGGACTCCCAGGTGAAGAGTAAAACATCTGGGGCATCTCTGACATTTTCTTGTGTTTCAAAATATTACACAGGAATTTTATGGGGGTAGGATGAACTACAGCCCTCATATACAGTGACTCTCCCGGTAGATAACTAAAGTGAACTCTGTAATATTTTATCCAGGAAGGACATTTATAAATTAGATAAATAAAGTGAACTAATTTAATATTTCATACAGGAAGGACATTTATAACTACATAATAACTTTTAGTTATTGGGCAGATTGTCCCAACATTTTTAATTGTTCTATTCTGTAAACTATCTTGTCCTTATTTTCAAAGACCTGTCCACAAGCTATGAATGGACAGGCAAAATAAATTGTAAATATTTGTTCAAAGAAAAACTTAACTGCTAGTTATTATCTTCTTTAATATAAACTTAAAGTGTTGGATTGTTGTGTACCATCATTCATTTCTCCCCTAGACACTAGGTACACCATACACTAGAGCCAGAAGATTGACCGTGTGAGACCTAGGGAGGTAGCATTAGGTTCTCTGCATATAATTCATCATCATCATCTATAGAGTCAGAGACCTACATGTGCTTGACCTCACACAGTTATAGCATACACCTTTTCATTCTTTTTGGGATACCATCATAACCTCCCCAGCAAAATCAACTTTGCCACAGAAGGGAACAAAGGACAAAGACAAACAACACAGATACGATACAGGAGAGGATCGTTACGATCACCCAGATGTCTGGAGGTGAGGCCTCACTCAGTGCCCTACCCGACGATAAAGTGGTCGGTATCCTCGAGGTAATAACTGGCAGGAGAGGCATCGCTAAAGTAGGGAGACACGAAAAGGGAGTCGTGCTTTCTCTCAACAACGCTGAAACAACCACTTTGCTAATGACCGAACTGGAGTCCGGTCCAAAAGAAGTTCAGCTGCCCCACCAGATAAAAGTAGTGGTGGAAACATCCAAGACAACAAAGAAGTTGGTCATAAGAGGTTTTGATACCAGATGGCCCGCAAGCGAGGTTCACAACTACCTATAAACCGAAAACGCAGATGTAAAAATCACACAGGTCGAAAGGCTAAAAACCTGGGACAAGAAAGATACAAATCTGATTGTAGTAACGATTGAAGGATCGACAAGACCTGAGAGACTGACGCTCCAGGCTACATCAAAAAGGACAGAAGCATATATCCCTCCGGTCATGCAGTGCTCCAGCTGCCAGCAGTTTTCCCACACAAAGAGAACATGCAGAAGAGATACAGTTTGCCGGTATTGTGCAGGGAGCCACCCATATCGCGACTGTCCCAAGGCGATGGAGGATCTCAATTACAAGGCCATAAATGCAAACCGTACCTGTGCAAACTGTCACGGAAACCACGGGGCAAGGTACAGAGGCTGCCCTGTGTTTCAGGAAACTAAGAGCAACCTGAAGGACGCTGTGTCTAAAAACATCCCTTTCAAAGAGGCAAAACACAGAGTGGCTGCGGATGTCGCAGACAAACAGCGCACGATAGACAGAAGACAGCTACATCAGCTGACAGCGGAAGGTAAAGAAATGAAACTGAAACTCCAGGGCGAGAATAGAAGCAGGCAGACTCCCGAAGATCAAACTGACAGTGGAGAAGATGTGATAGATCTGCAGAGCATTAGAAATATGATGGAAGACATGAAAATAATCCAGCAACAAGTAGAAACAGATGTCAAGAAGCTGACAGAGCTGAAAGAAGAAAACGCAGAAATTCTCAAAAGAATAGAAGCAGAAAGAATAGGCATTGAGGAAATTACATCTAACACACGAGAAACTAAAACGAACGACCAATCAGACGAAGAAGTCATCGAGGAAACGCTAGAAAAAATACTTCCAACAATAATAGAAAAAGCGCTATTTCAGATACAGGAGAAAAGGAAGACACAAGAAACAGAATCGAGGAGGGTTAAAAACACACAAAACCACACAAGCCAGATAGTGAGGCAGGAAATGAAAAACACTATGGAACACGCCACGGCACCACGAACAGACAAACAACGAAGAGGAATCAAGACAGTCAGATAGTGGTCCTTTTTAAGACCTTGTCACAGAGGTTTTATGATCATTGAATTGCCTATATCCTCTTCTTTTTCTTTCACCCGTATCCTCTATTTTATTATCTCTCTTTACCTTTTTCCTGTATTTTTCGCATCCATTCGTTTGCGAAAAATATTTTCTTCCTCATTCTCAACTTTACCAGTTTCTTTCTCATACTGGTAAACGCATTTATGACATAACGTATCAGTCTCTACACTAGACGGGAGAGCGTTAAATGCATTCTATGGCATTAGATCATAGTGGACGAAACTGTGACTTTCACTTATCTCAGACATACGAGCAGACTATGTCTGCACTTTCAGCTGACAGGCGCGTTTTCTTCGGCAGAGGGCTCAGGAAAGGCGCGATAACTGACATCTCTACGGCACAGTACGTAGAACAGGTGTCTGGGAATTCCACCTGACACGACACTCATTGGGGCCCATGGTCAACGCGAGGTGCGAAAACTGCCTGGCCATTGGAGACAAGCCGTCGGAGAGTCGCAACTGACACGCGCCCTCTCAGTCAGTAGGTGGCAGTTACGGCATGCGTTTAAGTGTTAAACGTAAGTGTTAAAGACGGAAAGGGGAGAGTACTTCGTTTTGCGAAATTAAACGTTTACCTCTTTGTCTGGTAATAGATATAACCAGAATGTTAAACTAGATTTTCATTCTGACTCCTAAAATGTCGCAGTAGACAGATCGCTGTGCTAGATCAAAATATCTGTGTTTTGGCAAGTCTGAGTTCTTGGCCATTTTGCCGAGCTCTAGACTACCATTAGATTGCAGTATTCTAGTTCATGGTTTAGTCTGTAGTTCTGTATGGAGGTAAATATATTATATTAAATATCTAGTATTTTGTGAAGTGTTTAAAGTGTTAAATCGCTTATTTTATTTCACTAGTTAGATTTGGTGAAGAGAGCTTAATTTATATAGTCTGTATTATTTTATAGTGACGAGTTACAGTGGAAAACAGAAATTATATTTCTAGCTTAAACTCAGTCGGCTATTAAGGAATTTAATTTAACTGCTAAAATAATCAGACGAGAATAATTTTTCTAAACTAACTTATAAATGCTAGAAGCCTCATGAGTGTTGACCGAATACGCATGTATTCCTAATTCATGAGGATTGATGATTTTTAAATACAACTTACTTCACGGGAATTTAAATGATAAGTCAAGCACTACGCTTGCAATTTAAAATTATCTGTTATATCCGAGTACATAGTATGTATAATTATTTGATATCTGTTTTTTCCATTTACATATAGTGAAACTGTGGTACCCAAATTTTGCCGGCGTTTAGTACAGAGACATACCTGTGAGAAACATAAACAGTTTTATCTTTTAACCACGTGGGTTTACAAGTTAACACCTGTCTGACAGTGCGTGTGTCTTCATAAATAGACAGAGTACAACTCTCACTAACGGGTTTTATTAAAGACTAACTGTTTTATACTGGGCCTTTGAGCCAGATCAGATTTTCTGCACAAACTCTATGTACAAATTTAGCCGTTGTGGCAAGTAACATATTAACGTCAGTAACATTCCGACGGAGTTTTGACTAGTGGTGTGGTGACCAAATATAGTCCTTTCCTTAAAGTAGACACCGATCTGACATTCCTCAATTCTAGAAACCTAAGCTATTGACACTGTGCTCGTTGTTAATGTTTCGTGCCTGGACAATTTTAATGTGACCTAAACAGACATCCGAAAAATAAGAACACCCAAGAAGTCGTTCCCGGAAGCAGAGAATTCATCCTGTCTTTTTGGAACTGGGGATTTCTGGATTTCTTGGTCAAAGACTGCCCTTGACGAGTCTGTAGGTGAATGTCCTAAAAATTGTATTACCAGAAGTGGCTATCTAAGCTGTGAGTATGAACATGTGCACGTGTGCTCGGCTGAATTAATAAAGTGAATGCAGGACGGAGTGTTTTTTTTTATTGTTGTAATTGGGCACCCATTTTGCTATCTTAACTTTCTGTATGCAAGTATTGCTAAATCATATTTCCCTTAAAATAGAGCAGAGATATCAAGTCTGTCCATACCTTAAGAATGGGAAATATTAGACCTAATCCTATGTATCCTTGTTTCCTTGGGGCTATCACTTTCTTCCAACGGGACTGTGAGCATACCTCGAGGGATAAGATCTAACTGTGGGTCTATCATTTCTTGTAGCAATTCCTTGATTTTTATGACTATTTGTATATGTTTTGATGTAATTTCTATGTGTTGTGAAGAAATTTTAGATGATAATTAAAATTTCTCTTGAAATTAATCAGCGTGTTGGTCAGCTCGTTCTAGAATACTTATATAATCATTTGTTATAGTTTTCCCACGTCTGTACGTCTAACTGTCATCATATACGTGCGTGCACGTGAGTGGTTATATATATATATATATATATATATATATATATATATATATATATATATATATATATATATATATATATATATATATATATATATAATATATATATATATATATATATATATATATATATATATATATATATATACAGTAGAACCTCCATAGTTGACCACCTCCCTAAATTGACCACCTCCCGAAGTTGACCACATTTTCATAGACCGGACAGGCACCACATGTACCCAATGGAAGACGACCTCTATAAGTTGACCACCTCTGTAAGTTGTATCTTGACCACTTGGACTATGACACACAATAGTAATTTACCCTCTATTACTTGACCAGTTAAAAAAAAATCAGTGTCTTTGAATTTTGTTGGCACATGCTTTCTGACCACTTTTCGAATGATGCTTGCCGACAAAGAAAATTAACCTAACCTCTTTGGTTTTTTCGCAAACATGCAGTATAAAAAGACCAACGTCTAAGCAAAATCTTCATTCTTGCTATGACTGCCCTGCCGGTTGATAGTAATTCAACTACTAAACTGTAAGTTCTCTCTCAGACTGTGTTTTATACACTTTATCGTTGACAAAATTAACCTAACTTTTTTGATGGCCCAAAGGAAAGAACTCAAGGAGCTGACAATGAAGGAAAAGGTTGATCTTCTACATTTTTGAAAGCAGCAGCCAAAGAAAGACGGCAGAACATTTTGGGGTTAGCAAGACCACAGTTAGCAACTTCTAAAAACGTAAACATGAGTACTTGGAGAGATGTGGTAAGGAAAGCGGAGATCTACAGCGGAAAAGGAGGAAAACTCTCCTAGATGAAGTCAATGAAGCCACATTAAACTGGTTCAAACAAATGAGGGCAGTTAACGCCCGAATCTCCGGGCCGATGATTCAAGAAGTTGCCAAAAAAATTCGCAAGGGAATTCGGGGTGGCAGAAGATTTCCAAGCATCAAGTGGTTGGCTCGAGAAGTTTAAACTGCGACACGCGATCTCCCAGAAAGTGTTGTGTAGTGAATCCAATGAAGTTCCAGTAGAAGCTGTGGAAGAGTTCATCAAAAAGTTTCCTTACTTCGCCAGAGGCTTCAAAGACGACGACATCTTTAATGCTGACGAGTGCGGACTCTTTTTCAAGGCGATGCCTGACAGGAACCTCGCCATGAAGGGTGACAAATGTAAGAGCGGAAAACTTTCCAAAGAACGTTTCACAGTTATGCTTTGGGCTAGCTCAACCGGAGAGAAACTAAAGCCCTTGGTGATTGGTAAATCGGCAAAGCCACGTGCATTCAAGAACCTAGAGCCCGAAGACCTCCTCCTCACTTGGAGATCAAACAAATCCGCATGGATGACTGGCGCCCTATTTGAGGAGTAGGTAAGGGGCATCGACCGAGAAATGAAGAAGAAGAAACGGTCTATTCTACTGACAGTAGACAACTGTCCTGGCCACTCACAAGTGGAACATCTCACAACCGTGACACTGAAATTTCTGCATCCAAACACGACCTCAAAAACCCAACCTCTTGACCAAGGCACAATCAAAACATTTAAAATGCACTACCGGGCCCAGCTCCTGCAGTGGGTCATTACTAAAACACAGATCTGTGTTCCGCCTGTGGAAGCAACTTCATCCGCTGCATCAGTTAACGCTCTGGATGCTGTCCTCTGGATCAGTTCTGCTTGGAATAAAGTTCAGCCCGGAAACGATACAGAAGTGTTTCAAGAAATGTGGATTTGTCACAACCCAAGAGCATGACGTTTTAGCCCCATCGGACAGTCCATCGCCAATGGCAGAATTCGAAGGAGTAGATTTTGAAGGTTTTGTTGCAATGGATGATGAGGTGGCAACCTGTAATGAACCTGACCCAGAAGGAATTTTCCAAGCGATATTGACCGAAGTACAGACAAGCATAACAGTGCATGAAGCAGCTGATGAAGTTGAAGAAGCAAGTGACGATGACACAGAAATTGCAGAGACTCCAAAAGAAGAGGCTGTCAGGCATCTAATAATGCAGTTGAAGTCATTTGCTGTGGAAAAATGCCCAGGTATGTTGAGTGGTGTAGCCAGCGTTGAGAGTGCTTTCTCCACTTATATTTGTAATAAGAATAAGACACAGACCAAGATTGACTCCTTTTATCAGAAAGAATGATTAAACCATGATAAAACAGACGTTAATGATTTGATTTGATGTTGTGATCATGTATGATTTCGTATGATACTGTATTCTCCAATATAAGCTGTTCAAGGAAGTAAAGTATCAGAACAATAGGCCTCGTTCCGTATGTTGACCACCTCCGTATGTTGACCGGTTTGCTACAGTCCCTTGGGTGGTCAACTTATAGAGATTATACTGTATATATATATATATATATATATATATATATATATATATATATATATATATATATATATATATATATATATATATATATTATATATATATATATATATATATATATATATATATATATATATATGTGTGTGTGTGTGTGTGTGTGTGTGTTTAGACTGTCTGACTTCTTGAAAGCTGTCGTAGAAGATAGGTGAGAGAGAGAAGATTTCTCGATCTCAGAGACAGCCTCTTAATCACATGCTACCATCTCACTCGTGGATATCTATTGCTGTTACTACTTCTCACTGTGACTATCACTTATTCTAATCTATTCAGAAGGGACCAACCCAAGTCTTAATTCCCCTATCAAAAATCTACGACAGAATGGTTCGCTCGTCTAACGGGATTTTGAACTTTTGAACAGGAAAACGAGACGACAGAATGGTGGCTCGTTTTTCCGGGAATTGAACTCTAGTCCTGAGCAAATAAGAATATCAGCTCGTATGCAGGATTAATTTTCTTTATTCTGATATAGAGTAAGAGTGTGATGTCTTGTGAGTTTTGTACTTTTAAAAAATAACTATCCCCTAGACATATCGATCTGTTTTATGGGCGTGCTGACCACACGGCTAATAATTGTTTTTCCACAGCATTATTGAGCATTATACATTTGGTTTACAGGTTGATTTTGTCGGAATATATGTTAATTACTGATTTTGTAATACTAAACGCTGGTAAAGTTTGTGAGTGTATAACATTCACAGGGTTCTGAAGAAGTAGGTGTTTGAGCTAAGCTAAGGAGCGCGATCAGACTATACGTCCTGTAATTGCCTCCCTTACCCTAACTATCTTCAGGGGTGAACTTATAGTGGATAAAAAAAAAAGGGATTTTTTTTCTCCTTAAAATTTTTTTGCAATAAATTATTTTGTTTCCACTGTAGCAACTTATTTTTCAGTGAGTAATCTTAACTACTATTTATTTGGCGTAGTCATCTGCATTAGGTGCTTAATAGCCAATAAATAGCAGCGATAGTTAGATACTATATTTTGAAGGAGGTATCCCAGGTTAAAGAATATCATCTTTGACTAAGTCTCAGCCACTGATTTACTATGGCAGAAAGGGCAAAGCTTAGACAATTCCTCAGAGACGAAGCGAAAGAAGAGGGACTGGAAGGAGAGGAAGCGAAAGCGTTTGTCAGGGACGAACTTGAGAGATATGATGTGGAGAGGAAAGAAGCAGAAGCTAGGGAGAAGGAAAGGGAAGACCGTCTATTAGAGCAAAAGAAGATGGATGAGGAAATGGAAACTCGCAGGATGCAGCATGAGGAAAGAGAGAAGGAGAAGGAGAGACAGCATGAGGAAAGAGAGAAGGAGAGACTGCATGAGTTAGCTCTTAAAACTCTAGAATTCCAAAGTCGTGGTGCTGCCTCTACCTCCAGCAATGGAGAGTCTTCTCCTCATTCTTCCTTAACTGATCCTTCTAACACTCAATCTACTCATCTCACTGCTATGTCTTTCGCTCTAGAATCTTTCCCTTGTCCTAATGAGAAGATTGACACGTATCTAGAAAAATTTGAGAAAATTGCAACCCTGTACGGTTTAGAGAGGTCGCGTTGGTGTATGAAACTTTCCCAGGCCCTTAAAGGTTCTGCTTATGATGTTTATTCTAAACTGGAAAGTGGCCAACAAGACAACTATGACTTGTTGAAGAAAGCATTACTGGAGCGCATCGAAATGAATGCTCGCAAATTTTTGCAAGTGTTTCGCAACAGCAGGAAAGAGAGCTTTGAAACTTTCCAGCAGTTCTCATCTCGTTTAAAGGGATACTTGACAAAGTGCCTTGAGCTTTCACAGCTCACCTCTACCTATGAAGGTCTGGAGGAATTTGTTTTAACAGAACAAATAAAGAACACTTTGTCTGCTGATACCCGGAGATTCCTAGCGGAGCAGGGGGCAGAAAAGCTTGAAGACATCTTAGAAAAGTCTGAGCGTTATCACAATGCGCTGGCGGAACTACCGGCCTCAAAACGTAAACCGACAGAAGAGCATTTTCGGAAAAATAATCTAGACCAATCTTCTCATGCTTCTAATCAGAATAACAATAGAGAAACTGGACCTCAAAACCCCCCTCCTGAAAAATCCAAGTTCTACAAAACCAAGTACCCCAGCAACCACAGTAAGCAGTCTGATCAACCCGACCGCCCTTCATGGCAGCGTGGCCAGAAAGGAAAAGGTGGCAAAGGGAAAACCCCTGAGCACGGGACTAATGATCAGAGTGAGCACACCGAGCCTTAACGCATCGGATGCTTACTAACAGTCTCGCAAGGCGGAATTATTGATAGTGATTCCCAACCTGTTGGGGATACACCCTCAACGCGAGGTACTGTTACATTGAACGGTTCTCAAACTTCTTGTTTATTTGAGACGGGGCTTTCGTATGATTGCATTGTTGCCAGAAACCTGGTTAAACCCGGTCAAGAGACAGGAGAGACCGTCCAACTTTGTGGAGTTCGTAAGAGTGATGCACCTACAGCGCTTCCCATCGCACTGGTAGAGATTCACTCCTATTTTGTCACAGGCGTGATCAAAGCGGCTGTTATGGATGATCCCATCTACCCAGTCATACTTGGCGGTAGATACGTGTCTATTGGGAAACCGGACGAGCCGATTGTGGCAGCAGTAACTACAAGAGGGCAAACCAAGAAGGAACGGGAGCCTGCGCCTAATTTGTTACCCATGGAACTTAAAGAAGCGCAACAAAAGGACCCTACTTTGTCACCCTGCTTTAGGAAACTGCCCATGGCTAAGGAACCCAGACAGCACGGGGACATTTTTTCTAAGGATGGCGTACTTTATCGCAGAACGGGCAAGCCTGACCAAGGTTACAACCAGCTCCTAGTACCGAAACAGTACAGAAGCCAAATCCTAGAAATGGGGCACTCTCTTCCCTTCAGCGGGCATATGGGACAGAACGCCACAAACCAACGGATAACCACTCATTATTGGTGGCCAGGAGTATATACTGATAATATCAGGTAATTCAAATCCTGTGCCCAGTGCCAGCGTGTACCACCCAAGCAACGGACACCCCCAGTCTCGTTGGGTGAAATGCCAATAGTGGGAACACCATTCGAACGGGTTGTGATCGACATTTTAGGACCCTTAGAAAGGACTAAAAGAAGGAACAGGTTTATCCTGACTTTAGTCGACATGCATTTTATGGGCAGAAGCTATCCCGCTAACATGCGCAGATGCCAAGTATGTCGCAGAAGCCCTAGTGCAGATTTTCACTCGGTTAGGATTCCCTCAACAAGTGTTGACGGATAACGGATCTCCATACCGAAACCTGTTGATGGATGAGATCGTGAAGATCTTGAGGACCAAACACATCTACACACACCCTTATACTCCGGCCGAAAATGTGCTCGTGGAACGTGTTAACGGAAACCTCAACATGATGTTAAGTAAACTGGCACAAGTGAAACCTGACGATTGGGATCTTTGTATTCCTGCAGCTTTATTTGGCTACAGAGAATCTCCTCAAACATCCACAGGATTTCCGCCAGCTACGCTTTTATTCGGCAGACCCATTAAGGGCCCGCTTGAAGCCTTACTTTGGTCGCTGACAGACCAGAAGGCTGATGAGACAGTTGTCTCAGCAAGTAAATATGTGTCGGATTTAAAGGAAAGGTTGAAACTAGGATGGGACCTAGCAACGACCAACTTTAAGCGAGCACGCACAAAGCACGCTAACCGATACAGGAAAGTCGCGAAAGAGAGAGAACTGGAAGTAGGAGTAAAGTTTTGGTGTTACTCCCTATCGGAAACAACCAACCGAGGATCGGATGGCAAGGGCCGTTTACCGTCCTGAAAAAGATTTCTAAGGCTAACTACCAGATCTCTATTCAAGGAAAGGAAAAGGTTTTCCATTTAAATCTGTCCTGACGATCGCCAAAACTGACGAAGATGACGATAGTGGCAGGGAAACTCCACTGCACACACACGAAATCTTTCAAAAATGTCAGAAGCGGCGACGCTCTTTCAAGCGCGCATGGGAGACATTCAAGAGAAAGGAAACTTTGGGAGTAGACTTGAGTAGGAATTGGAGAGAGATGGAGGGGGGAGATGAGAGGGAAGAAGACAGACACCCTGAAGCTACGGATATAGGAAATTTAATTCCATAACGTAGACATGGAGTGCTTCCATATCTTAAAGGGGGGACGTTCTGTCACAGAGGTTTTATGATCATTGAATTGCCTATATCCTCTTCTTTTTCTTTCACCCGTATCCTCTATTTTATTATCTCTCTTTACCTTTTTCCTGTATTTTTCGCATCCATTCGTTTGCGAAAAATATTTTCTTCCTCATTCTCAACTTTACCGGTTTCTTTCTCATACTGGTAAACGCATTTATGACATAACGTATCAGTCTCTACACTAGACGGGAGAGCGTTAAATGCATTCTATGGCATTAGATCACAGTGGACGAAACTGTGACTGTCGCTTATCTCAGACATACGAGCAGACTATGTCTGCACTTTCAGCTGACAGGCGCGTTTTCTTCGGCTGAGCGCTCAGGAAATGCGCGATAACTGACATCTCTACGGCGCAGTACGTAGAACAGGTGTCTGGGAATTCTACCTGACACGACACTCATTGGGGCCCATGGTCAGCGCGAGGTGCGAAAACTGCCTGGGCATTGGAGACAAGCCGTCTGAGAGTCGCAACTGACACGCGCCCTCTCGGTCAGTAGGTGGCAGTTACGGCATGCGTTTAAGTGTTAAACGTAAGTGTTAAAGACGGAAAGGGGAAAGTACTTCGTTTTGCGAAATTAAACGTTTACCTCTTTGTCTGGTAATAGATATAAACAGAATGTTAAACTAGATTTTCATTCTGACTCCTAAAATGTCGCAGTAGACAGATCGCTGTGCTAGATCAAAATATCTGTGTTTTGGCAAGTCTGAGTTCTTGGCCATTTTGCCAAGCTCTAGACTACCATTAGTTTGCAGTATTCTAGTTCATGGTTTAGTCTGTAGTTCTGTATGGAGGTAAATATATTTATATTAAATATCTAGTATTTTGTAAAGTGTTTAAAGTGTTAAATCGCTTATTTTTTTTCACTAGTTAGATTTGGTGCAGATCGCTTAATTTATATAGTCTGTATTATTTTATAGTGGCGAGTTACAGTGGAAAACAGAAATTATATTTCTAGCTTAAACTCAGTCGGCTATTAAGGAATTTAATTTTACTGCTAAAATAATCAGACGAGAATAATTTTTCTAAACTAACTTATAAATGCTAGAAGCCTCATGAGTGTTGACCGAATACGCATGTATTCCTAATTCATGAGGATTTATGATTTTTAAATATAACTTACTTCACGGAAATTTAAATGATAAGTCAAGCACTACGCTTGCAATTTAAAATTATCAGTTATATCCGAGTACATAGTATGTATAATTATTTGATATGTGTTCTTTCCATTTATATATAGTGAAACTGTGGTACCCAAATTTTGCCGGCGTTTAGTACAGAGACATACCTGTGAGAAACATAAACAGTTTTATCTTTTAACCACGTGGGTTTACAAGTTAACACCTGTCTGACAGTGCGTGTGTCTTCATAAATAGACAGAGTACAACTCTCACTAACGGGTTTTATTAAAGACTAACTGTTTTATACTGGGCCTTTGAGCCAGATCAGATTTTCTGCACAAACTCTATGTACAAATTTAGCCGTTGTGGCAAGTAACATATTAACGTCAGTAACATTCCGACGGAGTTTCGACTAGTGGTGTGGTGACCAAATATAGTCCTTTCCTGAAAGTAGACACCGATCTGACATTCCTCAATTCTAGAAACCTAAGCTATTGACACTGTGCTCGTTGTTAATGTTTCGTGCCTGGACAATTTTAATATGACCTAAACAGACATCCGAAAAATAAGAACACCCAAGAAGTCGTTCCCGGAAGCAGAGAATTCATCCTGTCTTTTTGGATATGGGGATTTCTTGGTCAAAGACTGCCTTTGACGAGTCTGTAGGTGAATGTCCTAAAAATTGTATTACCAGAAGTGGCTATCTAAGCTGTGAGTATGAACATGTGCACGTGTGTTCGGCTGAATGAATAAAGTGAATGCAGGACGGAGTGTTTTTTTTATTGTTGTAATTGGGCACCCATTTTGCTATCTTAACTTTCTGTATGCAAGTATTGCTAAATAATATTTCCCTTAAAATAGAGCAGAGATATCAAGTCTGTCCATACCTTGAGAACGGGAAATATTAGCCCTAATCCTATGTATCCTTGTTTCCTTGGGGCGATCACTTTCTTCCAACGGGACTGTGGGCATACCTCGAGGGATAAGATCTAACTGTGGGTCTATCATTTCTTGTAGCAATTCCTTGATTTTTATGACTATTTGTATATGTTTTGATGTAATTTCTATGTGTTGTGAAGAAATTTTAGATGATAATTAAAATTTCTCTTGAAATTAATCAGCGTGTTGGTCAGCTCGTTCTAGAATATTTATATAATCATTTGTTATAGTTTTCCCACGTCTGTACGTCTAACTGTCATCATATACGTGCGTGCACGTGAGTGCATATTTAATTTATATATATATTTTTTTTATATATATATATATATATATATATATATATATATATATATATATATATATATATATATATATATATGTGTGTGTGTGTGTGTGTGTGTTTTTAGACTGTCTGACTTCTTGAAAGCTGACGTAGAAGATAGGTGAGAGAGAGAAGATTTCTCGATCTCAGAGACAGCCTCTTAATCACATGCTACCATCTCACTCGTGGAAATCTATTGCTGTTACTACTTCTCACTGTGACTATCACTTATTCTAATCTATTCAGAAGGGACCAACCCAAGTCTTAATTCCTCTATCAAAAATCTACGACAGACCAGTCCTTTTCAGGACTAACAACCGGCTAGCATAAAAGAACCTAACGCACAATATACCCCAATTATAACCACTTCGGTTGAACAGGATATAACTGCAATATAATCGACGCAAGTAAGCAAGTAAGCGAGTCGTAATAGAAAAGCATGGGACCAAAGTAAAAAAGCAAGACACTCATATAAAATCCTAAAAAATACCAAGTAAAGATCTCTAGGATAGCGGATTAATGAACATTCGGCACTGGCACTTACGTAACTACTTAATCAGGTTTTCCTAAACTTTGTGTGTGCCATGAACCACTTTGATTGTCAGGTTATGGCTATGGCCCATTTTGATTGTCCAGTGAAGGCTATGGACCCATGTGATTGTCAGGTTATAGCTATGACCCCTTTTAATTGTCCAGTGAAGGCTATGGACCTCTTTGATTGTCAGGTTATGGCTATGGCGCCTTTTGATTGTCCAGTGAAGGCTATGGACCCATGTGATTGTCAGGTTATAGCTATGACCCATTTTAATTGTCCAGTGAAGGCTATGGACCACTTTGATTGTCAGTGTGACGGTATTGCCTCCCCTGCTTTGCAGTAGTGGTCCAACAATGGCCAAAACTCAACAGTATCTAATATGGGCTTCAAAGGTATCTACCTTCGAACAAGATTACTCTTGGCAGAGATGTAGATAGAAGGGTGAGGACACTTCTGTTACAAAGGGATTCTTCACAAGATATTCAGAATAAGCGAGAACAATACTGCTTTGGCTGAGTATGTTATCTCTGTAATTCTGTCGACGCTTTTGTGGAGGATTTAAGCACTTATTACTTTCAGCTCGTTTAAGCCCCCACCCCTGATTTACTCAGTGGAATTCTATTATTCTAGTATAGCTCTGTTTAGAATGTGTGTAGTAATTTGACTGAGACAAACATGCAGTAACTTTAAAATGATTAAATCGAAGTTAAATTTGTAACATTACAAATAACAAACTTTAATAATCACTTTAGGTTTTAACAGTTGGAAATAATTTGAATAGTTATGGATCAAGAAAAGTTATCATCAGTCTTTATGGAATATGAGATGTTACAAGAAGTTCAAGTGGCAGCATAGATTTGAATTTAGCTGCCAATGACGGTTCTGCTCCTTAATATGCTCCTTCTTTTCACTCTGCTCACGTTTGTCTCTGATCAAAGTTGTCGGTGGTAGCTCGTTTCCCAGAAACGTCAAGGAGAGTCTACCACGTGCGTTCTTTGTCTTAAAGCTTAGGCCACGGTTCCCTTCTTGTTCCAGAGATAGTACTTTCTGCTGGTACCACCAATAACTATGGCAAAAGAATAGAACGAAACGCTCTTCTGAGTATGGCGTTTTCCGCCCCATAGTTATGGGTTCCTATCTTCCCATACCACCATCCCAATTACTCAGACTTTACCCTCGATGAGAATTAAATTTAATCCCTCGGGATAAACTTTCTTTACATTTAAATAGAATAGCTTTCATAGTTACTTTATATTTAAATGAAAAGGTTAATAATACAGATAGAGTCTGTTTACATTTACATCTCCACTGATTGAGAAGTGTTCACCATATAAATTGAATATGTTTTCATTTTTATTTATACTGATTGAAAAGTTTGAAACTTCCATTATTTTAAAATGAATATTTTCACATAGACATTTACACTGGGTAAAGCTTGAAAACTTACATTAATTGTAAAGTGACTATGTTTATAGGGACATTTACACTGCTTTGGGAATGTAAGTATTATACTTAGAATGTACATCATTTCTTTTATTTTTCCCCTCCCTGCTCCATATGGAACCTGGGACTACGTTATGCTTCTAGTGCTCTTTACGAAACTAGCAATAAAGCAATCACCAATTCTTGCAGTGGTTGTTCATGAAATTATCATACTATAAGCTGAGGTTACCAGCCTCAAATGACTTTGACATCCAATAGCGAGTTTCACACATTAAACTTCACATGGTAATATATACATATATATGTTAGTTCACATGTTATTAATAAAATATGAAATATAAATCACAACTTACGCCAATCCTGGCTACAGACCTGTTGCTCAGATGAATAAAAAAGACGAGTCGGTCTCTTACACACGTCTGGGGTGTCTTTAATTTGATAATAGATTCCCTATCTGATTCCGCGTGTTTCTTTAGTTTCTTAGTCCCGGTGTTCCTCATTAAAATGTAGAGATTTCCTGTGCTTTGTAAGCCTTATTTGGTTCTCCAATAAAAGATCCGATTAAAAAAAGGAATTATGAATCTAATCTTCACTTTGGCGAGTTCTGATGTTTTAACGAGCGTGAAATTCACAGTGAAATAGAACTGCGAAATGGTCAGACTATATTCCTATCTTCCCGCATTGTTGTTATGAATCTAATCAGAAAGATCCAATCATTTCAAATCATGCAGATAGGGTGTGATATTTTCAAAATAGTCCCACGTGAAATAAGGTGCGTGCCTGCAAAGGTCACGTATTACCATATATGGGCATCTGATGCCTTGCATACACTCTCACAGACAGATCAGTAGACACACTTGACAACATGGGTAAGCTGTAATACTTATTACTTTATTAGAAAGTAATGTTGTCATAACAAGTCGGCCCGGAAGCGATTATGTCACACTTGTCTGTCCACATGTGTCACACAGACAGTAATCTCGTTATCTGTAGTATGAGTACGCAAAAACTCAGTGTCTGCCCATCTGGGTTACGAAACGAGCGTCTTATCAGCGGTTCAATCTAAACACGCCGGCGACTATCTTATCTCAGTTGCTCACCGCAAGCCAGGATGACCGGGTAACAAACAGGTGACATCACAGAGAGGAGTGTCAACAAATGTTTGCAACTACAAAATATTTGCCACACTAGCAGAAAAAGAAAGAAAGAGAAAGAAAATTGAGAGCAAATAATACAATTCAGTACCACAAATGTACCGATACTGCCGGAGTGAAACAAAGATCGTGAAGAGGTCGTCCATTTCGTCGCAGTCAGGTTATGGCTATGGAAACTTTTGATTGTCCAGTGAAGGCAATGAGCCACTTTGATTGTAGGTTATGACCATGGCCCATTTTGATTGTCCAGTGAAGGCTATGGACCATTTTGATTGTCAGGTTATGGCTATGGCCCTTACAATGCCCTGTGTCGTGTTTGATACACAATGGTAACGCTTAAAATTTCCACCAATTGGCAATCAATTTTACAGTCAGTGCAATTACGGAAAAGTCACGCATTGAGGTGTGGAAACTTAATGGCACGCCCACTGAAATAACGCAAATGTCTTCCCATCTTTTCATGGTGCGTTTTAGAAATAGTCATACCTGTGTTTTTGACAACATTTCTTGAGTTTTCCACATTTCCACGAAACAGAGTTCATCGCGCAGCGGGTAAGTATGAAAAAGTATCTCCACTTTATATTTTATACTTAGCCAGAGGAGAACCATTGCTCATCACGGAGGAAGCTTTTTGTGCTTTCGTGCCAGTTTTTTGCATGTCATTGATTTACTTGTGAAGGAAAAAAGCAATAAATTGAATGGTCACTAGAGAATTAGTGTCGTCATCAGAAAACGCAACAGGACGAGCACAACATAACTATTTCCTGTGCTATATTTAGACAGATGGTATTCACGTTTTAAAAACAAAAATCGTATGAAAATTCCAGAAAATGCTGCGTTACTTATCACCCCATTAGTCAGTAAAGATCTCTGGGATAGCGGATTCATTAACATTCGGCAATGGCACTTACGTTGCTAATTAATCAGGGTTTCCTAAACGTTTTTGTGCCATGAATCACTTTGATTGTCTGGTTATGGCTATGGTCCCTTTTGATTGTCCAGTGAAGGCTATGCCCTCTTTGATTATTCAGTGAAGACTATGGACCTCTTTGATTGTTCGGTGAAGGCTATGGACCACGTTTGATTGTTCAATAAAGGCTATGGACCACTTTGATTGTCAATTGAAGGATGTGGACCACTTTAATTGTTCAATGAAGGCTATGGACCACATTCATTGTTCAATGAAGGCTATGGACCACTTTGATTGTTCAATGAAGGCTATGGACCACATTTATTGCTCAATGAAGGCTATGGACCACAGTTATTGCTCAATGAAGGCTATGGACCACATTTATTGCCCAGTGAAGGCTATGGACCACAGTTATTGCTCAATGAAGGCTATGGACCACAGTTATTGCTCAATGAAGGCTATGGACCACAGTTATTGCTCAATGAAGGCTATGGACCACAGTTATTGCCCAGTGAAGGCTATGGACTCCATTGATTGTCCAGTGAAGGCTATGGACCACAGTTATTGCTCAATGAAGGCTATGGACCACAGTTATTGCTCAATGAAGGCTATGGACCACAGTTATTGCTCAATGAAGGCTATGGACCACAGTTATTGCTCAATGAAGGCTATGGACCACATTTATTGCCCAGTGAAGGCTATGGACCACAGTTATTGCTCAATGAAGGCTATGGACCACATTTATTGCTCAATGAAGGCTATGGACCACATTTATTGCTCAATGAAGGCTATGGACCACAGTTATTGCTCAATGAAGGCTATGGACCACATTTATTGCCCAGTGAAGGCTATGGACCACAGTTATTGCTCAATGAAGGCTATGGACCACAGTTATTGCTCAATGAAGGCTATGGACCACATTTATTGCCCAGTGAAGGCTACGGACCACATTTATTGCCCAGTGAAGGCTATGGACCACATTTATTGCTCAATGAAGGCTATGGACCACATTTATTGACCAGTGAAGGTTATGGACCACAGTTATTGCTCAATGAAGGCTATGGACCACAGTTATTGCTCAATGAAGGCTATGGACCACAGTTATTGCTCAATGAAGGCTATGGACCACAGTTATTGCTCAATGAAGGCTATGGACCACAGTTATTGCCCAGTGAAGGCTATGGACTCCATTGATTGTCCAGTGAAGGCTATGGGTATCCTGTCCAGTGCCTATATATATAATAGAAGTGCTTACTTAGTCGTTCCTCTTCTGAGGAGTAGAGATGTGCCAGAGAGAGCGCCATACTACCCTATTGGCAGTCTTCGTCCTGGCCTGGTTCCAATCTAGTCCTCAGTCCCTCAGAGATTGTCTAATGTTGTCCTCCTAGCGAATTCTTGGTTGTCCTGGTGGTTTGTACTGGTGGCTTTTGGTTTCCCATATTTGTTGTGGTAACCGATCTTCTTCCATTCTGCAAATTTGGCGAAATCATCGTAATTGGGACTGTTCTACTCGGGTCAGCAGGGGCTGGGTTTTGAGGCCATGACGTATTTTGTTACTTCAACCACCTTCCTTAGAACTTCATTTCTGAAGTGTGCAGCTGGCTTTTGTGGGTTTATATATAACAAGAAAATGAAATAACAAGATGACCAATGTGTAATTAATGGCAAATACGGAAAAGTGCCAGTGGAACAGGAGATGAGGGAAAGTCGCAGGCGATGAATAAAAAACATTGAGGAAACCTGTTGATAGCATTACAAGTAAGTCCTTGCTCTGACATCCACAGTGTAAGAGAAAATAAAGGGAGAGCGAAAAAAGCCACCGTGAAGAGAACTGGTGACAGAAACAAAAGGTACACAGACGATCTGAAAAACTTTGACCGATAGCACGGGACAGGAGATTGTGGCGTGAATTATCTGTATTATGTGAATTATCTGTATTATGTGAATTATCTGTATTATGTGAATTATCTGTAGGTCTATGCTTCGTAGGGAGCTGAAGTGTAATTATTATAGCGTCCTCCCCCCCCCCCCCCGCACAAAAACAGCAAATGTTGTCAGAAATATATAACACAGCTTTTCTGCAATGCTTCACCACTACAGCAGATGAAAGAAATAATTAATTCTCTATAAATGCTGTGGTGCCTCCAGTTCATGTTGATACCAAAGTTGCTGTGGCCACTGCTTATATATGAAATAAGCACAAGTACAGTGGAAGCCATAGAGAAGAAGGTCAACAAGTTCATGAGAAAATGGCTAGGAGTACCACCAGGTCTGTCAGATGTAGCACTGTACTGCAAAAAGTCAAAACTTCTGCTTCCTTTCAAGTCAGTTGTTGAAGAGTACAAAGTTGGAAAGGCAAGGCTTGCAATGATGCTACGTGAGTCAGCCGATGACGTGGTTAAGTCCATTCAGCCCACACTGAAAACGGGAAGGAAGTGGAAAGTGGAAGAAGCTGTTGATGCTGCCCAAGAGTCACTCAAACTGAGGGAGGTAATCGGATACACACAAACGAATAGACGGGGATTTGGTCATGGAGACATCCGCTGGTGGTCCAAGGCATCAAGCAGGGAGCGCAGAGACATGGTAGTTCAGGAGATACGAGAAGCTGAGAATGATAAGAGGTTGCAAAAAGCAGTGCAGCAGGTCCAACAAGGCCAATGGACTACATGGGAAGGAGCCCTGCAGAGGTCCTTGACATGGAATGATATATGGCATATGGCACCTCTTAGGCTCAGCTTCGTTGTCAGATCACTGTATGACCTGCTGCCGTCGGCCACCAACCTTGTGAAATGGGGAAAGTCGGATGATGAGCAGTGCCCCCTGTGCCAGGGGAGGCAGACACTTGAACACGTGCTCTCAGCGTGTAAGGTGTCATTAGGGCAAGGGCGATACACTTGGCGCCATAACAAAGTGCTAAATGAGCTTGCTGCGACAATAGATCTGGCAAGAATGAAGGCGAATAGCAAAGTCCGGCCAGACACCGCAAACACATACTTTCTGAGGGCAGGAAAGTCAGCACACCCCAAACCGAATAAACCTGGTAGCAGTTTACCATCTCCTCTTGATTGTGCAAATGATTGGGAGATGGCGGTAGACCTACCTGGACGAGGGGCATATCCAGAGAGTATCAGAAAATCGCGGAGACGGCCGGATATAGTGCTTCATTCTGCAGCAACGCTTCAGGTCATACTGATTGAACGGACAGTGCCATTTGAATCCAGAGTAGATGAGCAGCATTCGTTCAAAGCGGCCAAGTATAGTGATCTGGCCGCGGATCTGAGACACGATGGGTTCACTGCAAGGGTCATGGCTGTTGAAGTGGGCGCAAGAGGGCTTGTGGCTGCATCAGTGTATGATCTATTGAAACTGTTGGGGCTGAGGGGACAGTCGAGAACAAGGGCCCTTAAGAGGCTTAGTGAAACTGCCGAAAAGGCATCAGGCTGGCTGTGGAACAACCGCAATGGGGAATGGAGATCGTAACAATAAACGCTGCGGTACAGAAAACACCAGGAATTTTTCTAAGTCCACAATACGCTGAGGTTTGTGGTGGACTAGTGAACGGGCTGCGACTCAGGGGCGACAAGCGGTGTATACTATAAGGGGTGTCAGTATCAAAAGTCCAGTGGGGAACGCGCAGTGGCGACTCGTTGACTTCGCGCTGGTGTCTCAGTGTGTGCGACGGAACGAACGGAATAATTTGTCTTCTCCTTGTTACTTTCACAATTGCCTCCACGGCTGGCGGAGTTGTGGAATTTAAAGTTGCTACCATAAGTGAAATGGGTTCATTTTCGATGCAAGACAACAGGAAGCTGAGACGCTTGGGAGTCATGACCCAAGTGGGCCCGCCCCCCTTAGAGTGTAAAGGAGTATATAGGGCCGAAACACTTGTCGGACGGGGGGACTTCTTCTGATGATCAGATTGCTTCCTGTTGTATCGCTCTGTAAAGAGTTTCCTATCATCATCAATGTATGAGATTACTTCACGTAGCATACATAATTGCTGTGTTTTACCTGGGCCATTATACGTCACCTGTGTGCATCTTGAAACATACCATATATTAAGATCACAAGACTTGAACATCTACCTGGATACCGACGTAAAATACTGTAATAAACATTCCGAAGAAATATAATATTACCTGGGTTTAACCATTTACAGGACGGAGCACTGTTTCATTGTTAATGTTTAACACAAATTAGTTGCTGTTAGGCAAAGTACGTTGCACTGTTTCATTGTTAATGTTTAACACAAATTAGTTGCTGTTAGGCGAAGTACGTTGCACTGTTTCATTGTTAATGTTTAACACAAATTAGTTGCTGTTAGGCGAAGTACGTTGCACTGTTTCATTGTTAATGTTTAACACAAATTAGTTGCTGTTAGGCGAAGTACGTTGCACTGTTTCATTGTTAATGTTTAACACAAATAAGTTGCTGTTAGGCGAAGTACGTTGCACTGTTTCATTGTTAATGTTTAACACAAATTAGTTGCTGTTAGGCGAAGTACGTTGCACTGTTTCATTGTTAATTTATTATTATTATTATTCCTTTGACCGCCGCCCGCCTAAGCAGACTTCGGCCATAACACCTTGCGGCGTCATTAGGGCAACAAGAAATCGTCCGTTGTTCCGTCACACCTAACGGCGTATATTGGTACAACAGACTTTTAATTGTTGTTTCTGTGATCAATGTGACAAGCAAGCGGTAGATCAATCCGCTGTGCCCCGAACTTGCCCTCATGTGTACTCTACTCTTGTCGCTATAAAACCATATCGCCGTGCCTCCCAGCCGCCCGTCCAGCCGAAATCCATTCGGGACCGAAGGTCCTCGAAAAAGGGCAGTCTGGCACAGGCACAGTTCCCACTCACTGCCTCTTCTGTGCTGGGAGGACCCGGCAACCGGGACCACACACAGCCTTGAGAGGACAAAGATCGCCTTTAAGGTTCATTGTTAATGTTTAACACAAATTAGTTGCTGTTAACTCACGACCAGTGAGTAACTGAATAAAGAAGAATGACAACAAAGGTATATATGAAATCTAAACAATTCATATAATCATTCATTAGTTTTCTATTCCATGAGGAGTATTGATCGTCAATCAAACAAATCATCCATGCTAATCCCTCTTCTCCTGTTCATAACCCTCCACTCATAAAGGAGCATAGGCCTTCAACAAACACATGCCAAGTCCTCTTGTCACGTGCCATCATCTCAAGTTCTTTCCACGTTCTCCTCATCACTTTCACCTCCGTTTCTAGCTCTCTTCTCCATTTGCTTCTTGGTCTACCTCTGCTTCTCTTGTCCTGGGGTTCCAGAACAAGGATTGCCTTGTAATGCTATCAACAGGTTTTCTCAGTGTGTGTCCTGACCATCGCCATCGTCTTCGTCTCATCTCTTGTTCCACTGGCACTTGTCTAGTTCTTGTCCTCAGTTCCACGCTGGTAACCTTGTCATACCATTTTAATCCCTCTATTCTACTCAAGCACCCATTTATGAAAGTCTGTAGCTTTTTGGTTGTTGTCTTTGTTGTTCTCCATGTCTCAGAGCCATACAGTAGGACTGACTTCACATTTGAGTTGAAGATTCTTATTTTCGTGTTGGATCCAATTTCTCTTGATCTCCATATATTTCCCAATGCAATGAAAGCTTTCTTGTCCTGTGCCATCCACTTAATGTCTTCTTTTACATACCTTATCCCTTTCGTGTCTGTCTCAAGTGTCTTTCTCCGTGTGATATTTGGTCTCCCTCTAACCATGGGGACTCCAGAACAAGAACTGCTCTGTAAAGCTAAAGGTAAAGGTAGTCCCATAACATATACTGCCGTAGGGTAGTGAAATGTTAGAGACTTTAACAGACTAGGTCCAGCTTTTTGAGGTAGGGTGATCAATTCCATTTCTCGCTGTCTTTGCCTTCTCTAACCCAAAAGCAAAGTCAGGTACCTATGTACAGCTGGATAGACTGGGGCGTGATGCGAATACTAGGTTTCGGTTTCGTAACCCGGTAACTTTGACGCGAGAGGCTGTCGCATAGAGATTTATGATCAATAAATTTTCTATATTCTTTTCTTTTCTACCCGTGTCCTCTACTTTATTATCGCTCTTTTATCCTTTTCCTGTTTTTCGCATTCGTTCGTTTGCGACTAAATATATTTTCCCATTCTGACTTTGCCGTTTCTTTTCTCATACTAGTAACGCAGTTTATTACGTAGATGTCAGTCCCGGGGATGTGAGCGAATAGTGTGAGAAATTCGTTCTCGAGAGACCGAATGGCAGACATTCGTCTCGTTTTTCCATGACACTCACGCTTCTACGGCTAGTTCTCAGCGTGAGGTGTTAAGACGCGTATTGACAGGTTATGGCAGGCGTCTGAGTTTTTGCTAAGTGTTAGACGAGAAGGGGAGGCTATTTCGGATTTTCGAAATAACGTGGGACCCTTTGTCTGTTTCATATGTCTACCGAGTAGCTGAAACTTGACTTCATTCAGTCCTCCTAAATCTGCAGTAGACAGATCACTCGTGCTAGAAAATATCTTGTTTATTGCAAAGTTCTGAGTTTCTTGGCAACATTTTGCCGAGTTCTAGACTACCATTATATTGAAGGATTCTAGTTCGTGGTATTAATCTGTAGTTCTGTGTGGAGTGAAAACTGGGGTAGCCCAACTCTACCAGCGTTTAAGTACTGATGAGAAATAGCTGTGAAGAACTAAACATTCTTTTAATTAAAGACGTGTGGGTGTACAAAGTAAAACCTGTCTGGCATTGTGTTTGCATCCAGAACGACAGAGTACCCATTTTCACAAACTTTAAGACAAATTGAATAACTGCGCCTACCGAGCCAGAATTAAATTCTTCCCGATAAAACATCAAGTACAAGCAGCCTCTGTGGCGAAAAATATTACCAGCATTAACTTTCCGACGATTTTGACAAAGGGTGGTGTGAGCAATAATTATTTTTTTGAGAGAAGTTACCAACCGGTCATTTTCCTAAATACGGGAAACCTCGTGATTCTGACATTGTGGGCCCGCTAAAACTAATTCTTACCTGAACTGATTAAAGTGACAATAACTAAATCTGAACAAAATATCGCATGAAGAGGACGCTCCCCGGACCCATTGGACGAAACCAAGATCTGCAGAGCTGGGTATCCGCTTCATCAAACGAAAGGCAGATTTAAGTTGGGTGTGTCATAAAGTGCGCCAGACGGCGAACACCGTGCAGACGTTAGTTAAGAAAGTGAGACAGGGATCCCTGCTGAAAGAACAGAGTGAGAGTAGACTGAGTGATATTTTTTTTTTATATATGCACCCACTTTGTAATTTCTTTATGCAAGGTTTGTTGCTAACAATATTATCCTTAGGATAGATCAGAGCATCAAAGTCTGTTCATAACTTTAAAGGGAAATCTTAGACTAAAGCATATGTATCCGTGACTCTTTGGGGCTATCACTTTTCTTCTAACAGGACTGTGGGCTATACATCGAGGGAAAAGATCATACCTCTGGGTCTATCATTCTTGTAGCAATTCATTGACTTTATGACTATTTGTATATGTTGAATGTAATTTTTTTATGTGTGGTGATGGAATTTTATTATGATAATTAAAATTCTCTTAAACTTAATCAGTGTGGCGGACAGTTCGTTCCCAAATATCTATATTTTCATTGTCATAGTTTCACGTTTGTGCGTCTATTGTCGTCACTTATGTGTGTGGGTATGTGAGGAACATATATATTAATATATATTATATTAGATTTGTCTGACTAATCTAACTCTGTTGTAGATGATAGGCTGACTGAGAGAAGCTTCTCGAGTGTCAGAGACAGAATCTACTATATTTCCTCCACCTCACTCGTGAAAATCTATTTCTATTTTATCACCTCCCACTGAGATATCACTTATTTCTATGTCTATTCAGAAGGGACCAAACTAAGTCTTAATCACCTATCGCAAATCTACGACAGAGGCAAACTTTGTCGAAAGCTGTCAGTTTTGTTTGTCAATCGCTATGCTTCTAGTATTTGCTTTTTCCAAGTCTATTCACGCCACCACTGGTCAGAAAGTTTTGTCAGTGTGTGATAATTTATCCTAAGACTGTGGACCGATACGGCTGAAAGGTGAAGCGACCTTCTTCCTGTATCACTTTTTCCATTCAGTTTCTCTTCACTCAACGCTTGTTTGGCATTTTTGTCCTTTCATAGTGCACACACTCTTCAGTGTTAACGTTTCTCTGTCTACTTAAACTTGTGGTGTTTTTGATGTTATTGTCTTAAGTTGCTATTTACCTAGTGTCAAATGTAACTGGATGAGGTCAGCCTGTTAGGACTCCTGAAGATAAAAGTTTTATGCGAGTTACAGAACTCCTCAGTACCACTTAATTTCCTCATTTATTAACTATTATGTCACTGTTATACGTTTAACTGTCTGGCATAATGTTGTTGTGTAGGTAATTTCATACACACACACACATGAAAACACTCTATAATGCTAATCTAGTAATAAGCTCTATTATCTAATCCTCAACAAACACTTCTCTAAAGGACAATTATTTTGAATTTTACAGTCCTGAACCAATTTTTTCTTCTGTTCAGGACTTTGAAACAATATGGCCATTTTCAATCGAGTGCATACATATAATTGTACATGAAAATTTTTACGCACTATATGTTTCATTGGTTAATATTAACACTAACTACAGTGTCTTTGGAAAACTAGCACTGGATGTTAGTCGGGGTGATGTCATCATACCCCAACTCTGTTTATACAATGTTCATTGCTTTGAAAATATAGAACTGCAGTATAGTTTTTGTCAAACAGGATTTTGTTTATTTATTTATTTGTGGACTCATTTGATGAATCTACAGCAGGCCAGTTTGAAACTTATCTGGCCTGTGACATGCAGTAAAGAATTTCCAGTGGCCCACTCCTGTAGTGCTGAGAGTAAAATGACTCTTAGCATACATTCTTGACCTCTTCAATCATCTGGCACTGGCGGAGTGCCACGCAGAAATAAACCAAAATTTGGCCATAATCGTCAACATCTGCCTTACAGCACCAATTTTAACACATGATGGCAAAGATAAATCTTACAAAGATCGGGTCAGACATCTGGACGGAAATATCTCACCCAGCATGTAATAAGTACAGAGGGTCACCGTGAACTGCATTATCCGAAAATGTTCACTTAGTTTTTTTTTTATCCAATACGAGGGGTATTTTCCCACTGAAATCACCCAAACATATAGATCTGTAATCTATAGCTTGGATATGTTTTCCTAATTGTTTGAACTTCTAGGCCCTGGACTGTCGCTGGGATATAGAATAAGCACTCATTGGAATATTTTTCATGATATGGCAGTATCAATCACAATCTGTGATGTTAAACTGAGAAAGAGTTAATGATATTTTTCTCCTGACCACAATTCAAAATTCAAAACACAGTTACTTTGTACTAGCAAAACTCAACCTGAGCAACTGGCAGAAGGCGTCCCTGATAATATCTCGGACTCTTCTAGCATTAACGAACTTTATCAAAAGTGGCAGATGCGACAAGTTTTTTTGGGCAATCTGAAACCTTCCAATCAGCGTAAATCCCCACTAATTTCAAATAATTAAACAGACTGTCAAACTTAAATTTCTGACCAGTGTGTAACTTTTTTATTCGGACTGTCCGTCCCAACCTGGAATTTTTCCCAAAATTACACTTACGAGAAACTATAAAAAAACTACACAAGTGTATCGCAGAAACACTCGATTTCGAGACAAAAAGAGGAATTTTTAGCTTTTCCCGTGGTTTTTGCCCCCAGTCCACCGTGTTTGTGGTTTTATCTCAGCCAAGACACCGTCAAAGTGAATTTTGGAAATTCTCAGACGAAACTGTTGCGTATTCGTAGAAGCCAATACAGTCTTTCGTCAAATCGTTATCTGTCCGTGTCCATTAAAAGTATATTCTTTCTCTGTTGCAGGATAGCTATTTGTTTATTCGCAAACTTATGGGGGTAAGAAAAAACCTTCTTTTTATAAATGTTGAATTTGAAATTTGTTTTTTACCTTCGTTCAGTGGTTATATTCAAACTATGATTACCTAAAACCTCAAGATAGTCTGTTTCTGACAAACAGCAATGGTCGTTTGGTGTCCATTCTCTTCTTACATGTGGTCAACTAGTGGCGTAATTTTTCTTTTAAAACTATTCGTGCTTCTTAAATTCGACAGCACGAGGTGACCCCAAACTCCGACGGAGCAGTCGATAAGTGATGACTAAACTATTATTCAATGGCGGCTAGAAAAACGCCATGGCAAGCGTAGCATCTCTATATTTATGTGAGTTATTTTATGTAACTTGTTAATGTTAATTCAGGCACTGTAAATCATTGCTCGCGTATCTGTCCACGACACATTTATGTTCCCAGTTAATACCCAGAGGTAATTGTACATATTTACGCTTATCTGTTCTCTCAGTCTGACCACCCTTTGAAACGCGGCGGTCCAACATTTGACTCCAGTGAAAAGCTTGTATTGTGCGTACGATGAAAGAAAACAACATTGTCTGACCAGACATCTATCTAGCGGAGGCACGCAGATAAAGCGATAATTGGATAATCGTCTCATCTAAGCCATCTTTGAATCATGATGGCAGATAAGATGGTAGAGTAGACATCTGGGCGGAAATATTACCGCATGATTAGACAGAGGTCACGCGTGGAATATTAAAATTAACATTTTAAAACACACGAGGGGATATTTTAAATGAAACACCCACCCAAACAGTGCTAGAGAGATTTGATTGGTTTGAAGTGAGATGCTGGAATATACAATGAATTCTATTGGAACATTCGGCGGAAACACAATCTGTGATTTGAACTGAGAATGAGAGATATAATCTAGTGAACTCAGAGGCTCAGAACAGACAGCTTCGCAACTTCAACCGAGCAACTCACAAGAAGCCAGAAAGAGAAGGATCGGACCTAGAATTCCTTTATCAAAAGTGGCAGATCGACAAATTTTTGGGCAACTCTGAAACCTTAAGAGTAAATCCCCATATTTAAATACACAGACTGTAAAACTTAATTGGACCAGGACTTTATAAATTAAAAACTGGAAACCTAGGAATTGGATCATCAGTCATACGAGAAATAATATCCCAGACCAAGTGTATCGCAGAACACCCGTCGAAGAGGAATTAATAGTTTCCCAGGCCACGTGTATCACAGAACACCGTCATAAGAGGAATTTCTCAGACGAAATTGATTCGAGAGCATGTGCACCGAAATCGCTCGTGTCCATATGAAACCTGTGCAGGAAGATTGTGTATTCGCAAAATTTGGGGTAAGTTGTAAAAATTTCTTTTATAAATGTGAATTTAACATGTTTTCTTGCTAAGTGGTTATATATACATATATGAGGCTGGCAACCTCAACATACGGAAATAGTATATTCATGAACCACTACAGCAAGCGCTGGTGATTTCTTTTGGCTAGTCGTGCGGATAAACCCGACAGCAGAGGTGACCCCAAACTCCGACTGGAGCAGTGATAAGTGATGACTACATCATATGTGCCTCAAGCGTAGCATCTCATTTTGTGAGATTTATGTAACTTGTTAATGTTAATTCAGGCACAAATCATTGCTCGCGCTGTCCAGACACATTGTCCCAGTTAATACCCAGAGGAATATAGGTGAATTTCCTGAGTTGCACTGTATAAACTCAGGAATTTAACTCTTCTGAGAGATTAACATTGGTAAGTGCACAACGAGAGGATGCGCCTGTTAAACTTCCAACTCAGTGTACTTAGGAGAGGCATTTTTGTCTTTCTATTTTTTCTAAAAGTACGTGGTTACAAGCTATCAGACTGTATGAAGTACTGAAGTTACTACGCCATTCGTGTGAGAGAAGTACATTCATCACCAGAACAACGTGACGAAAACCTAGGCGGCAGGACTCACTCATACAACCTAAGTGCTAACTAAAAGACACCAGCAAAAAGGACATTTCATTTAAACTTTAAGTATAAGGTTAAGTTCCCACTACGTCTCAATACGAGAACTTTATATCCATCAAAATTCCACTAATCTTTCCATATATTTTATTATAACCTGGTTAAGATATAATTCACTATTAAATCTGTTACTTGTTGTTTTAAAACTAAAGAATAATAGTTGATTCAGTTATATGTATGAAAGCAAATGTATGAGCCAGAATATTTAATATACCTTGTATTTATATATAAATACTTAGACTTATATTTACACTAAACAGAGCTATACCTTATAAGAGGGATTTCGTTGGATTACACCAACTGGGGGCTTGAACGGGCTCAAAACCATTGCTTAAGTTTGACGAGGCAGATTGAATGCGTAACAATTGTTCAGCCCAATGCAGACTTTGTTGAACGGGAAACCTCAAAAAAAACATTGCTTAAATCCTTCCTAGAAAAGCCGCGACTAGGCAATGAAAAGAGTCACTTTAACAATTGTTCAGCCCAGGTCAACAGTTCGGAACAGCTAAAATACTTTGAATGTATCAAATTAGGAGGACTATAGTAAGACATCAAGTGAAACATAAGGAAATTATCAAAATGTTAGAAGGCATCAACATTGATGGTAAAGACTTGAGGATAATAAAAAACATGTACTGGCAACAAACAGCAGCTGTAAGAATTAGCAGCCACATAGGAACGTTTCAGCAAATGAAAAAGGGTTTCCGGCAAGGATGTGTGCTGTCACCGGATCCGTTCAATCTGTACACTGAAAATATAATGAGATCCCTAGAGAACATGCCAGGAATATCATTTGGCGGACATAATATAAACAACTTGCACGCTGATGATACAGTCTTAATAGCAACAAGTGAAAAGGAGATGCGGGAAATGGTTGATACAATAGTGCATGAAAGATAGTGAAAATAAAGGCCTCAGCCTTAATAGCAAAAAGACAGAAGTAATGGTCGTCTCAGACAAAATGGCTTCCCCAGAATGCACTATCAAAGTAAATGGAGCAGTTTTAAAGCAAGTCAATAAATTCAAATACCTGGGTGCATTAATTACAATGGATGGAAGATGCATCTCAGAAGTGAGGAGCAGAATAGCTCAGGTAAAAGCAGCATTCTATGAAATGAAGAGTATTTTATGCAACAATTCTTTGTCATTGGAAGTAAGAAAGAGAATTCGTTCAGTGTTATATAGAACCAATCCTGACATATGAGAGTGAGTCATGGACAGTGTGTAAACAAGTAGGGAAACACTAGAAGCCACAGAGATGTAGTTTTACAGAAGAATGTTAAAAATACCATTCTTCTTCTTCTTCCGTCCTTAGCCACCGACCGTCAAAGCAGTCAGTGGCCATTACGCCTAGTGGCGTCTTAGGGCAACAGCAGATATGTTTTCTTTGCCATTGTTTCCCATCACGCCTATTGGCGTCTTTAGGGCAACGGCAAATCAATCCATTTGCTGTTGTTTCCGTAATCGAAGTGACTGGCAAACGGGTGATCAGCCCGTTGGTTAAAAATACCATAGGCAGCCAAAAAGAGTAACGAAAATGTCCTGAAAGAGGCCAACGCGCAAAGAAAACTTATTTCACAAGTTAGAAAGAAGCAATCCACTTTTTGAGGGCATGTTGTGAGAAGAGGAAAGCTGGAATATATTGTAATAACAAGTAAGATTAAGGAAAAAGAGATAGAGGAAGACAAAGAGTGCAAATACTGGACAGTCTGACATCGTGAGATGGAACTAAGCCAACAACAGAATTGATACATTGTACTGGAGACAGGAAGTTGTGGTGAAACATGATCTCCTCCGCCACGAGGCATGGTACTTGAAGAAGAAGATATAGTAGTAAGACGATGGTAAATGGTGGGCTAAACAAACAAACAAACATTGCCTACGTTGCGACCGCAAGGACTTCGTCCTGGACAAACGGACAAAAACAAAGAAAAAGAAGCGGGAGATAAACGAGAAGCATAAGAAGTAAACAACAAAACCATGCGGGCAAACAGCGTGACTGGAATCGTGCGGTGATTACGCAAAATGTCATCGGCCAACAAAATATGTAAGACCATATCAAGGCAGAATTGTACTGAAGTATTGGGAGATTTGACAGACTTATACACACGAATAGTAAGAACAATCTGATAACATTTTTTAACATCTCTGAGCATACAAAAAAGGCAAATAACTACTATCATCTCAGTATGTATACTTTGATGTAATCTGTGCTTTTGAAGCTAAATGTGGATAGTAAATTAAACCTTTTACACAAGCCAATTTTGAACATGAAATAAAACGTGTCAAGCAGTATCGCCGACCGAGCAAAACATTATCTGACGAGTTGAATCTTGTTCTTGTTCTTCTTGTTCTTGTTTCTCTTGCTCTTCTTCTGCTTTTTTTTGTTCTTCTTGCCCTTGTTTTTTTTCTTGATCTTGTTCTTCTTGCTCTTATTATTCTTGTTCTTCTTGTTGTTCTTCTTCTGGTTGTTGGTCTTCTTTTTCTTGTTCTACATGCTCTGGTTATTCATGTTGTTGTTCTTCTTTTGCTTGTTCTTCTTTGTCGTGTTCTTCGTGCTCTTGTTATTCTAACTCTTTTTGTTCTTCCTTTTCTTGTTCTTCTTGCTCTTGTTCTTTTTCTTGTTCTTCTTGCTATTGTTATTCTTGTTCTTCTTGCTATTGTTATTCTTGTTCTTGTTCTTCTTTTTCGCATTCTTCTTTTCTTGTTCTTCCTGGTCTTGTTATTCTTGTTCTTCTTTTTCTTGTTATTCGTGTTCTTGTTCTTCTTTTCTTATTTTTCTTGCTCATGTTCTTCTTTTTCTTGTTCTTCTTGTTCTAGTTATTCTTGTTTGTCTTGTTCCTGTTCATGTTCTTCTCTTTCTTGTTCTTCTTGTTCTTCCTTTTCTTGTTGTTCCTGCTCTTGTTACTCTAGATCTTTTTGTTTTTGTTCTTCCTTTTCTTGTTCTTCTTGCTCTCGTTTTTCTTTTTTTGTTCTACCGGATCTTATTCTTCTTGTTCTTGTTTTTCTTGCTCTTGTTATTCTTTTCTCGTTCTTCTTGTTCTTCATTTTCTTGGTCTTCTTGTTCTTGTTCTTTTTGCATTTGCTTTTCTTATTCTTGTTCGTCGTACACTTTCAGACGTCAACTTGAATAAGTTAAAAAAAAAGCAGTGGTCAGCCTGAGGTTGTTTGTATGTCCATACCGTTTGTCAAGGAGTGGCGCAGGTGACGGCCACATGTGCTTTCTCTGTTCTTCATTTGCTGGGCACTTTTACAACAGATGTTCAGCTTTCATTTTATAGGTATCACAGCTACAGGGTGTTTATAAAGTCGCTGTGCAGTGAATTTGACAAATATTTTAGAAATTACGTCACGAATGATGCAAATTACGTCATGATATTCCGTGTTCCAATGCTGTGTTCCACAATCCCGTGTGCAGCATTACACAACAAGCCCCAATTGAAAACCACATTTCTGGTGACGTAGTCTCGCCCGGACGTAAATTTCACTGCACAGCGACTTTATAAACACCCTGTACATTCATCAGTAGTTCCTATCTTTAGCTTGTTGAATAAATGGTATCACAATCTTATGTGGCCTGTGCGGAGCCTGAAGATAACCACTTGCTCACTTCTGTTAAGTTGATAATGTACCTTATTTGATGAGCTGCATACACAATTTGTAACAGAGGGCGTCTTTAAATGGTTGTTTAAAATGTCTGCGTTACAACCACAAAGTTACAACCGATTGTCTGTGGTTCCCTTCAAGATTGACGTGGAACAATTTACACAGCAACGTTGGTCTGTAACACGGTCTTGGTTTTTCAAAATAAAAACAGATGTAGGTTACGACAAAGTTTACGACATCTTTTACTAGAAAACTAACACAACATCTTAACCTCAAAATACGAATTAAATTCGTAAGGTAAAGGATCCCGTTACACGCCCTATTGAGGCATATTGGGAATATGGTGTTAGGCCCATATTTTCTCGACCGTCGGCACAACAGGGGTGATGTGGTCAGCATCACGCCGACCGCCTAAACCTTCCCAGAGTTGCTCTGGTACCCATTTGGGGCTGGGTCGACCCAGGAGCCGTTTGCGGCCTAAAATAAAATCCCACCTCATCTGGGGATCGAACCATAGACCACTGAGCCAGTGCACTAACCACTATGCTACCGTGGCTCCTAATTAAATTCGTAGTTATCCATATTAAGTTTAAAACTCCCGAGTTCATCATCTAATCTCTAACATAACACCGCTATTTTTTTAAGCCAAGGTGTTAAAATTAACATTGCTTTTCAATATTTATTCTTTCAATTCCCTTTTTTGCTCCGATTTCCATTATGAACAGCCTAATTAAAGTTTATTCTTGTTTTATAACTTTAAACACTTGTTGGTTATAAAGACCAAATATTATGTTGTAGTCGATATCTGTATTCAGTTTATTAGGCCTTTCTGGAAAGCTTAGATGACACTGGTTTTTAATTGAAAGATAGTTTAGAGCTAATACATGTAAAAACAAAGGGAAGTAAATAAGGAACATTAATACAAATAACTTGTACTTTCTTTCATGCACGTACAGTAATGGGCGTCGGATTGGCTAAGAGGTATGGCATCCGCCTCGAGTTCTAGACGTACCGGGTTCGATTCCCAGTTGATGGAATATAATTTATAGAAATTTTTTTTCTTCAGAACCAGTGGTCCTAATGATGTCATACTCCCTCCTGGTCTCCTGGGTAGTGAGATCGGATGCCTAGCCTTCTCGGATAAGGGCGAAAAAAATAGGAGGTCCCGTGTGCAAGTTGCGCACGTTAATAATCCCATGGCAGTTGGAAATCATAAAGAGTAGGCCTATCAGGCCGCTGCCCTGGCAAAATTTTAAAAATTAGAAACCTACCCACCATAACAATATTTATAGAATGTGTGATTCCTATTTACACACATTGGGATTCTCGCTGGTGCTACGGAGTTCGTGCACTGTGCTGAGATCCTCCTTGTGTGATCTAAGGGAGGAGATCGGAGCACTGATGGAGTTGTCCGTGTGCAATGAAAATAGTCCTAAAAACCAAACCAAACCATACATGTTTGGTATAGACAACTATCCCCATCCATTGTTAAATATCACTCCTGCATCGATACTTTGAATACCAGATCTCCTGAGAAAACTCAAAAGAACAAACATATCTATTGTTTCGTAAATAATTTCGCTAATTACTAACGAAGAAAACAAATTCCTGGCAAAAATTCATCATTTTCAAACACTTCCTAAACAAATAACTGCACAAGGCTGCAGAAGCTTCCAAAAACATTAAGATTCCGCCATGTCGGTGAACAAAAAATAACAATTACAACTTTAACCCGAAACAAATATTTCTTGTATCTATATCTCAGCCAATAGCTTTTCTTCCCGCCTCTTTAGGCACAAGTAATAGGAACAAAAAAGATGGCACGGAAAACGTTCAGGATCTTAGAGAAGTCTTTCTGTTCGTTTAACGCTCAAATCGTTCGGAAAAATGATTCTTTTTGCGTGCGAAATGTTTTCACTATATGTTGCTTTTATGCTTTTAACATCGTCCCTGGCAGGTAAGAAGTCACGTGTTTTTTTGTTGTTCGCAAACATCCAGGTAAGAAAAATGTAGGCAAAAGAAATGGAATCGACATATTTGTGAAACGCTGTGTTGAATTTGCCGACGAATATTTTGGACGGTTCAAGAATTCTATTTTCCAAACGTTACTTGTTATCAGAGTGCGCAGGGCTTTCTACATAGTTATTGAAAAGTCACGTCCTAGTGAAAAGTTACGTCCTATTGAAAAGTCACGTCCTATTGAAAAGTTACGTCCTATTGAAAAGTCACGTCCTATTGAAAAGTTACGTCTTATTGAAAAGTCACTTCCTATTGAAAAGTTACGTCCTATTGAAAAGTCACTTCGTATTGAAAAGTCACGTCCTATTGAAAAGTTACGACTTATTGAAAAGTTACGTCTTTGTAGTGGTGTTTGATGGTGATATTACTAAATGTAATTGTATGAGGCCAGCTGTGAAGGCTCCTGAGATAAAATGTAGTTGTGAATTGTCAGAAGGCCTTTCTTGCTACCACTACGACCTCACACTTAATTTTTTTTAATGAATGTGACTACGTAAAGTGTCTAGGGTTATGATATGTAGTGTGGTGTAATAGGTTATAGATATACCCACAGATATTTAACAAGACTAATAATATTAATAAATGTTAAAATACACTGAACTAACTCACGTGTGTAAAATTTTTTGATAGAATTATATTACATTTATTTTGTTCTGGATCAATTTTTTAGGTTGACCAGAACTTAAAAGGATTTAGAGATTATGAAAGAAATGCATGGAATATTATATCATAAATGCAATAGTGTACATATATATGTACTATACTAGTTAGTTTTATTAAAATGTTTTAGTAGTCATCTACTTGGGAGGATAGTTAATGTTTGTGCTGTTGGGGTGGCCTCATCACACCTGTCTATATTGACTACACAGTGTCCAGAAAATGGTGGGAATTTTTATGAGGTATTAGTAACTACAAAGCGTTGGTGAATGTCCAGCAGACCAGAGGCTCACTCATCTTGTAGTTGTAGCTCTGGTGCTGAAATCTGGTGATCCCACCTCTCCGGGCTGGCGGGCAATAATGGTGGTCTCTGTCACAAGTACTGCACAGATACACTCGAGTAAAGTCACCAACTGAATAGACACTGCTTTGTTGACAACAGAAACTCACAGCTCTGCAATCAAAGTATGGGCCATGTGTCAAAATCTATTCTCTACCCACGTCTGGACACAACACTGACACAACAACCACATCATACAGACAGGTCAGATCTCTCTGACCAAACAGCACATTTACCATGGTGGTTTTACATCAGATAGATCCTCCCAGACTATAGATTCTGAAAAATATTTATTAGTTTTCTGCCCTAAAAGAGGATAGGTAATATGTTTCATTATTCTCAACACTTGATCTGTCTTGCCTAACCCTTGCTGGAGTTTATGTATATTGTTGGTCCCTAGACCCTGACTAGGGCGGGGGGTCTAGAGCAAATCCCTACTTGTTTGTAAGGCTAGATTATGATATGGCAGTATCAAATCACTCAAACATGAAACAATATTCAAAATATATAAGGAAATAATTTCAATCTTACCAGATTATGAATAAATAACACAGAATTGCTAGCAAAACTCAGCTGAGCTGCTGGCTATAGTATGGCGTCCCTAAACTTCTTTCACTTTCTTTCATATGGAAATCACCACACTTTAAAATCTGTGTCTATCACTGAACAACTATTGAAGACTGGCCCCACTTTCGCGTCTGAGCGCTAATAATATGATTGTCTGTGGCCAATCACTGCCTAGGTTTATTTTAAATTCAAATTTCCTACCCTAAAGTCATTTCAGTCATGCTTCAGTCAAGTATGGATGGTTATCTGTTGGTCTGTCCGTCTCTACTTGTGTTTCTACAAAAATGTACTTGATTTTTGAACCAACCTTTCTCTCCCCTCCAAAATTTTGTCGTTAAAAGTTATATTTAGACACAGCTACCACCAATGTCCCTCTCTTCCATACTACGTAGATTTGAACACCTGCGTCTCAAGGTCGTGTTTTTGTGTGCAAATAGCGACACTTTTTATTCCATACAGTCTGTCGCTGATGTAAACTACACTGTCTTTTGTCATTATCTTCAATATTATCTATCCGTTTGTAAAATTAAGAACATATTAGTTCACTGCTCAGAATGGGCCATCCGGCCAGCTAATTTTTATATTCCTAACATTAATATTAAGAAAAAATTACTTTTTAATTTTTGTAATATTCCAAACATCTGCATTCTGCCGCTGAATTCAAATCAAAGGCTTGGTATCGCGCAAAAGCGTCCAATAAATGACTGTGGCGTAACATATCTATGGTCCCTTCTGTCGAGTTGCTTACTTTTTATGTCAACTTGGGAAACGTGACTTTTCTCCGTTTCCCCCCCAATTGCGTCTCCTTAGCCTTTCTAGTCTCACGCAATCTTTCCAGTCATATTTTTTTCCTTTTTGATCCGCCGTTCCCCTCCTGTCTAGCAAGTCAATTTTTATGGAGGATGATGACCCGCGGTCTAGGCGATCATGTACTATTCGCAGCCTACGCATTATGTTTTTATCCTTAAATGTTATCTTTGGAGGTATTTTACCGTTGTATCTCTGTCAATTTCACTACACATCTCCCCACTTGAAAACATGCCTATGGCAAGTTCCAAAACCAGCGATACACATAGGTAAAATTACTCCTCACGTCTGCCACTACTCTAATTTTGATCACAGGGGTGCCGACTGAGGAAATCTGCACCGACATTCAATTTGCCTGGGATATATTGGATACTAAACTGATAAGGTTGAAGCAACAAAGACCACCTCAGCAATCTTGCGTTTTCATGCTTAGCCTGAGACAAGAACACGAGAGGCTGATGGTCCGTCTCCACCACAAAAGTCCTACCATACAGATAGATTTGAAACTTCTTTATTGCCCAGATTAATGCTAAACATTCTTTTTCGCTTGTGGAGTATCCTTGTTCCGCCTTATTCAATTTGCGGCTTGCATAAGCGACTGGTTTAAGTTCCCCATCAGGTGAAGCTGATCTTTGCAACAAAGCCCCTCCGAGTCCTACATTACTTGCATCGGTTCTTAAGACAAAGTCCTGTGTCAAATCAGGCAGTTTGAGAATAGGCTTGCTAGTGAGTTTTTCCTTTAACTCTTGGAACGCTAGTTCACATTGTGCAGTCCAAATAATTTTATCTGGAAGTCCCTTGCGAGTCAGATCAGTCAGAGGAGCACATATAGCGTTAAAATTTTTGATGTATTTCTGATAAAATCCGCATAACGACACGAATGATCGCACGTCCTTTTTTGTTTGTGGCCTAGGTGCTCTCTGCAGTTTTTCCAAGTTCTTAGGATCAGGGGTCATATTACCCTGATATACAGTGTGTCCCAAGAATTCCAACTCTTTGCATCCAATACAACATTTTGTTGGCCTAGCAGTTAAGTTCGCCTCCCGAAGTCTATCAAACAACATCTCCAGAGCTTCAATGTGTTCTTCAAATGTCTCTGTGGCGACGAGAATATCATCCATGAAATTCGTGATACATGGGTTATTCAGGGGATCCAACAATTTTCGCATCATCCTTGAAAACACACTCGGAGCATTTTTCAGTCCGAATGGTAGCATATTGAATTCATAATGTCCATCCGAAGTGCTAAAAGCCAAATAAGGTCTCACTTCAGGCTTCACTGGGATCTGGTAATAGCCTTTACTAAGATCCACCTTTGAAAAGTATTTTGCCTTGTTCAGTCTGGCAAATAACTGTTTTGTGTCTGGTAATGGATCCACTTGTCCTTCTGTGACAGCATTCAGTTTCCTGTAATCTATGCACAGTCTGTGTTCCCCAGACGGTTTTTTCAACAAAACGACACTAGAACTAAAAGATGATTCACTGTGCGAAATAATCCCCTCCTTCAACAAATACTCTATTTCTTCCTTCAATGCCTTCTCCTTCGCGAACGGAATAGAATAGGCTCTCATACAGATTGGGTTTGAGTCTACCAGTTTCATGTCATACTGTAGCAAATTTGTATGGCCTGGTTTATCTGTTAATACATCTGTATGTTCCTCCAGAACCTTTTGAACTCTCTCCCTCTGGTTTTTAGTCAGGTGCTTACTGACTTTTACCTGTGCTGCTGTTTCACAAGGATGTAATGGGTATTCATGTGAGGTGAGTGGTTCTTTTTGCATCTGGGTTGCAATAGCCAAGGTCAATAAGGGGGTGCTTTCCTGGAGTGGTCTGTCCAGATACTTCTTTAACAGGTTTACATGATAAACTTTCTCCTTCCCCTTTTTGTCAATTTTATAGTTTGTTCTAGACACCTTCTCTAGAACCGTATATGGACCTTGCCAACCAATTTGCAATTTATTCTGGCTTCCGGGTAGTAGAAGCAGCACCTTCTCTCCGACTGCCAGTTCCCTGTCCTTTGCCTTCCTATTAAAATATGCTGCATGTTTCTTCCTGGCTTGTTTCAAATTATCATTTGCCAGTTTCCATCCAGCTTTCAAACGAGTGGTCAGTTCGTTCACGTATTGATACGATGAGGTAACAGTCTCTTCCGCCTTCTCATCTGTCCAGGTCCTTAATAAAGCTTCTAAAGGACCTTTTATTGGCCTCCCAAATAGCAGAGTTGCGGGAGCCATCCCGGTTGAACTATGTGGTACCTCCCGGTACGCAAACAATGCGGCGGGCAGGAATTGATCCCACAGATCCGGTTTTTCGTGTGCCAGCTTTCTCAGGATAGAAATGAGAGTCCCGTTGAACCTCTCTACCTGGCCGTTCCCTTGTGGATGGTACGGACTACAATGAAAGTGCCTGGCTTGAAATAGCTTAAAAACTTCTTCCGTTAGTTTCCCCTTGAACTGAGAACCATTATCCGTCAAGATTTGATGCGGGAATCCTAATCGGGTAAATATTGTAAGTAGTGCCTCTGCTACATGTTTTGAATCAATTGATGGCAGGGCTACCGCCTCTCCCCACATAGAACAAGTGTCCACCAGAGTAAGGATGTAACTGTTCCTCCTCTTGGTCCGAGTGAGAGGTCCTACAATATCCACTGCAACCCTCTCAAAAGGTGTTCCCACTATGGGCATTTCCCCTAGAGTTGCAGGAGCAGTCCAGTGCTTTGGAGCTACCCTTTGACATTCTGGGCAGGATTTGACATATCTTTTTATATCCTCCGTTATCCCTGGCCAGAAGTAATGACAAGCTATACGCTGTCCTGTGGCGCTGATCCCCATGTGACCACTGAAGGGAATCGCATGCCCGAGTTCCATCACTTTATCTCTATATGAAGTGGGAAGAACCAGCTGGTTGTGACCATTTGTTCCAGTTCCGGCCTTCCTGTATAAGAGTTTGTTCTTCATGAAATATTCCCCCTTGCTCGGAGGTGTGTGGCATTTGGGCAATTTTTTAAAACAGGGCTTGAGTGTCCTATCCTCAGCCTGCGCCTTCCTCATCTCCTCTGGATGAGCATTTATAGGTTCACCTTCTTCCTCCTTCTTCTGTGACCTGGTCTGCACTGTCGCCATGATCACAGGTTTCTCGGGATTCCCCAAGAAGACGTATCTACACCCCAATATCAGAGGGTAGATTGGTTCATCTATCACTGCTGCTCTGATTTCTCCTTCCACATAGCGAGTTTTCACCGTTATCCTTGCGATGGGAAGTGTCATGAGTGGTATGTCCTTAGTCGCCCCTTGTATTTCCACTGTTTCTGTGGTATACTGACTTGGGTCCACTAGGCTAGACTTCACAACTGAATCATAATCCAAACCTGTATCATAAAGGCACCTTATGGTGACCCCATTACAAATAACATCCTCACAAACTGGGGGGTGATAAGGTTCCTGTTGTCCATTAGGATTAACCTTTAATCTTTGCGTCCCCGACTTCATTGCAGCAATGTTTGAAGGTTTCCTTCTACAAAATTCGGTGTTATGGTTATCCTTCTTGCACCATTTACACCATCTTTTCCCTTGGTTCAACGGTTTTCTTTCATTGAACTTTTGGTCATTGAACTGTGAGTTTCTGTCGCGATAGTCATTTCTTGGCCGCTCAAAGTTTGTCCTACCTTTATTTCCCTGCTCTCTATTATCAAATTTATTAAATTGCTGTGGAGCTTTAAAATTGTCTATGTGCTTCTTCTTAGCACCACTTACCTCTGCCTGGGCTGCCTGATACCTCTCAGCAACATTTAAAACTTCCCCCAACTTCTCTGCACCTTGTTCCATGAGAAATTTTCTCATGTCTGGAGCCATGGACTCTCTCAATTGCTCAATCATGATCATTTCTTTAAGATCTTGGGTCTTCCCCAGAGCCGTCCATTTCTCCAAATAGGTTTCTAGTCTAGCAGAGAATTGGTGGTATGTCTCCCCAGACAACAGTTTGGCATTTCTAAATTTCTTACGATAAAATTCACCATTCTTCTCGTACCTTAATAACAAAGCCTGCTTTAACATGTCATAATTGTCTTGGTCTTCCCTGTTCATTTTGGCAAATACTTCATAAGAAGTACCTCTCAATCCCTGTGATAGCTTTAAGCTCCACCTCTCTCTCTCTCTAACCCATATGTAGTAGCTAATAACTCAAAACGTCCTAGGTACCCCTCTATGTCATCGTCTTTTTCAACAAAATGGTCTAAATGAAACCCCATAGCGGAGTTTGAGGCTCCCAGACTGGGCGTAGCATCTGAGGCAAAAGGGCTGGCACCATTTTCAGGAGCCTGGCCTTGTAATTCCAGCTCCCTTAGTCGTAATTCGTGCTCCCTTTGCAACCTTCTATCTTCTGCCCCTTTCGGCCTTTTTATCTTCTGCCTCCCTTTGCTGTCGTTTTTCTTCTGCCTCAATCTGCAGCCTCTTTGTCTCAGCCTCAATTTGTAACCTCTTTTCTTCAGCTAACCTTTCAGCCTCTAATTTTCTTTCAGCCTCTTTTTCTAATCTCCTTTCTTCCCGTTCAATATATTTATCACATTCAGCCGTTACATATTGAATTAAAATTTGACCATCCATTCCCATCTCCTTCGCGGTGAGCACAGCAGCTGATCTAAATTTTGCTAACTCCGCCATACTTTTTAGACAATATAATAATATACAAGCTAAATCTCTAACCAGTAAATACACTAAGTACTTCTAATTACTATATGACTATAGTCTAACTAATTCTAACTAACCAGTTAACTAATTAATTATTTCTGGCTGTGAAGATTCACCAACTTTTATCTGCAGGGACACTTTTAATGTTAAAGGGAATTTTACAATTTATTTCCCTACTTTTATTTCTCCCACCAGGAGATCCTAATATTACTGTTGGGCTAATTATCCCCGGACAAGACCCCAATATATGTAGTGGTGTTTGATGGTATTGTATGATGGTGATATTACTAAATGTAATTGTATGAGGCCAGCTGTGAAGGCTCCTGAGATAAAATGTAGTTGTGAATTGTCAGAAGGCCTTTCTTGCTACCACTACGACCTCACACTTAATTTTTTTTAATGAATGTGGCTACGTAAAGTGTCTAGGGTTATGATATGTAGTGTGGTGTAATAGGTTATAGATATACCCACAGATATTTAACAAGACTAATAATATTAATAAATGTTAAAATACACTGAACTAACTCACGTGTGTAAAATTTTTTTGATAGAATTATATTACATTTATTTTGTTCTGGATCAATTTTTTAGGTTGACCAGAACTTAAAAGGATTTAGAGATTATGAAAGAAATGCATGGAATATTATATCATAAATGCAATAGTGTACATATATATGTACTATACTAGTTAGTTTTATTAAAATGTTCTAGTAGTCATCTACTTGGGAGGATAGTTAATGTTTGTGCTGTTGGGGTGGCCTCATCACACCTGTCTATATTGACTACACAGTGTCCAGAAAATGGTGGGAATTTTTATGGGGTATTAGTAACTACAAAGCGTTGGTGAATGTCCAGCAGACCAGAGGCTCACTCATCTTGTAGTTGTAGCTCTGGTGCTGAAATCTGGTGATCCCACCTCTCCGGGCTGGCGGGCAATAATGGTGGTCTCTGTCACAAGTACTGCACAGATACACTCGAGTAAAGTCACCAACTGAATAGACACTGCTTTGTTGACAACAGAAACTCACAGCTCTGCAATCAAAGTATGGGCCATGTGTCAAAATCTATTCTCTACCCACGTCTGGACACAACACTGACACAACAACCACATCATACAGACAGGTCAGATCTCTCTGACCAAACAGCACATTTACCATGGTGGTTTTACATCAGATAGATCCTCCCAGACTATAGATTCTGAAAAATATTTATTAGTTTTCTGCCCTAAAAGAGGATAGGTAATATGTTTCATTATTCTCAACACTTGATCTGTCTTGCCTAACCCTTGCTGGAGTTTATGTATATTGTTGGTCCCTAGACCCTGACTAGGGCGGGGGGTCTAGAGCAAATCCCTACTTGTTTGTAAGGCTAGATTATGATATGGCAGTATCAAATCACTCAAACATGAAACAATATTCAAAATATATAAGGAAATAATTTCAATCTTACCAGATTATGAATAAATAACACAGAATTGCTAGCAAAACTCAGCTGAGCTGCTGGCTATAGTATGGCGTCCCTAAACTTCTTTCACTTTCTTTCATATGGAAATCACCACACTTTAAAATCTGTGTCTATCACTGAACAACTATTGAAGACTGGCCCCACTTTCGCGTCTGAGCGCTAATAATATGATTGTCTGTGGCCAATCACTGCTTAGGTTTATTTTAAATTCAAATTTCCTACCCTAAAGTCATTTCAGTCATGCTTCAGTCAAGTATGGATGGTTATCTGTTGGTCTGTCCGTCTCTACTTGTGTTTCTACAAAAATGTACTTGATTTTTGAACCAACCTTTCTCTCCCCTCCAAAATTTTGTCGTTAAAAGTTATATTTAGACACAGCTACCACCAATGTCCCTCTCTTCCATACTACGTAGATTTGAACACCTGCGTCTCAAGGTCGTGTTTTTGTGTGCAAATAGCGACACTTTTTATTCCATACAGTCTGTCGCTGATGTAAACTACACTGTCTTTTGTCATTATCTTCAATATTATCTATCCGTTTGTAAAATTAAGAACATATTAGTTCACTGCTCAGAATGGGCCATCCGGCCAGCTAATTTTTATATTCCTAACATTAATATTAAGAAAAAATTACTTTTTAATTTTTGTAATATTCCAAACATCTGCATTCTGCCGCTGAATTCAAATCAAAGGCTTGGTATCGCGCAAAAGCGTCCAATAAATGACTGTGGCGTAACATATCTATGGTCCCTTCTGTCGAGTTGCTTACTTTTTATGTCAACTTGGGAAACGTGACTTTTCTCCGTTTACCCCCCCCCCCCCTCCCCCCACCCCCCAATTGCGTCTCCTTAGCCTTTCTAGTCTCACGCAATCTTTCCAGTCATATTTTTTTCCTTTTTTCCGTTTTTTGCAATCCGCCGTTCCCCTCCTGTCTAGCAAGTCAATTTTTATGGATCTCTGTCAATTTCACTACAGTCTTATTGAAAAGTTACGTCCTATTGGAAAGTCACGTCCTATTGAAAAGTCACTTCCTGTTGAAAAGTCACGTTCTATTGAACAGTCACTTCCTGTTGAAAAGTCACGTCCTATTGAAAAGTCACTTCCTGATGAAAAGTCACGTTCTATTGAACAGTCACTTTCTGTTGAAAAGTCACGTCCTATTGAAAAGTCACTTCCTACTGAAAAGTCACGTCCTGTAGAAGAGTCACTTACTTACTTACTTAGTCGTTCCTTACTTAGTGGTGTAGAAATTTGGAAGAGAGATCGCCATACTATCCTATCGACAATCTTCCTCCTGGCCTGGTTCCATTCTAGTCCTCGGTCCTTTAGAGATTGTCTAATGTTGTTCTCCCAGCGGACTCTGGGTCGTCCTGGAGGTCTGGATCACTGGCTCTTAGTTTTCCATACTTTTCGTGGTAGCCGATCTTCTCCCATTCTGCAGACATGGCCAAACCATCTTAGTTGAGAATGTTCTACTTGGGTCTGCTAGGGTTCTAAGCCTTGACGTATTTGAAGAGTCACGTCCTATTGAAAAGTCGCGTCCTATTCTAAAGTCACGTTCTATTGAAAAGTCACGTCCTATTGAAAAGTCACGCCCTATTCTAAAGTCACGTTCTATTGAAAAGTCACTTCCTGTTGAAAAGTGACGTCCTGTTTTTAAAATGTTATATCCTCACTTGTATCCATTGGATACAGCTGAAACAAATGTCTGAACAAAGAGCAATAACTGCTATTTGACTAAAATTGATTTTTTTTACTTTTTTTTTTGTTTTTTAATTTCCAGACTCATAATAAAATAAAAATCTGAAATAGCCAATCAAATATCGCTATGAAATTATGTGATGAACAGACCGAATTTTACGCTGAGCTGTAATGTAAATGTTTTCGCCACATGGCGTAGGAGATTCTAGATACACGATCGAATAAATGTTAGATAATTTAACTGACGACATAGAAGATAGAAAGACAAGTAGATAGGGACGACAAAGAGAGACGATTCCGGACAGTTTAAATCATGGCATAGAAAGAAGTCAACAACACATTTGATCAATAGTACTGTAGATAGGAAATCGTGTTATATAAAGGTATGTCACACAGTTTAAATAAATACCGGATCTATAAACTTACTACACACCAGAGTTTATTATGCATTGTTAAATACGCACAGGTTTGTCAAGAGACAAAAGACTGCACTAACACGCTGTAACATAAAATTGACAACTGGTACCGTTTCTGCTGCAACAAACATCAGGGATTGTCCATATAAGACCTCACGCAATTTTTTGCCTTTTTTTACCCCCCCCCCCCCCCCCTTTTTTTTTTCACTGCGTGACGTCATATGTGGACGATCCCTTACAGTGACACACTGTTACATAAACGGAATTTAATGACGTGAGCCACACTTGCCTAATATGAGATCTGCTACACAGATAGCAACTAGAACACCAACTACCGTGCTCCGGTTACAATGTGACAGCATTTCTTATGATAAAATGACAATTAATTCTCTTTATTTTGAAGTTTGTGTCATATAAATTACTTGGCCAGAAGTGACGAAATAAAATGTTAAAATATGACTATTCAATCACTTTCTATAAAGAGAACATATTCTGTCATTGACAGACATGTAATAACCTTTTCTAGCCGGACAGGAAAATTAAAATGCATACCGGTAATCAATTCTGATTCAGTTAAGCTTAACCCTATCATCTGACATCAACAACCCTTTGTCAATGGATTGACTCTCCTGCTATGCAGCGATGGTCCAACAATGGTTAAAATTTACAGTATACACTGATGGTCTTTAACTGTATCTACATTTGCTCAAGATTACTCTTGGCAGAGTTGTAAATAGAAGGATGGTGCTTCTATTATAAGGAGTCTTCAAAGGAAGTTCCAGAAATCAAGCACAACGCTGAATTTATCCAATAAGTCGTGAACTTTGTATCTGCCCGATAAAGAAATATTAGCTCGTTTCAGAGCCCCCAACTGAATTATTCAGTAAAAAATTACTTAAGTAGCTCTGTTGTATATATGTGTGTAAAGGTAAAGGATCCCGTTACACGCGCATTGAGGCATATTGGGAATATGGTGTTAGGCCCATATTTTCTTGAACATCGGCACACTAGGGGTGATGTGGTCAGCATCACGCCAGCCGCATTAACCATTGCCTGTTACCCAATTTGATACGTGTGCGTTTCTCTCTGTAATAATTAAATCAACCACTAATTTATAAAAACATATTACAAATTTAATAATCAATTATTGTTTAACACGAGTAAATAAATAAGTGTAGTTGGTGGATTAAAAACATGTGGAATTTTTATTCACAGAAAAATGGTTAATGGGGTTTTATGTGGTGGTAAGAATTATTTTTGTTTTGGCATGCTTAAAATAACTTAACTGGCCAGATGTTGAAACTGGTTTGCTGACTGCTCCGTCAGTTATCGTCTTCTGTGGTGTGGGCACGTCCCAGGCGTGGTTGCAGGGGTAACCGCTCCGAACATCAAAGCAAGGATCTTCACAACCCGTCAAAGGCAGAAATCTAGCATAGACGACAAGCTCTTGATCAACAGATCGTATCGAGCTGGTACTACATACTAGTATCTCCAACTTGTACTACAAACGGGTATGGAGTTATAATTAACAGACGTCTGACACATGAAGACTTCCAAATAATGTCGAGCCCCGGGTTATGAGGCCGTTGTACAGGTAGTTAGGGTATTAATATTATTTCTAATCCCACTATTGTCCTGTATATAAGTTCCAAGGACTGTGTGGTTTCCAGAATTATAAAGTCGAGTTATCTTTCTTGTCAATTTCAGAAGATCATCTATACTTGGTTCGGTCCCTTATATTGAAATCCTACTTTTCTTCGGTCCTGGCATGTCTGAAGGTGTCGTCTTGACACAGGGGCGGGGTCTAAACATGTGCAACAATATAAAAGACTTTTCGCCCACGCTCTCACAGCTTTCTACGCCATGAAAGTCGTCAATCAGACGTAGTCTAGTTTAATAAATTGCATTTAGACCAAGCAGATTCAAATGTCTGATTTTAGTACATATCTTCATCCCCTCTTCTCATGAAATTCCGTATGACACAGTGTTACGCATAAGAATTTTGCTATGGTATCTGTGTACTCAATTTTTCTAATGCATGGTATATAACTCTTGGAATTGAAGTTACTTTTTACTTTACGTGGTTACCTGTTCTTATGCCCTTCGGTTGCCGGTATTGTGGTTTGACAGATCTTGGGTCGTGTCCATTTATGGAGCGCACAGGCCCACTTTTCTTGGGAACATTTGGCAACCTGCGTCGATAGTTATTTCCTATCCTTATAAGGCTCGATTTTAAGTGTCGTTCTTAGAATATGCCCATAGCTTCGGGGTTGTGTGAATTGTATTCAAATCAAACGTTTCTGCGCATGTCTGTTTTTTGGTTGTGGGTTTTTGAACAAGCTTCCGCCCGGGAGTGTGACAGATTTTGTCGAGAGAGCTAGACGCTTTATCAGCGTCTGTCATGATCATATTGTTCGGGGAATGGAAGTCCTCTATAGTGTTTGTTCATCTCAGATGATATTCCCCTTTGTGATTCAAAGCGCCTGGAGGCGAGTGAGTTGTGTATTTATTCCTGAAGAGAAGGTAATTGCTATACTTGATTATCATTGTCGCTAACTTTCATGATTGACATTTTGTGCCTATTTACCAACTTTCCCTGGGCGGGAAAGAGTCTACATTATGAGAAGTTTTCAACTCACGAATCACCATGTTGTTATGCATCGGGTTGATGCATGTCCTAAAGGCTATCTACTTGTTGGACTTTGCTGCTCTGGCGGTTCCACGTCAGTTTAGGTTCGATACCTTTGTTATTAAAGGAAATTAGAGGACATTACTTGATACTCCAGAAGTCATGCCTGTCTTGCTGGAGGTCAGAAAAGGAAAAGGGATTTAATCTCCTACATTTATATATATATATATATCGGCTGTTATAGAAAAGGATGATGGTTTCCACACCTGAATACATTTACAGTCGTTTACAATGCATTAACGCCAGTTACATTATTCTCCATTAACAAGCTGTGATGTCTACAAGTGTTGTCAGTGACTATGTGTTGCGTGATAAATTCTCGCAACATCGTTTTATTTCAATATCTGTTTTATAGCGCAAGGGCAACAACTGCTTGGAATTTATAGTCACTTTTCTCGGTAAGCATTTGTCTTCTCGCGTTGGTATCGAATGCAGTTAAGTTTGAGCTGTGGTCGTTTTGCGCTGGACTGCGCATGACTTGTCTTGCTTCTTTTGTCGATCGGTTTCCGCCCACGACTAGTGGGAGTGAGCGATTTGGAATGGCGAAAGAGATGCCTCGTTGAAGAGGGGATCTCCGCTATTTTTGTTCTGTCAGGGATGTGTAGTCCTCTTAATGGATATTTCGTTTATTCGAGATAATACCTCTAGTGTTTCCCACATGTCGGGAGGCGTGATATTTCTGTGTATTTCATGAAAGCAAGGTAAATTGACTCTTTCATTAACTCTATTGATTTTGGGTCGTGAGCGATTTCGATTCATAGCCTGTCTGCGAAAGTCGTCGTCACGAGATGTTTTTTCCCAGCTCACATGTCGCTGCATTGTACTGCATCGGTTGATGCAGGTACCAAGGACCATTACTTGCTACTTTGTTAAATGAACTAGGTTTGGAAAACCTTTATTATCTAGAGGATATTTTTGAGGACATTATTTATACTTCGGCAGACGTGTCTGTCTTGCTGAAGTCAAACTAAGGAGAGTGAACTGATCTCATACATCTGGTTATCTCCTGGCTGTTATAGAAAAGGATGGAGTTTTCCACCTGACTACATTTACAGCACTATGAAATATAACATGCATCTGACTCATCATTGTAATGCTGTCTACCGTTTATTGCTGTATTGAATGTTGCTGTGATAATGACTGTTTGATGTGCCTACACATTTGCGTAACCATTTTGTCACTGTGGCGTCCACAATAAATAATGAAGAAAAACGTCAACGGCTGTTTCAAGACTCATTGACTTTATACGTCGTGAGTTTACTGACGTCCTATGTGGATTGCCCTGTTATTGTTGCATGAACATTGTTTTGACTGAACACATCTACACACTACACAAAACCAGACATGCGGATGCCATCCATCATCATATGGCATCACGCATCATTTGGTGGCCATAAGCTGGTTTGATTCTGGTACCAGCAAACACGGGGTCCCTTACCCACTTCATTTTCAACAAGAATTCATCAGCATCCTTCAAGAAATTAACATTCTTCAATACAGTCAACATCTTCAAAATTTTCAAAGTACTCGGCGTTGCCCGGTAAAAGTCAAAATTTCAATTTTTTGACGGAAACAGGAATTTGACAGTACCCGGCGTTGTTACATGTAGCCGGATAACTCGGACTGCTGTTATCTTTTACGCAAGTCAAGCAAGTTGCTGCTGTCAAGGTTCCAGTGCTGTCGTTTTTTGAGAAGGTCAAGTGCCGGTTGAAACGGGTTGTTTTCTGAAGAAGGCCAAGTACCGATTTCCATCAACTTACTTTTGGATTAGAAGGTCAAGTGCCGAAACAACTCAACACACAGTATGTCAGAAGCTCTTGTACCATCGTGTTAGCAGTGGAAGCAGTTCAGATGTGCCATCATCGTTGGAGCTTCGCTCTTTAGGACGTTGATTGACATCCGTTTTTCTGCTGTTCTACGATTGGAAGCCTATAAGTTAAGTGGCCTGTTTGTATGTAAACTGTGCCCTTATACTTCTGCTGAGTCTTCTGTGTATCATCTCATTCTATATGTTTTATGTTTATATGTTATTTGTATATTTATATGTTTATATTTCAGCGGGTTCTCGGTTGGGTGGTGTCTCCGTTAGATTATGCCACGTCATAGAGGTCGTCTATTGTGAGCGTTTTCTGTAAGGTTTGCAAATTTCCAATACTGGAATTTGCTAAGCGACTTCTGTTGCTATTTATGTTAGCTGTGATGACATGTTTTAATATTGTTTTCGTTATTATTTCGCATTCTTTAGTTTTGTTTTGATTTGTTTGTGTTTGTTAGCCTACTCTTGTCTATAATTTAGTTTCATACAACATTTTTTGTGATATTTCATTAATTTCTGCTTTATTTTTAGTTGATTTCTGCGAAAGTTTTTGTATTGTTGCTGATCTTTGTTATTGTTTACATTGTTATTGTTTACATTGTTTGTATTGTTTACATTTTCAATGTTTACATTCTGCATGTGTTTACATAGTCATTGTTTACAGTTATAGTAATTAGTTAATGGGCTATGCTAATGCACTGTTACTACTATACTGATGATAAATGAATGATGAATAGTGTCGTGCACTATTGAATGAGAAGTGCACTTATGATCAAGAATTGAGTGCTGATATTTCATATACAAGTTCTTTGATTGGAGACTTGTTTCCCACAGAGACTGGGATAATATAAGGTGATGTGAATATACAAGTGCTTAATTAAGACTTGTTACACTTAGGTTTGAAATAAATTAGTTAATTATTTCAGGTTTTGGACTCATATGTTAGACAACATGTCTACATTTGAGCACTTTATTGAGCAGGGTAAATTGCTTGGGAAGACTGGTGATAAGTTAGAAGAATTTGCAACTGCTCGATATGATAAAGCAATGGAAGCTGAACAAAAGAAACTGCAGATGCAGGTGGATGAAAAAAGATTCCAAATGGAAATGGAAAAACAAAAAAGGGAATCAGAAGCTGAGGAGAGAAAACTCCAGCTACAGCTAGAAGCTGAAAGACTTCAAAAAGAGGCTGAGAATAAAAGACTTGAAAAAGAGGCTGAGGCTGAGAATAAAAGACTTGAAAAAGAGGCTGAAAATAAAAGACTTGAAAAAGAAGCTGAAAATGAAAGACTTCAAAAAGAGGCTCAGGCTGAGGAAAGAAGATTACAGAGAGAGTCTGATGAGAGGAAAGAGAAAGCAAAAATGGAACATGAAGAAAAGGTCTTAGCTTTAGAGTTGGAAAAATTGAAATTGACAAGCATGAGTAATGGTAATGATTCAAACAAGGGTTCATCTTCTGGTAAGGCTAATAATGATACTTTTAAGATTAAGTTACCAACATTTAGTCCTTCCAGCGATGACATAATGTTCTATCTGGACAGATTTGAACAAGCATGTACAGCTCATAACATAGACAAAGCAAAATATGTTTATCAGTTATCAGGGATACTGACAGGTAAAGCTCTAAGTATATTAAATATGGTGGATGAACCTGACAAGAACAATTATGAGGTTGTCAGGGCCGCTTTGTTAAAGAAATATCAGCTTAACGAAGACGGCTATCGTCTACAATTTAAAAACATGTTACCTGAAAATGGAGTTGAATTCTCCGAGTTTATTGCAAGAATACGCATTACTTTCTCACGATGGGTTGAACTATCTAAGACGGAAAAAACTTATGAAGGACTTATGGACTTAATACTTAGAGACAAAGTCATGTCGTCTGTCAATGAGTCTTTCCTTGCTTTCCTTCATGAACGTAAACCTAAAACAATAAAAGAAATGGAAGATTTCTGTTGCCAATACGTAACTGCGCACCCACACATAACCATGGGTAACTCTAAGGTGAAAGAAGGTTTACCAGTTGCTTCGGCAGCTCCGTATGGTCAAAACTTTGCTCGTAGATCCCAACAAAATTTTGATAGAAAGAGTAGCGGTAATTTCTGTCAAAATCATGGAAATCAATTTCATGGTGATTCTTCTTCGAAGAATTGGAGACAACCTGATAGTACTCGTTACTATCACCCTAATAATTATAAGCATTTCAAAAGAGGATATGGTAATAGAGGTTATTCCTGCCGAAGACCTCAGAACCAAACAAATAGATGTTCGCATCAATGTGAACATGATAGTAATCGTGGAAACTGGAATTCGAACCAGTATAACAATTACAATAGAGACAATAATAACTGCAGAGATAATAATAACTCTGATAACTTCAGAGGTAATAATAGTCGGGGTAGATCTCAACACAAAAAAAAGAGATATCAGCAGGCTAATGCTGTACAACAGGAAACTGAGGCAGCCTGTAATCATGTTGTTGATAGTAAAAACTTTGACGCTGTCACTAGTTCTGCTTTTGACTTTGAGAGAGCAAACAAATGCCCCCAATGCAGTACTTTATTCGAACCGGGTACCATAACTACTTTGAGTTGTGGTCACCCACTTCCCGCTCTTCCTGCTGCTGTTGCGCATGACGGGAGGGGTTCTTTAATTCTACATAAGGGTCTTGTTAATGATATACTCCGGTCTCACTACTTTTCGATTCCGGATGCACCACTATTGGTGTTAGACAATCGCTTGTAGATCCATCTTGTGCTACAGGAAGGGTTATTAAATGTGTCACATTTGGCGGCACTCTAGAAAAATATCCTACTGCTGTAATTCGCATTGCCACTCCTTTCTTTACTGGAGATGTGCATGCTTGTCTCTTACCTAATCCTATTGCGGACCTTATTATTGGTCGTATTCACGGAGTTAGGGAGTGTACCCCACAGCAGATTGCTGCTTGGGAAGATAATAACATGCAAGCTACAAATGCAGTAGTTACAAGAGCACAAGCTCTACAAACACCCGAAACTTCACTGAATAGTGATAATGAAGTTGATAGCCAAGATAGTCACTTAGTGATTACTCGTGACTCTTTCATAAAATTGCAAGAAGAAGATTCTTCTTTAAAAAAATTCTTCGTTCTTGCGAAGAAAGGTGATCCGAATCAGGATACAAATAGAAAATCTTGGATTGCAATGAGAAACGGCGTACTTGTACGTATGGTACAAGATTCGGCTACGTCGGCACATTCGCAAATTCTTGTTCCCAAGAGCATGAGAGTCCAAATATTGCAACATGCTCATGACTCGCAATGTGCTGGACATATGGGTTTTGCCCGTACGAAGTCGAGAGTCCTTGCGGCTTTCTTTTGGCCTTTTGTCAATAAGGACATTCGTATTTACTGCCGATCATGCAAGGTATGTCAGGAGGTCAAATCTAGAGGACCACGACATGCTGCGCCTATCCAGGCTGCTGACATTCCTATTCGGCCGTTTCAGAAAATGGCCATAGATATTATTGGCCCTTTTAAGGTCAAGTCGGCCAGAGGACATCAGTTTATCCTTACATGTGTCGATATGTGCACACGTTGGCCAGAGGCTATTCCTCTTAAGAGCATATCTACTACAGATATCGCAGATGCTCTTTGGTTGATATTTTCTCGCTTGGGGTTCCCCAGAGAAATATTGTCAGACCATGGCACTCAACTCATATCTGACACTATGTCACAGGTAATGTCTACCTTACATATTGAACGATCTCTCAGTAGTATCTACCATCCTATGTCTAATGGGTTAGTTTGAGCGTCTGAATAGAACGCTCAAGACTTTGCTTGGTAAGATAACTGAAGATCATCCTCAAGATTGGGACAGGGTTTTACCCGCGGCTCTCTTTGCCTATAGAGAAGTCCCTAATGAACACACAGGATTTTCTCCCTTCGAAACTTGTCTTTGGCGCGCGTCCACGCGGCCCTATGTCTTTATTACACGATCTCATCACTGCCGATGATATTAGCGATGAAACTCAATCCTCATATGAGTATGTCATTGCTCTTAGACAAAAGATCATTGAGGCATGTAAGCTAGCAACTGCTTCATCAGAAATTGCTAAAGAGAAGGCAAGGCAGTTTGCTAACAAGAATAGATGTCTACGACAACTTTGTCCAGGTGACAAAGCATTCGTCCTACTCCCCAGTAGGGAAAATAGACTTCTTATTGCATGGAAAGGTCCGTATGCAATAGTCTCTCGGATTTCCGATGTTGACTATGTGGTCGATATTGATGGAAAGCATAAAACTTTCCACATAAACATGCTTTCGGAATTTCACGAACGTCCGGACTATTTGCTGCCTATTTTCCAGGCAACGGATGATGCTCCTGCACCTCACGGTCATTATTCATCCCTGTCTGTCATTCAGGATGAGGAAGCTACCTTCTCTGATGTCAACCTTCCCCTTCCAGTGGTTCCATTACATTCCACGGAATCTTGGAAAAACGTTTCTGTTTCTCCTAATCTTTCTGGTGACGAACATCGACAAGTCTCGTCGATGTTACAAACATTTCAGGATGTTCTCACTGACATTCCTGGACACACAGATGTCATAGAACATGACATAATTCTTACCGACAATAATCCAATTAGGGTTAGGCCGTATCCTATTCCTATACACTTTCAGTCGCAAGTGGAAAAGGAATTGGATGAAATGATTCAATTAAATATAATTGAACCATCGACTTCACCATATTCTTCTTCCATGGTTATTGTCCGGAAGAAGGATAAGAACATACGAATTTGCGTTGATTATCGCAAATTGAATCAGGTCACAAAGTTCGACGCTGAACCGATGCCTTTGTTAGAAGATCTACTGATTAGACTTTCTAATTCTAGATTCTTCACTAAACTTGACTTGTCTAAAGGTTATTGGCAAGTGCCTTTAGCAGAGCATGCCAAACCTCTTACTGCTTTTTCTACACCTAGGGGTCTATTTCAATGGAATGTTATGCCTTTTGGTCTCATGAACGCCCCTGCCACTTTCGTTCGCATGATTGCGTCGAATTCTGTCACATCGTTCGGATGTCATCGCATACTTAGATGACATCTGTCTCTTCAGTGATACCTGGGAAGATCACTATTTAGGGTTATATGACTTACTGTCCACTCTACGTGAGAATAATTTGACAGCAAAACCTTCTAAAGCTTTTGTTGGTTTTTGGTGAAATCTCTTTCCTGGGTCATCGTGTTGGTCATGGTCTCTTGAAGACAGAAGACCACAATACTTCCAAAATACTGAACATCTCTGTTCCTAAAACGAAGAAACAAGTTAGGAGTCTCTTAGGTTTAATTCAATTTTATGGGAGATTTATTCCAAATTTATCTTCGATCATGGCACCTCTCTCAACATTGTTGAAGAAAGGTTCGCCTAATCTAGTCCGTTGGTCTGAAGAATGCCAATCTTCACTAGACCAAATCAAGAATATATTTTCTTCTCCTCCCATCTTAAGATTACCTACTCTTGATAGGACTTTTGTTCTTCGGAGTGATGCTTCATCCACTGGGATTGGAGCAGCACTGATGCAAGAATATGCAAATACTCTGCATCCTGTTATGTACATTTCTAGAAAACTAAATGCGGCAGAGAGGAACTACTCGGTTTTAGACCGTGAGTTGTTAGCGATGGTTTGGTCAATTCTAAAGCTACAAAGATTCCTCCTGGGCGCACATTTCATTCTAGAGACTGATCAGAAAGCTCTTACAGCTATTCAGACTAAGAATTTGAAGAGTTCGAGATCCACTCGATATGCTATAGCTCTTCAACCTTTTCACTTCACGGTACGAGCTATCCGTGGTGCGGATAATGTGATGGCTGACATTTTGTCTAGATGCCCACATGACTCCAACTAATACTTCTGTCCTATATTTCCATATATTACAGAGTCATAACACACCTATATTTCTACAATAGATTAGCACATCTGTACTTACTTTATATGTACACACTATCGTGCTTTGTTGTCATCTTCTTCTGTTCGTTTTTTAAGATGATAGAGGAGGACTGAGTAGTTAATATAAGGGCCGTTAGTTTACTAAACAGGCACAATTATTAATAATGTATTGTACCTTATGAAGCATATTAGTTATTAATTAGCATTATATTGCTTGTACTTTCTCAGAATGTCATTGTTGAGCTGAGGACTTACCTTACGAGTTCTAGATTGTGTACTTACCCTCGGAATACCAGAGCATATGTCCTGGATCGTCATGTAGTTTAACTTTACTATGTACTTATGTCATTACATGTCAAAGAATGTACTATCTAAATTTTCCTATCAGATTTGTACATCCATTTTTAAAGACAATATTAGAGTATGCTGTTTAATGATGATTATAGTAACTTGCATACGTATATTGTGTTTACATGCTAACGTGATGTGTGTTGGTGACACCTCCCCGATGTGAATATTTTTTGAGACATATTTTTTTTTCTGTTGAGGTATATCCTCACCAGACACTCTATAATTAGCCTATTGTTTGGCAATTTAGTTAATTATCAGCGCATAATTCGTGCGTTTTGAGCCGCTTATCGCTTGCTCTTTGATATTGAAAAAAAAAAAATATGTTCCACATTTTTTTTTTTATCGGGAGGAGGTGGTGATATGTTGCGTGATAAATTCTCGCAACATCGTTTTATTTCAATATCTATTTTATAGCGCAAGGGCAACAACTGCTTGGAATTTATAGTCACTTTTCTCGGTAAGCATTTGTCTTCTCGCGTTGGTATCGAATGCAGTTAAGTTTGAGCTGTGGTCGTTTTGCGCTGGACTGCGCATGACTTGTCTTGCTTCTTTTGTCGATCGGTTTCCGCCCACGACTAGTGGGAGTGAGCGATTTGGAATGGCGAAAGAGATGCCTCGTTGAAGAGGGGATCTCCGCTATTTTTTGTTCTGTCAGGGATGTGTAGTCCTCTTAATGGATATTTCGTTTATTCGAGATAAGGTAAATTGACTCTTTCATTAACTCTATTGATTTTGGGTCGTGAGCGATTTCGATTCATAGCCTGTCTGCGAAAGTCGTCGTCACGAGATGTTTTTTCCCAGCTCACATGTCGCTGCATTGTACTGCATCGGTTGATGCAGGTACCAAGGACCATTACTTGCTACTTTGTTAAATGAACTAGGTTTGGAAAACCTTTATTATCTAGAGGATATTTTTGAGGACATTATTTATACTTCGGCAGACGTGTCTGTCTTGCTGAAGTCAAACTAAGGAGAGTGAACTGATCTCATACATCTGGTTATCTCCTGGCTGTTATAGAAAAGGATGGAGTTTTCCACCTGACTACATTTACAGCACTATGAAATATAACATGCATCTGACTCATCATTGTAATGCTGTCTACCGTCTATTGCTGTATTGAATGTTGCTGTGATAATGACTGTTTGATGTGCCTACACATTTGCGTAACCATTTTGTCACTGTGGCGTCCACAATAAATAATGAAGAAAAACGTCAACGGCTGTTTCAAGACTCATTGACTTTATACGCCGTGAGTTTACTGACGTCCTATGTGGATTGCCCTGTTATTGTTGCATGAACATTGTTTTGACTGAACACATCTACACACTACACAAAACCAGACATGCGGATACCATCCATCATCATATGGCATCACGCATCATTTGGTGGCCAATAAGCTGGTTTGATTCTGGTACTAGCAAACACGGGGTCCCTTACCCACTTCATTTTCAACAAGAATTCATCAGCATCCTTCAAGAAATTAACATTCTTCAATACAGTCAACATCTTCAAAATTTTCAAAGTACTCGGCGTTGCCCGGTAGATATCAGAAATTGCAACCTGAACCTGATTCAAGAAAATTGACAGTACCCGGCGTTGCAGCATACATTGAGAGTTGTTCTCAAGTATCGGGATAATCGATTTGTTCCTGCTAGAAGGCCAAGTTCTGTACTGAATCAAGTTGCTGTTACGTTGAGAAGGACAAGTTCCGTATGCTATTAAGTTGCTATTGTTGGATAAGAAGGCCAAGTACCGTAACTACGTACCGTTTCATTGTTCAGAAGCTCAGTTCTACCATCGTCCTGGCAGTTATGACGCAAGTTCACATGTGCGATCAACGTTGGATCTTCTGACCATAGAATGCTGATCATCACATGTTCTTTGCTCTACTGACGTTTGGATTTCCATAAGTTAAGTGGCCTGTTTTGTTGTGAACTGTGCCCTTATACTTCTGCTGAGCCTTCTGTTTCTTCTCATTCTCATATATGTTATATGTTTATATGTTATTTGTTTATTTATATGTTTACATTTCAGTGGGTTTTCGGTTGGGCGGTGTCTCCTTTTAGATGATACCACGTAACAGATGTTATCTATTGAGAGCGTGTCTTGTTTACACTGGGATTTTGTTTACATTGTTACACTTATGGTAATTAATTAATGGATTATACTGATGCACTATTATTAATACACTGATGATAAATAAATGATGAATAGTGTCATGCACTATTGAATGGGAAGTGCACCTATGATGAAGAATTGAATGATGATATTTCTATAAGGCTTCATATACAAGTTCTTGGACATAAACTTGTTTCCCATAGAGATTGGGATAATATAATGTGATGTGATTATGCAAGTGCTTAATTTAAGACTTGTTACTATTAAGATTCTGCCATCAATGGTACCTATACCTTGTAGCGGTATGGCAGCTTGCGTACCCTGACAATCCCCAGAGCTATGCCAGTGGGAGTTTTACTCCTGGTAGGTTCAACCAAGCTGGACTGGTCTGTGTGGGTAGGGGTCAGACAAAAGCTGGTACCCTGGTCCTCCAGGTTGGGGGTTTTAGCATAGGGCTGACACCCCTGTCTATGTAAAAAACAAACAGGGAGACCTCAATGCGAAAGCTGGTACACACAATACATATAATGAAAGAGTAATGGGGAAATGCGGCAGCGGAACAGCAAACGAAAATGGGGATAAATTAATAAGTTTCTGCAGTATTAACAACCTGGTCATTGGAGGAACACTTTTCCCACATAAAGAAATTCACAAATTAACATGGGAATCACCAAATGGTCGGGACAGAAACCAGATAGACCACATCATGGTTAACGGTAGATGGAGACATGCATTACAAGATGTGAAGGTAAGAAGAGGCGCAGATGTGGGAAGTGATCACCATTTAGTAGTAGCAAAACTGAAAGTGAAGCTAAGAAGGGCTGGACCAACTGTAACTACACAGAAAAGGTTTGACATCAGCAAATTGAAAGACCCCCTTACCAGAAAAGCTTTTGCGGCCGACATAAAGAAACGATATCAATTTGCCAAAAGTCAGGAAAAGACATTGACTGATGATATAGACCAGAATTTCAACACCATTTCAACAATATACAAGGAAAGCAGCAAATCATGCTTGGGATTCCAGGAAAGAAAGAAGCAGGACTGGATAACACCAGAAACATTAAACACCATAACGATGAGAAAGGAAATGAAAAGAAAGAAAATAGAAGCGAAGTCCCCCAGGTTAAAGCAACTATATAGCGAACAGTACAGTCAGCTAGACAAGGAAGTTAAACGCCAAACCCGAGCCAACAAAAGGAATTTCCTAGACGATCTTGCAAGACAGGCAGAGGAGGCAGCACTGAGAAATGAACAAAGCACAGTATACAAAATAACTAAATTCATCAGCGGAAAACGAGGTGCAAACAATATTACATTAGTAAGAGATAAGCAAGGTAATCTCATCACAACAGCAGAGGGACAGGAAACAAGATGGGCAGAGCACTTCAGAGAAACTCTGAACAAGGAACCACCAGAGACACAATTGAATGTTCCTGAGGCTGAAAACGATCTAGATGTAAATACAAACATTCCACGAAAAGAAGAAATCATCACAGCAATCAAAGGGTTAAAGAACGGCAAAGCCCCGGGCCATGATAACTTAAATGCAGAGCTATTTAAGACAGACCCTGAGCTAGCAGCAGAACTATTAGAACCACTATTTGCACAAGTCTGGAAAACGGGGACAACACCATCAGAGTGGAACAAAGGAATACTTGTCAAATTGCCCAAGAAGGGAGATCTTGCAGACTGCAATAATTGGAGAGGAATCACTCTTCTCTCAGTTCCCAGCAAAATACTAGGCAGGATAATTATACAGAGAATTTCAAAGGCAGTAGACCACAAACTGAGGAAAGAACAAGCAGGATTTAGAAAGAACAGAAGATGCGTAGATCATATATTCACTCTCAGGAACATTATAGAGCAGTGCTCAGAATGGCAAAGACAGCTTTACATTAATTTCGTTGATTTTGAAAAGGCTTTTGACAGCATACATAGGGACAGTTTATGGAAAATACTGAGGGCTTATGGAATTCCAAGCTGCATAGTGTCAATCATAAAAAGCCTCTATGCAAACTTTACGTGCAGTGTTGGACAGAGCAACCTAACCTTTGAGGTGAAGACAGGAGTACGACAGGGATGCCCCTTATCAACCACTCTATTTTTAACAGTCATAGACTGGGTGATGCGCCAGACAACAGAGGGCAGTCCAGGAGGAATAAGATGGACAACATTTTCTACATTGGAAGATCTGGAATATGCAGATGACATTGCACTACTAGCACATTCACATCAACACATCCAGGAAAAAACGGATAGACTTAATAAGTTTAGCCAGCAGGTGGGCTTGAACATCAATTTAAAGAGGTCTGAGGTCATGACGCTCAATGTGAGCAACCCTGAGCCCATATCAGTAAGGAATCAGCAACTGGTACAGACAGATACCTTCAGATACCTAGGAAGCATAGTAACACCAGACGGCGGGGCAGGCAAAGACATCAACATCAGAATGAATAAGGCAAGAACAGCCTTCTTTAGCCTAAACAACATCTGGAAGTCCTCCCAATACAGCACAAGCACAAAATTAAGATTATATCAGAGCTGTGTGCTTTCTGTGCTTCTCTATGGTGCAGAATGCTGGAGAGTTACAGAGAAGGAAATGTCGAAATTGTCCTCTTTTCACACAACATGCCTAAGAAAAATTCACCGAATCTTTTGGCCGAATACCATCACTAACCAAGATCTGCTTACTCGTAGCAAGCAAGAGGACACGCACATCATCATAGCTGGCAGACGCTGGAGCTGGGTTGGCCATGTCCTCAGAAGAGACCCCGATGCCATCACAAGAACAGCTATGTTTTGGACCCCTGAAGGAAAACGAAAGAGAGGCCGACCAAGGACAACCTGACGGAGGACTGTGGAGGCTGAGATGCAGGGAATGAACCAGAGTTGGGGCACTGTACGAAGGATGGCCACCGACCGAGCAAAGTGGAATCAATTTGTTGTTGCCCTACAAGACGCCACTAGGCGTGATGACCACTGACTGCTTTGACGGTCGGCGGCTAAGGATCAAAGAAGAAGAAGAACTATTAAGATTGAAATAAGATAGTTAATTATTTCAGGTGTTGTGACTCATAATATTAGACAATATGTCTACACTTGAGTACTTTATTGGGCAGGGTAAATCCCTTGGAAAGACTGGTGATAAATTGGAGGAATATGCGACTGCTCAATATGACAAAGCATTAAAGTTGGAAGAAAAGAGAATGGAAAGTGAAGCTGAACAAAAGAAAATAGAAGCTGAGAATTTAAAATTGCATATGCAGGTGGATGAAAGGAGATTCCAGATGGAGATGGAAAAACAAAAAAGAATAGCAGAGGCTGAAAATAAAAGACTACAAGCTGAGGCTGAAAATAAAAGACTACAAGCTGAGGCTGAAAATAAAAGACTAGAAGCTGAGGCTGAAGACAGGAAGTTACAAAGAGAGGCTGATGAGAGAAAAGCAAAAATGGAGCATGAAGAAAAACTCTTAGCTTTAGAGTTAGAGAAATGGAAAGTGATGAACATGAGTAATGCTAATGATGCAAATAGGAGGTCATCTACTGATAAGGCTAATGCTAACACCTTTAAGATTAAACTTCCAGCATTTAGTCCTTCCAGTGATGACATAACATTCTATTTGGACAGATTTGAACGATCATGTAAAACACATAACATAGACAAATCACTATATGTTGATCAATTGTCAAATATACTAAAAGGTGAAGCTCTAAGTATGTTAAGCATGGTAGATGAGCCTGACAAGAACAATTATGAAGTTGTCATGGCGGCTTTGTTAAAGACGTACCAACTTAACGAAGACGGCTATCGTCTGCAATTTAAAAATATGTTGTCAGAAACTGGAGTAGAATTCTCTGAGTTTATTGCAAAAATACGTCTTACTTTTACACGTTGGGTTGAGCTCTCTAAGACAGAACATACTTATGAAGCACTTATGGACTTAATACTTAGGGACAAAGTCATGTCTTCTGTCAATGAGTCTTTTCTTGCTTTCCTTCATGAGCGTAAACCTAAAACCATAAAAGAAATGGAAGATTTCTGTTGCCAGTATGTAACTGCACACCCTCACATAACCATTAGTAACTCTAAAGTGAAAGAAGGTTTGCCTGTTGCTTCGGCAGCACCATATGGCACAAACTTTGTTCGTAAATTCCAGGGTACTAAACAAAATTTCGATAGGAAGAGTAACCATAATTATGCTCAGAATTATGGCAATCAATTTCATGGTGATTCTTCTTCGAAGAATTGGAGACGAGCGACAGTCCTCTCCTTTCTTTACTGGAGATGTGCACACTTGTCTCTTATATAATCCTATTGCGGACCTTATTATCGGTCGTATTCACGGAGTTAGGGAATGTACCCCACAGCAGTTTGCTGCTTGGGAATATCATAATATGCAAGCTACCAATGCAGTGGTTACAAGAGCACAAGCTCTACAGACACCTCAAACTTCATTGACTAGTAGTGATGAAGTGCATAGCCAAGACAGTCACTTGGTTATTTCTCGTGACTCTTTCATAAAATTACAAGAAGAAGATCCTTCTCTAAAAAAATTCTTCATTCTTGCGAACAAAGGTGATGCAAATCAGGATACAAATAGAAAATCTTAGATTGCTATGAAGAACGGCGTACTTGTACGTATGGTACAAGACTCGACTACGTCTGCACATTCGCAAATTCTTGTTCCTAAGAGTATGAGATTGCAAATATTGCAACATGCTCATGACTCGCAATGTGCTGGACATAAGGGTTTTTCCCGTACAAAGTCGAGAGTCCTTGCGGCTTTCTTTTGGCCTTTTGGGAACAAGGACATTCGTATTTACTGCCGATCTTGTAAAGTATGTCAGGAGGTCAAATCTAGAGGACCACGACATGCTGCGCCTATCCAGGCTGCTGACATCCCTATTCGGCGATTTCAAAAAATGGCTATAGATATTATTGGCCCTTTTAAGATCAAGTCGGCCAGAGGACATCAGTTTATCCTTACATGTGTCGATATGTGTACACGTTGGCCAGAGGCTATACCTCTTAAGAGCATTTCCACTGCCGATATCGCAGACGCTCTTTGGCTGATATTTTCTCGGTTGGGTTTCCCCGGAGAGATACTGTCAGACCATGGCACGCAACTTATATCGGACACTGTGTCACAGGTAATGTCTACACTACATATTAAAAGATCTCTTAGTAGTATCTATCACCCAATGTCTAATGGGTTAGTTGAGCGTTTGAATAGAACACTCAAGACTTTGCTTGGTAAGTCATCAATGCATGCAAACTAGCAACTGCTTCAACAGAAATTGCTAACGAAAAGGCAAGGCAGTTTGCAAATAAGAATAGATGTCTACGACAACTTTGTCCAGGTGACAAAGCATTCGTCCTACTTCCCAGTAGGGAAAATAGACTTCTTATTGCATAGAAAGGTCCGTATGCAATAGTCTCACGAATTTCCGATGTTGATTATGTGGTCGATATTGATGGAAAGCATAAAACTTTCCATGTCAACATGCTGACGGAATTTCATGAACGTCCAGACTATTTGCTTCCTATTTTCCAGGCAACGGACGATTCGCATGTTCCGCATGGTCATTACTCATTCCTGTCAGTCATACAGGATGAGGAAACTACTTTTTCTGATGTCAATCTTCCTCTTCCAGTGGTTCCACTACATTCCACGGAATCTTGGAAAAACGTCACTGTTTCTCTTAAATTTCCGCTGAAGAACATCGATAAATCTCTTCGATGTTACAAACATTTCAGGATGTCCTAACTGACATCCCTGGACACACACATGTCATAGAACATGACATAATTCTTACTGACAATAATCCTATTAGGGTTAGACCTCATCCTATCCCTATACACTTTCAACCACAAGTCGAGAAAGAATTAGATGAAATGATTCGAGTAAACATAATTGAACCATCAACTTCACCATATTCTTCTTCCATGGTTATTGTCCGGAAGAAAGACAAGAACATACGCATTTGCGTTGATTATCGCAAATTGAATCAAGTCACAAAGTTCGATGCTGAACCGATGCCTTTATTAGAAGATCTGCTTATTAGGCTTTCTAATTCTAGATTCTTCACTAAACTTGACTTGTCCAAAGGTTATTGGCAAGTGCCTTTAGCAGATCGTGCCAAACCTCTTACTGCTTTCTCAACACCCAGGGGTCTGTTTCAATGGAATGTTATGCCTTTCGGCCTTATGAACGCCCCTGCTACTTTCGTTCGCATGATGCGTCGAATTCTTTCACATCGATCAGATGTCGTCGCATACTTAGATGATATCCGTCTCTTCAGTGATTCCTGGGAAGATCACTATTTGGGTTTATATGAATTACTGTCGACTCTACGCGAGCATAATTTGACAGCAAAACCCTCTAAAGCCTATGTTGGGTTTGGTGAAATCTCTTTCCTGGGTCATCGTGTTGGTCATGGTCTCTTGAAGACAGAAGACCACAATACGTCTAAAATACTGAACATCTCTGTACCTAAGACGAAGAAACAAGTTCGTAGTCTCTTGGGTTTAATTCAATTTTATTGGAGATTCATTCCGAATCTATCTTCAATTATGGCACCTCTCTTAACATTGTTGAAGAAAGGATCGCCTAATCTGGTTCGTTGGTCTCAAGAATGCCAATCTTCCTTGGACCAGATCAAGAATATATTCTCATCTCCTCCCATCTTAAGATTACCTACTCTTGATAAGACTTTTGTTCTTCGAAGTGATGCTTCATCCACTGGGATCGGAGCAGCACTTATGCAGGAATATTCAGAAACTCTGCATCGTGTTATGTACATTTCTAGGAAACTAAATGCGGCAGAGAGGAATTACTCGGTTCTAGACCGGGAATTGTTGGCTATGGTTTGGTCAATTCTCAAATTACAAAGATTCCTCTTGGGCGCACATTTCATTCTAGAAACTGATCAAAAAGCTCTTACAGCTATTCAAACTAAGAACTTGAAGAGTTCAAGATCCACTCGATATGCCATTGCTCTTCAACCTTTTCACTTAACGGTACGAGCTATCCTTGGTTCGGATAATGTGATGGCTGACATTCTGTCCAGATGCCCACATGATTCAAACTAATACTTCTGTACTATATTTCCAGATATATTACAGATCCATAACACTCCTATATTATAATCATACATTAGCACATCTGCTCTCACTTTATGTGAACTCATATTAATGTGCTTTGTTATCATCTTCTTCTTTTACCATCTTTAATATAACAGAAGAAGGCTGAGTAGGCAATATAAGGGCTGAAAGTTCACTCGGCCACAATTATTAATAAAAATGTATTGTATATTATGAAACTTAATGTTTGTTAAATAGGATTATATTGGTTGTATTTTCTCAGCATTTCATTGATGATCTGATAAATTACCTTACTGTTGTCAAGCATGAAGAGTTGTGAAGTGTGTACTTACCGGTGGAACGACAGAAGATGTGTCCTTTTGTCATTGACCTGGATCTTCATGTGTCGTCAACGTATTTCATTATGTATTGCATTATAATATTATTACATGTTTAGGTAATGTAATATTTACTATCACATGTGTACATCCTTTTGAAGCGGTGCTAGGATAATGACACCGCTATTTTGATAATGATTATTATTACACTTGCATACAAGATATGTATATTATGTTTACATGCTACCGTGACCAGCAATGTGATGTGTGGTTGGTGGCACCTCCCCGATATATGTATATATTTTGAGACATATTTTCTCTGCTGAGATATATTCTCACCTGTCACTCTATGTGTCGATTTAGCCTCATGTTAGGCAGTTTGTCTATTTATCCGCGCATAATTCGTGCGTGTGAGCCGCTTTTAGCTTGCTCGTGGATTTTTAAAACAAAATGTTCCTTTTTTTTTTATCGGGAGGTTGCGGTAATATGTTATGCATAAGAATTTTGCTATGGTATCTGTGTACTCAATTTTTCTAATGCAAGGTATATAACTCTTGGAATTGAAGTTACTTTTTACTTTAAGTGGTTATCTGTTCTTATGCCCTTCGGTTGCCGGTATTGTGGTTTGACCGATCTTGGGTCGTGTCCATTTATGGAGCGCACAGGCCCTCTTTTCTTGGGAACGTTTGGCAACCTGCGTCGATAGTTATTTCCTATCCTTATAAGGCTCGATTTTAAGTGTCGTTCTTAGAATATGCCCATAGCTTCGGGGTTGTGTGAATTGTATTCAAATCGAACGTTTCTGCGCATGTCTGTTTTTTGGTTGTGGGTTTTTGAACAAGCTTCCGCTCGGGAGTGTGACAGATTTTGTCGAGAGAGCTAGACGCTTTATCAGCGTCTGTCATGATCATATTGTTCGGGGAAGGGAAGTCCTCTATAGTGTTTGTTCATCTCAGATGATATTCCCCTTTGTGATTCAAAGCGCCTGGAGGCGAGTGAGTTGTGTATTTATTCCTGAAGAGAAGGTAATTGCTATACTTGATTATCATTGTCGCTAACTTTCATGATTGACATTTTGTGCCTATTTACCAACTTTCCCTGGGCGGAAAAGAGTCTACGTTATGAGAAGTTTTCAACTCACGAATCACCATGTTGTTATGCATCGGGTTGATGCATGTCCTAAAGGCTATCTACTTGTTGGACTTTGCTGCTCTGGCGGTTCCACGTCAGTTTAGGTTCGATACCTTTGTTATTAAAGGAAATTAGAGGACATTACTTGATACTCCAGAAGTCATGCCTGTCTTGCTGGAGGTCAGAAAAGGAAAAGGGATTTAATCTCCTACATATATATATATATATATATATATATATATATATATATATATATATATATATATATATATATATATATATATATATATATATATATATATATATATATATATATATATATATATATATCGGCTGTTATAGAAAAGGATGATGGTTTCCACACCTGAATACATTTACAGTCGTTTACAATGCATTAACGCCAGTTACATTATTCTCCATTAACATGCTGTGATGTCTACAAGTGTTGTCAGTGACTATGCCATTTCGATGTCGTCGTTGTGTCGTTAATAAATATTGAGAAAACGTCACTAGCTGTTCAACACCTTTATGACTTTCCTCGTCGTGAGTCAGTGATGTACCCTGTACTACGTAATGTGGACAATGTTGCATCTGTACATTAATACTACTGGACCGTAAGGAGGGATACCAACCATATATACTTACAACATCATGCTACATCCCAGAAGGACCAATTCCTTCATCTCTAAAGATTGGTACCCATCCACAACGGTGTAACGATATACATACATACTTCAAGTAAAGCAACACACCGTTACACACAGGTAATTTCAAAATCCTCCTATTTAAGGTAGTAACACTACTGCTTGTTAGATGGCTAATGTCTGTAATTCATAAATAAACCGTCAGTTTAATGTGTTATCACAAATGCTAACAAGCATGAGTCCACGTGCGGTAATGTTGCATAACATTTCTGCCACCTCGAAAGTACATTCGCAGTTTATCTTTCGATTAACCATACAAGAAGTATAGGTGCCAATCTTTGTGAGCGAGTACGTCCACATCTGTGTTTGTTTTACATATGTAATGCAGATTTATCTGTCTACTCCAAGCTGGGTTATAAATGTTATCTCCACCCATGGTAGATCATGCAAAATAACAACACGAAACTTGAGTCATGCGTTCAAATATGAGAAAACATACAGGGAAAGAAGAAATGAATAGAAGACACAATATAGAGATACATACAGGTAGAACACGATGAAATTAATAGCACGGTCATTTCGTGACACAATATATATATTGCGTTGTCGCAGAGAGATTTATGATTAATAATTTTTCTATATTCTTTCTTTTTTCTACCCGTGTCCTCTACCTTATTATCGCTCTTTTATCCTTTTCCTGTTTTTCGCATTCGTTCGTTTGTGACAAAATATTACTTTCCCATTCAAACTTTCGCCTGTTTCTTTTCTCATTTAGAAACGCATTTTATTGCGTAATATGTCAGTCCCTGGATGTGAACGAAATAATGTGAGAATTCGTCAAGTCAGACATAGAGAGCAGACATTTGTCTACATTGTCCATGACACGAGCACTTCTATGGCTAGGTTTCTCGGCGTGAGGTGTGAGGAGGCGCCAATCTGCATAGCTCAGAAATGAGACATGTCGCAGTAGGTGTGAAGACGCACTTTTGGCAGTTATGGCCAGCGTCTAAGTTAATGGGAAGTGTTAATAGAGAGAGAGAGAGAGGAGGAGAGAGAGAGAGACCGGCGCTATTTACGGTTTTCGTAATAGCGTGCGATCCGTTGTCTGTTTCATATATCTACCCCGCAGTTTGGACTTGATTTCATTCAGTAATTCTCCAGTTGCAGTAGACAGATTGCTAGTGCTAAGGAAATAAGCTTGCATAGCAAAGTTCTTAGTTTGACTCGACATTTTGCCGAGCTTCTAGACTAAATATATGAGTGAATAAATTCTAAGTTTGTGCGATCGCCTGTAGTTCTGTCTGGAGGTAAATATATTATAGATCTAGTAGTATTGAATGTTTCAGTGATAACCGCTTATTTCATTTTACTAGTTAGATTTATGTGCAGAAGTAATTAAATTGTAAGTCTGTTATATTCTCTAGCTGACGTGTTTCAGTGGATAGCAAAATAAATTATAATTTCTAGCTTAAACTCATGCAGCTGTAAATGAATTTAATTAAACTGCTAATAATCAGTCGAGAATATTTTAAACTAACTTATAACTGCACTGATTCATCATTGAGTATTGACAAAATACGTAAGTATTTCTAATTCATGATAATTGATTTTATGAAATATAACTCATTTCAGGGGAGATTTAAACAAAAAGACAAGCTCTACGCTTGCAGTTCATAATGTAAGTTATAACCGAGGAATAGTATGTATAAGTATTTTATATGTTGTTTTCTCTTTATTCAGTGAAACTGGGGTAGCCCAACTTTACCAACGGTTTTAGTACGGAGAAATATCTGTGAAGAACAAAAACATTTTTTTCTTAAAGACTTGGGTGTATAAAGTAAAACCTGTCTGGCATTGCGCTGGCATCCAGAACGACAGAGTACCCATTACATGAACTTTAAGATTAAATGAAGTAACGGGCCTATCGCGCAAGATTTAATTCTTCCTGAAAAAAACCTCAAGTACATTTTCAGCCCTTGTGGCAAGTAAAATATTACTATCAGTAACATTCCGACGGAGTTCTGACTAGTTGTGGTGTGACCAAATAAAGTCCTATACTGAGAGAAGGCACCGACCTGACATTCCTAGTTACTAGAAATCTAAGGTATTGACACTTTGCTCGCTGTTAACGTTCGTGCCTGGACAATTTTAATGTGACAGAACCAGATATCCTAAAATAAGAATAATCAAGGAAACGTTCCCTGAAGTAGTGGATTCAACCTATCTTTGCGGGACTGGGGTTCCCTTGGCCAAGACTACCCTGGAGATTATGTATGTGCATGTCCTAAAAATTGTTTTTTTTTTCAGAAGTTGCTACCAAAGCTGTAAGTACGAATGCAAGCTAGTGATCACGGCTGACTGAATAGAGTGAATGCAGGACTGAGTGATTCTTTTATTGTTGTATTTTGGCACCCATTTTGCTGTCTTAAATTTCTTTATGCAAGGTTTTTGTTGCTAACAATATTTTCCTTAGGATAGATCAGAGTATCAAAGTCTGTTCATACCTTTAAAGGGAAATCTTAGCCTATAGCATATGTATCCGTGACTCTTTGGGGCTATCACTTTTCTTCTAACAGGACTGTGGGTTATACATCGAGGGAAAAGATCATACCTCTAGGTCTATCATTCTTGTAGCAATTCATTAACTTTATGACTATTTGTATATGCTTGATGTAAGTTTTATGTGTTTTACAGGAATTTTATTATGATAATTAAAATTCACTTAAACTTAATCAGTGTGTCGGTCAGCTCGTTCCAAATTATCTATATTCAATGTCATAGTTTTCACGTATGTGCGTCTAACGGTCGTCACTTGTGTGTGTGTATGTGAGTGGTATATATATATATATATATATATATATATATATATATATATATATATATATATATATATATATATATATATATATATAGACTGTCCGACTCCTCTAAATCTGTTGTAGAAAATAGGCTGAGAGAGAGAAGATTCTCGATTTCAGGGACAGCCTCTATTAATTTCTACCATCTCACTCGTGGAAATCTATTTCTATTATTATCTCTCACTGTGGCTATCACTTATTTTAATCTATTCAGAAGGGACCAACCCAAGTCTTAATTCCCCTATCAAAAATCTACGACACATATATATATATATATATATATATATATATATATATATATATATATATATATATATATATATATATATATATATATATATATATATATATATATATATATATATATTCGTAGCTGAGCTCTTTAATAGTCTACTTAAACTCTGTATATCACTACAAATTAATTTGCATGTTGCTGTTTTAGTGGAAATTATGGCAGGATGGGCTGCCTCTATATTAAGTAAGGTAGGGGCAAAGTCTGTTTCGTTTGTACTTTCACTAATGTTATGTGATTTGTTACATACCATTCTACAACACGTCTTGGCCACACAGCATTCACCAATCTGTCTTGTTACACACCTTTCACCATTCTTTCTTGGTTACACAATTCTAAAGCACACCTTTGCTACACACCATCCTTCATCACATCTTTGTTACACACCATTCTTCAGCCTGCCATGGTTACACATCATTTTCCTGTATGTCATGGTTACATACTATTTTCCTGTGTCTCACGATTATACTCCATTTTCTTGTAAGTCATAGTTACACACCATTCTCCGGCTTGTCATCATTACACACCATTTTTCGGCACGTCACGGTTACACACTATTCCCCAACCTGTTATGGTTACATACCATTCGCTTTATGTCGTGGTTACACACCACTCTTTAGCCTGTCAACTTGCCAATCCTTAATCGATCAAGTAACCCGTCAAAAATATGACAGGAAGTAATGATGTTGGGCTCTTTCTGCTACATGCGCTGACAACGAAACTAAATCTCCTATTTCATGCCTTTCCTTTCAATTTTTCTATCTTTCTATCTTATCGTGAATTATGGTCAATGGTCAATGTATGGACCTTGACAAAAAACTGAAAGGCCTTTGTGCTCATTGAATGGGGGTGCAATTTATTTTTTTGCGGTCCGATGTGCTCACTTTCAGTATTTTCCAGAAAATGCACAATGACAAGATTGCATGGCCTGCGCATTATTTTAATGCGTGTTTGATTTAGCTTTCAAGGTGCAGCGCGACCTTTACGTATTTTTCCGAAAAGCCGACTGGGTTTGAAGCTGACTTGTCCAAATTTGCTGAAGTCTTTGGTGTCTAAAGTTTCTGCAGGATGGTGGTCGCTTTTTACGAATTGTACTGTGAGTTACACTTTGCTATTCTTTGCCCTCCTTTCAAACCCCGGTAACATAGGATAACACACTTTTGCACAGGTTTTCATTGATGTCGGACTCATACTTCTATAATACAAACGAATAGATCTCTCCCTCTTTCTCTCTTTTGCTCACTCTTGACTCCTACCTGCGAAGATTTGTTCTAGCAAGAAACAGTTCGCCCTACTGTATTTCTACGATTCAGATATCTTCTTCTTCTTCTTCCTCGTTCGCCCTGAAAAGGACGGTGGTTGCGTTGTATCTGTTTACGCCGTAGCTGTGATTTCTGCACCTTTCGGTCGACACATCCGACTTCAGTACGGCATTTTTTAGGGACCGGGTTTGCCTTCCCATTTCGATCCGTACTCGCTCAGCCAGACTGCACTGCTGCAGACTGTTTCCAGGACCACCACGTGGAGGTGGAGTACGGTCTTGACCAGCTCTGGTTCGCTTTTCCAAATCCTTACACATTTATTTTTGTACAGGAACTTCTCAGTTCTTCGTTATTCATTTTTATTGCTCACGCAATTAAGAATTCTCTTTGTCATTCGAAAAATGAAGGCTTCACTTATTTTTGCTTGCTACTATTTCACTTTCAGGCTTCAGTTCATTACTTTTCTTCATGCCCAAGGCAACATGACCTGCACCTAGTCACACATTTTCTAACATAAGCTATGACAGGGGTTCCCATCATGAGTTACACGTGACACGAGGGATTACGAGAACTTTGTCAAGGGGTTACATGGAATATTTGAGAAATAACTATATTATTCCATAGAAATATTAACAAATCAAATAAATTTCGGGTTGTAACAGCTAATCTCTCATCCAGGATGACCCAGAGTTCACTGGGACGACAACATTATAAATCTCTGAACGACCGAGGACTAGATTTGAACTAGGCCAGGAGGTAGAGAGCCAAATGGATAATATGGCGTTCTCTATGGCAAACCTCTACACCCATGGTAGAAGAGGAACTACTATGTTAGTAAATAAGGTTGACAAGACACGGGATCAAGGGCCTCACTAAGTTATTTGACTGTTCTCAAATAAACATTTAACAAGTTCATGATACTAACAAGTGTTACATATTGAATAAAGTGTTTTTTTTAATGTGTATATGATAAAGCAGACATGGAAAGACGTTGCGATGATGACACAGGACATGACGACTTGGCATACACATTTTTGAAGGCTTATGCTCCTTGGGGAGCCGAACGGTGATGATGATGTGCATGGTAAACTCTAGAATGTATTTCGTTTCATTCTGAATACAGGGTAAGCTATGATTTACTACAAGCCAACTGGGTAGAGTAGTCAACACAGGTTGGGAGCCACTGAGTTATGATGTCTGTTGTCTATGACTAATGCCATAACCTTACACTTACTTTCCTAAACGTGCAAAAAGAAACGTTTCTGTGAGAAGCTACAATCATTGAGGTAATAAATGTAGCATCAAAAACATTTTTATAACAATTTTCCATCAACAGACTTCCTTCCATTGCAGTCCGTCACTAGCTTAGCTCCTAGAATCCCTCTGTTTACCAATCCATGTTCCGTTCAAAATCAAAGCAACCGCGATGAGAATCTCACGCTTAACTGCTGAACAGAAAGCAGTTTATGTCGGCGTATCCAAAGCAGCGTTTCTGTTACAAACAAAAGAATGCCTTTGCCGTCAAGAACGTTTTCGCTTGTATTTTTGCTTACTTCTTTGTTCTTCCCTGAATAATTTCGTCGTCTGCGAATCATAAAATTGTCTCGCCTTGCAGAAGCAGCCAATCATAAAACGAGATGGAATTACAGACATTCCTGCTGGGAGACGCTTGGATGTGCCTCATACGCTTCAACAAAACATGGCCGCCAGCGATATGACAAAGATCTGACCACGTTACGACCGGCTCCGAAAATAAAATACGGGAATTTCTGAAGCCGTGAACCGGAAAGCAGGAAATGAGTGTTGGAATTCGTTTGGTTAAAACACTAAACAAACATTATGACCAGCTTTCCCCTGACCACAAAGGTGAATAATAGAGATTTTGTAGATAAATAAAAACATTGCCTATAAAAGAATCAAGTATATATTTACATGTAACGCTGCCAGACGGACCTCAATAGCGAGAGCACTTTAACATCAATGATAATATGCTTAATTTGTTGTTTTTTCGTTTTTATTTTTAGCACAAGCTGAATCATTGATGTAGGAAGGTTAGAATTATTTGCATGATTGTTTAAAAAAAAATTATATATGAAAAAAGCCTGAGTAAAATGGCATATAATTGAATCTGTTATTAATGACTTTGTGGCTTGATTGTTTCCCCTTGAATAGTGTCACGGGTTGCCTCGCCTTAGCTCTGCAGTGGTGGTCCAACAGTGGCCAAAACTCAAGAGTAACTTATGTGGGTCTTCAAAGGTATCTAGTTGTAGATAGAAGGATAATGATGCTTCTACCTCAAGGTAGTTTCACAAGATATTCAGAAAAGCGAGAACAATGCTGCATTAGCTGAGCACGTTAACTCTAGGATCTGCCGACAACTTTTGTGAAGGATTATGTAATCTTATAATAGCTCGTTCAAATCCCCCAGCTGAGATAGTTCAGAGAATTTCCTCTTATTATTATTTATTAGCTGTGATTGAATGTATTTAAGAAATTGTCTGAGACATACGGATACAACATATTCAAAATGATTAAATCAACTTTAAATTTGGATAGATATAAATAACAAATTTAATAATCACTTAGGTGTTAATAGTTATAAAAAAATTGTATATTCTTTAACAAAAATTGATCATCATCATATAATGTTAATGGGGAATTATATAAGGGGAAGTTTCACTTGGCAGTTTTTATTTGACTACTTAGCTGCCAATGAGGTTTCTGCTCCCACTGGTGTTTTGGTCCTTCGCAGATAGGTGACTGGATTGCTCACGTTCTTGGTCAAGATTAAGAGTTGCTGCACGTTCCAAGTAGAATCAAAGAGTAACTGCAAAGCTGATGCCGCGACTCTAAGACTTGTCTGATGATGGTGTCTAGCATTGACTTCAGGCCACTTATACTCTCACGTGTTCCAGAAATAGTACCCTCACCTGGTACCACCAACTAGTATAGCAAAAAATGAAAAGAAACAAATACCCTCTGAGTATTTAGTTTCCCGACACATACCTACGTGTCCCCATCTTCATATTCCACCATCCCATCTGTCTCAGAACTTTTACCCTTTTTTGAGGATTAATCTTAATCCCAGTGGGTGAAAACTATCTTATATTTAAAATGAATAGTTTTATATTTAACTTTAGTTGAAAATGTTAACATTATAGTTTGAATATGTTTACATTTACATCAGTACAATGGCTGTAAGCTTTCATTACATTTAGAGTGAATATGTTTTACATATTTGAAATTGATAACGAAGAACTGGAAAGTGTTAATGAATTCGAATACTTAGGATCAATCATCACCAGCTCTGGCGACTGTGCAGTAGAAATTAAAAGAAGACTTGCAATTGCTTCACATAAACTAATACAGATGAAAAACTTATGGCAAGGCACAAGCAAAGAAACAAAGTTACAACTGATCAGAGCATGTATATTCCCAGTAGCAACATACGGCTGCGAGACTTGGACACTCAATAAAACAGTTGCAAAAAGATTACATCATTCGAAATGAAATGCTACAGAAGGATGTTGAGAATACCCTGGACAGAAAAAAAGACCAACAGAGAAGTACTGCACTCACTAAATGTACAGGAACATTGGCTACTAAATACCATCGCAATAAGGAAGCTGAAATTTTTCGGTCATATAAAAAGACATAATAGTCTGGAAAAAACAGTGATGGAAGGCATGGTCCCTGGAAAAAGGGGAAGGGGTCGACCTAGACGACGGTGGACCCAGGTGTCACAAAATTAACCGTGATACAACGTTAAAATATCTCCAATGATACAACGTAAGGATAAAAACTAATGCGTAAGCTGCTAGAATACATGATCGCCCACGCCGCGGGTCATCACCCGCCATGGAAATTAAATTGTTAGACTTGAAGGCAAAACGGAACGGGATGAGAACGGAGATCAAAAGGAAAAATCTGACTGAACGCGTGCTTGAAACTAGCAATGCTAAAAGACGCAAGTGGTGGGGAAAGGAGGAAAAAGTCACGTTCCCCAAGTTGACATAAAGTAAAGAAATCGACAAAAGGGACCTTGGATATTATACGCCACAGTCATTTCTTGGACGCTTTTGCGATAACTTAGCCCGTTTATTTGAATGCAGTGATGAATTCCAGAAGATTCTAGAAAATATTTGAAAAGTAACTTTTCTTAATAATAATGTTAGGAATATAAAACCTAGCTGGCCGGATGGCCCATCTTGAGCAGTGAAATAATATGCTTTCATTTATACAGACGGACAGATAATAAGAAAGATATTGACAAAAGACTGTGTTGTTCATATCAGCGAACGTCTGCATTGAAATAAAACATGTCACTAATTTTCAAAAAAATTGTGGCCTTGAAGACGCAAGTGCTAAAATCTAGTTGGAATGAAGAGACGGGGTGGGATGGTGAATTGTGGCTAAAAAATAACTTTAAAGGCAAAATTGTGTAGGGGAAGGCAGGGTTGGTTCAAAAAACAAGTGTGTTTTTTTTGTGAAACGCAAGTAGAGACGGACGGACCAACAGACAATAAGGCATACTTGACTGAGGTATGACTGAAATGACTTATTGGTAGGATATTTGAATTTGAAAAAAGAAAAGGCAGTGATTGGCCATAGATGAATATATTATCGGCGCTCAGACGCGCATTTTGTGCCATTCATTATAAGTTGTCCTAGTAGACACAGTGAATTATTAAGTGGTGTAATTCCCAGAAGCTATTGAAATATTTAGAGGGACGCCATACTAAGGCCAGCAGCTCAGCTGAGTTTTGCTAGCATTTAACTGTGTTCTATATTCATAATTCTGGTAAGACTGAAATTATTTCTTTGTACATTTTAATATTTGTTTAAGGTTTCGAGTGATTTGATACTGCAATAGCATAATCTGTCCCTTACAACAAGTAAGGATTCGCTCTAGACCCCCCGCCCCAGTTCAGGGTCTAGAGACAAATAAAATACATAAACTCCAGCAAGGATTATGAAGGACAGATCAAGTGTTGAGATCAGTGAAACATATCACCTATCCTATTCTATGGCAGGAAGCTAATGAACATATTTCAGAATCTGTAGTCTGGGAGAACTTATCCTATGTGAAACCAACTTGGTAAGATGTGTTGTTTGGTCAGAAAGATCTGACCCGTCTATGTGGTGTTGTTGTTGTGTAGTGTTGTGTCCAGAAATGGTTAGAGGATGGAATTCTGACACATGACTAATACTTTGATTGCAGAGCTGTGAGTTTCAGTTGGCACCACTGTGGTGTCAAATGAGTTGTTGATTATTACCAGAGTGGACCCGTGCAGTAACATTTTGTCAGAGCAGCCTATTATAGCCCCCAAGCACGGAGAGGTGGGGCCACCATACTTCTGATATTGCCCCCAAGCACGGAGAGGTGGGGCCACCAGACTTCTGATATTGCCCCCAAGCACGGAGAGGTGGGGCCACCAGATCTCAGCACCAGAGCTACACCTTCAAGCTACGTGAGCGCCTGGTCTGCTGAGAATTCACCAACTCAACTTATTTGCTAACACACCCATAAAATTTCCATCAAATAACTGGACAATGTGTAGTCACCATAGACAGGGAGTGATGAGGCCACCCCAACAGCACATCCATTAAATGTTCTCCCAAAATAGATTACAACTATAAACAGTAATAATATTAACTAGTCTAGTAACATATATATGTACACACCTTGCATTTATTATGTAATATTCATGCATTTCTTTCATAATTGCTAAACCTTTCATATGTTCTGGCCAAACTAAAACCTTGGTTCAGAACAAATAAATGTAAGAAAATTACTATCAAAAAATTTTTACACACTTGAGTTAGTTCAGTGTATTATAACATTTATTAATATTATTAGACTTAGTAAATATCTGTGTGTGTGTATGTAAACTACCACAACACATTACATATCATTACCCTAGACATTTAACGTAGCCACATTCATTAGTAAAAAAAAAAGATAGGTGTGAGGTCGTAGTGGTAGCAAGAAGGGCCTTCTGACAATTCACAGCTACATTTTATCTCAGGAGCCTTCACAGCTGACCTCATGCATCACACTTAGTAATATCACCATCATACAATACCATCAAATCCACTACATATATTGGGGTCTCTTCGTCCGGGATAATTAGCCCATTAAGTATATTAGGATCTCCTGGTGGAGAATTAGATTAGGGGAACACAATATAAAAATTAAAAGTGTCCCTTAAAATTAAAAGTGTCCCTGAAAATAAAAGTTGGTGAATCTTCACAGCCAGTGGTAGTTAATTAATTAATTAGAATTATTTTAGACTAGAGTAATTAGAAGTACTTTAGTGGTTGGAAATTTTATTTTGCACATTGCTAGATTTGTTTAAAAAGTATGGCGGAGCTGGCCAAATTCAGATCAGCTGCTGTGCTGACGGCAAAGGAGATGGGAATGGATGGTCAGATTTTAATTCAATATGTAACGGCTGAATGTGATAAATATATTGAAAGGGAAGATAGAAAGGTAGCTGAAGAGAAGAGGTTACAAATTGAGGCTGATAGAGAAATTAAGAGGCTGCAGATTGAGGCTGACAAAGAGGCTAAAGCATTGGAGGCAGAAGAAAAACGACAGCAAAGGGAGGCAGAAGATAAAAAGGCCAAAAGGGAGGCAGAAGATAAAAGGTTGACTGCCGAAAGGGAGGCAGAAGATAAAGGTTGACTGCCGAAAGGGAGGCAGAAGATAGAAGGTTGCAGAGGGAGCACGAATTACGACTAAGGGAGCTGGAGCTACAAGGCCAGGCTCCTGAAAATGGTGCCAGCCCTTTTGCCTCAGATGCTACGCCCAGTCTGGGAGCCTCAAACTCAGCTATGGGGTTTCATTTAGACCATTTTGTTGAAAAAGACGATGACATAGAGGGGTACCTAGGACGTTTTGAGTTATTAGCTACTACATATGGGTTAGAGAGAGAGAGGTGGAGTTTAAAGCTATCACAGGGACTGAGAGGTACTTCTTACGAAGTCTTCGCAAAAATGAACAGAGAAGACCAGGAGAATTATGACATGTTAAAGCAGGCTTTGTTATTGAGGTACGAAAAAAATGGGGAATTTTATCGTAAGAAATTTAGAAATGCCAAACTGTTGTCTGGGGAGACATACCACCAATTCTCTGCCAGACTAGAAACCTATTTGGAGAAATGGACTGCTCTGGGGAAGACCCAAGATCTTAAAGAAATGATCATGATTGAGCAAATGAGAGAGTCCATGGCTCCAGACATGAGAAAATTTCTCATGGAACAAGGTGCAGAGAAGTTGGGGGAGGTTTTAAATGTCGCTGAAAGGTATCAGGCAGCCCAGGCAGAGGTAAGTGGTGCTAAAAAAAAGAAGCACATAGACAATTTTAAAGCTCCACAGCAATTTAATAAATTTGATAATAGAGAGCAGGGAAATAAAGGTAGGACAAACTTTGAACGGCCAAGAAATGACTACCGAGACAGAAACTCACAGTTCAATGACCAAAAATCCAATGAAAGAAAACCGTTTAACCAAGGAAAAAGATGGTGTAAATGGTGCAAGAAAGATAACCATAACACCGAATTTTGTAGAAGGAAACCTTCAAACATTGCTGCAATGAAGTCGGGGACTCAAAGATTAAAGGTTAATCCTAAGGGACAGCAGGAACCTTATCACCCCCCAGTTTGTGAGGATGTTATTTGTAATGGGGTCACCATAAGGTGCCTTTATGATACAGGTTTGGATTATGATTCAGTTGTGAAGTCTAGCCTAGTGGACCCAAGTCAGTATACCACAGAAACAGTGGAAATACAAGGGGCAACTAAGGACATACCACTCATGACACTTCCCATCGCAAGGATAACGGTGAAAACTCGCTATGTGGAAGGAGAAATCAGAGCAGCAGTGATAGATGAACCAATCTACCCTCTGATATTGGGGTGTAGATACGTCTTCTTGGGGAATCCCGAGAGACCTGTGATCATGGCGACAGTGCAGACCAGGTCACAGAAGAAGGAGGAAGAAGGTGAACCTATAAATGCTCATCCAGAGGAGATGAGGAAGGCGCAGGCTGAGGATAGGACACTCAAGCCATGTTTTAAAAAATTGCCCAAATGCCACACACCTCCGAGCAAGGGGGAATATTTTATGAAGAACAAACTCTTATACAGGAAGGCCGGAACTGGAACAAATGGTCACAACCAGCTGGTTCTTCCCACTTCATATAGGGATAAAGTGATGGAACTCGGGCATGCGATTCCCTTCAGTGGTCACATGGGGATCAGCGCCACAGGACAGCGTATAGCTTGTCATTACTTCTGGCCAGGGATAACGGAGGATATAAAAAGATATGTCAAATCCTGCCCAGAATGTCAAAGGGTAGCTCCAAAGCACTGGACTGCTCCTGCAACTCTAGGGGAAATGCCCATAGTGGGAACACCTTTTGAGAGGGTTGCAGTGGATATTGTAGGCCCTCTCACTCGGACCAAGAGGAGGAACAGTTACATCCTTACTCTGGTGGACACTTGTTCTATGTGGGGAGAGGCGGTAGCCCTGCCATCAATTGATTCAAAACATGTAGCAGAGGCACTACTTACAATATTTACCCGATTAGGATTCCCGCATCAAATCTTGACGGATAATGGTTCTCAGTTCAAGGGGAAACTAACGGAAGAAGTTTTTAAGCTATTTCAAGCCAGACACTTTCATTGTAGTCCGTACCATCCGCAAGGGAACGGCCAGGTAGAGAGGTTCAACGGGACTCTCATTTCTATCCTGAGAAAGCTGGCACACGAAAAACCGGATCTGTGGGATCAATTCCTGCCCGCCGCATTGTTTGCGTACCGGGAGGTACCACATAGTTCAACCGGGATGGCTCCCGCAACTCTGCTATTTGGGAGGCCAATAAAAGGTCCATTAGAAGCCCTATTAAGGACCTGGACAGATGAGAAGGCGGAAGAGACTGTTACCTCATCTTATCAATACGTGAACGAACTGACCACTCGTTTGAAAGCTGGATGGAAACTGGCAAATGATAATTTGAAACAAGCCAGGAAGAAACATGCAGCATATTTTAATAGGAAGGCAAAGGACAGAGAACTGGCAGTGGGAGAGAAGTGCTGCTGCTTCTACTACCCGGTAGCCAGAATAAATTACAAATTGGATGGCAAGGTCCATATACGGTTCTAGAGAAGGTGTCTAGAACAAACTATAAAATTGACAAAAAGGGGAAGGAGAAAGTTTATCATGTAAACCTGTTAAAGAAGTATCTGGACAGACCACTCCAGGAAAGCACCCCCTTACTGACCTTAGCTATCGCAACTCAAATGCAAAAGGAACCACTCACCTCACATGAATACCCATTACATCCTTGTGAAACAGCAGCACAGGTAAAAGTCAGTAAGCACCTGACTAAAAACCAGAGGGAGAGAGTTCAACAGGTTCTGGAGGAACATACAGATGTATTAACAGATAAACCAGGCCATACAAATTTGCTACAGTATGACATGAAACTGGTAGACTCAAACCCAATCTGTATGAGAGCCTATTCTATTCCGTTCGCGAAGGAGAAGGCATTGAAGGAAGAAATAGATTATTTGTTGAAGGAGGGGATTATTTCACACAGTGAATCATCTTTTAGCTCTAGTGTCGTATTGTTGAGAAAACCGTCTGGGGAACACAGACTGTGCATAGATTACAGGAAACTGAATGCTGTCACAGAAGGACAAGTGGATCCATTACCAGACACAAAACAGTTATTTGCCAGACTGAACAAGGCAAAATACTTTTCAAAGGTGGATCTTAGTAAAGGCTATTACCAGATCCCAGTGAAGCCTGAAGTGAGACCTTATTTGGCTTTTAGCACTTCGGATGGACATTATGAATTCAACATGCTACCATTCGGACTGAAAAATGCTCCGAGTGTATTTTCAAGGATGATGCGCAAATTGTTGGATCCCCTGAATAACCCATGTATCACGAATTTCATGGATGATATTCTCGTCGCCACAGAGACATTTGAAGAACACATTGAAGCTCTAGAAATGTTATTTAATAGGCTTAGGGAGGCGAACTTGACTGCTAGGCCAACAAAATGTTGCATTGGATGCAAAGAGTTGGAATTCTTGGGACACACTGTATATCAGGGTAGCATGACCCCTGATCCCAAGAACTTGGAAAAACTGCAGAGAGCACCTAGACCACAAACAAAAAAGGACGTGCGATCATTCGTGTCGTTATGCGGATTTTATCAAAAATATATCAAAGATTTTAACTCTATTTGTGCTCCTCTGACTGATCTGACTCGCAAGGGACTTCCAGATAAAATTAATTGGACTGCGCAAAGTGAATTAGCGTTCCAAGACTTAAAGGAAAAACTCACTAGCAAGCCTATTCTCAAACTACCTGATTTGACACAGGACTTTGTCTTAAGAACCGATGCAAGTAATGTAGGACTCGGAGCGGCTTTGTTGCAAAGATCATCTTCACCTGATGGGGAACTGAAACCAGTCGCTTATGCAAGCCGCAAATTGAATAAGGCGGAACAAGGATACTCCACAAGCGAAAAAGAATGTTTAGCGTTAATCTGGGCAATAAAGAAGTTTCAAATCTATCTGTATGGTAGGACTTTTGTGGTCGAGACGGACCATCAGCCTCTCGTATTCTTATCTCAGGCTAAGCATGAAAACGCAAGATTGCTGAGGTGGTCTTTATTGCTTCAACCTTATCAGTTTAGTATCCAATATATCCCAGGCAAATTGAATGTCGGTGCAGATTTCCTCAGTCGGCACCCCTGTGATCAAAATTAGAGTAATGGCAGGCGTAAGGAGAGATTTTATCTATGTGTATCACTGGTTTTAGAACTTGCCGTAGGCATGTTTTCAAGTGGGGAGATGTGTCACAAAATTAACCGTGATACAACGTTAAAATATCTCCAATGATACAACGTAGGGATAAAAACTAATGCGTAAGCTGCTAGAATACATGATCGCCCACGCCGCGGGTCATCACCCGCCATGGAAATTAAATTGTTAGACTTGAAGGCAAAACGGAACGGGATGAGAACGGAGATCAAAAGGAAAAATCTGACTGAACGCGTGCTTGAAACTAGCAAGGCTAAAAGACGCAAGTGGTGGGGAAAGGAGGAAAAAGTCACGTTCCCCAAGTTGACATAAAGTAAAGAAATCGACAAAAGGGACCTTGGATATTATACGCCACAGTCATTTCTTGGACGCTTTTGCGATAACTTAGCCCGTTTATTTGAATGCAGTGATGAACGCATTCCAGAAGATTCTAGAAAATATTTGAAAAGTAACTTTTCTTAATAATAATGTTAGGAATATAAAACCTAGCTGGCCGGATGGCCCATCTTGAGCAGTGAAATAATATGCTTTCATTTATACAGACGGACAGATAATAAGAAAGATATTGACAAAAGACTGTGTTGTTCATATCAGCGAGCGTCTGCATTGAAATAAAACATGTCACTAATTTTCAAAAAATTGTGGCCTTGAAGACGCAAGTGCTAAAATCTAGTTGGAATGAAGAGACGGGGTGGGATGGTGAATTGTGGCTAAAAATAACTTTAAAGGCAAAATTGTGTAGGGGAAGGCAGGGTTGGTTCAAAAAAACAAGTGTGTTTTTTTTGTGAAACGCAAGTAGAGACGGACGGACCAACAGACAATAAGGCATACTTGACTGAGGTATGACTGAAATGACTTTTGGTAGGATATTTGAATTTGAAAAAAGAAAAGGCAGTGATTGGCCATAGATGAATATATTATCGGCGCTCAGACGCGCATTTTGTGCCATTCATTATAAGTTGTCCTAGTAGACACAGTGAATTATTAAGTGGTGTAATTCCCAGAAGCTATTGAAATATTTAGAGGGACGCCATCCTAAGGCCAGCAGCTCAGCTGAGTTTTGCTAGCATTTAACTGTGTTCTATATTCATAATTCTGGTAAGACTGAAATTATTTCTTTGTACATTTTAATATTTGTTTAAGGTTTCGAGTGATTTGATACTGCAATAGCATAATCTGTCCCTTACAACAAGTAAGGATTCGCTCTAGACCCCCCGCCCCAGTTCAGGGTCTAGAGACAAATAAAATACATAAACTCCAGCAAGGATTATGAAGGACAGATCAAGTGTTGAGATCAGTGAAACATATCACCTATCCTATTCTATGGCAGGAAGCTAATGAACATATTTCAGAATCTGTAGTCTGGGAGAACTTATCCTATGTGAAACCAACTTGGTAAGATGTGTTGTTTGGTCAGAAAGATCTGACCCGTCTATGTGGTGTTGTTGTTGTGTAGTGTTGTGTCCAGAAATGGTTAGAGGATGGAATTCTGACACATGACTAATACTTTGATTGCAGAGCTGTGAGTTTCAGTTGGCACCACTGTGGTGTCAAATGAGTTGTTGAATATTACCAGAGTGGACCCGTGCAGTAACATTTTGTCAGAGCAGCCTATTATAGCCCCCAAGCACGGAGAGGTGGGGCCACCATATTTCTGATATTGCCCCCAAGCACGGAGAGGTGGGGCCACCAGACTTCTGATATTGCCCCCAAGCACGGAGAGGTGGGGCCACCAGATCTCAGCACCAGAGCTACACCTTCAAGCTACGTGAGCGCCTGGTCTGCTGAGAATTCACCAACTCAACTTATTTGCTAACACACCCATAAAATTTCCATCAAATAAATGGACAATGTGTAGTCACCATAGACAGTGAGTGATGATGCCACCCCAACAGCACATCCATTAAATGTTCTCCCAAAATAAATTACAACTATAAACAGTAATAATATTAACTAGTCTAGTAACATATATATGTACACACCTTGCATTTATTATGTAATATTCATGCATTTCTTTCATAATTTCTAAACCTTTCATATGTTCTGGCCAAAATAAAACCTTGGTTCAGAACAAATAAATGTAAGAAAATTACTATCAAAAATTTTTACACACTTGAGTTAGTTCAGTGTATTATAACATTTATTAATATTATTAGACTTAGTAAATATCTGTGTGTGTGTATGTAAACTACCACAACACATTACATATCATTACCCTAGACATTTAACGTAGCCACATTCATTAGTTAAAAAAAAATAGGTGTGAGGTCGTAGTGGTAGCAAGAAGGGCCTTCTGACAATTCACAGCTACATTTTATCTCAGGAGCCTTCACAGCTGACCTCATGCATCACACTTAGTAATATCACCATCATACAATACCATCAATCCACTACCCTTGGGACTACCTCTACTTTTGGTTCTTTATAAGAAACTCGCAATCACCAGCCCTGGCAGTGGTGGTTCATGAAATCATCATTCTATATGCTGAGGTTGCCAGCCTCAAATGACTTGGACATCCACTTGCAATTTTCACATATTAATTTTCACATGTCAATATATATGTATTAGTTCACATGTTAATAATGAAAAAAATATAGAATTCAAAATGTACAACTTACGCCAATCTTTAGGCTCACAGACTGGTGGCTCAGAGAAATAAAGGCATTTGTACAGGTCTCTTACACTTGGTCTGGGGTGTTGTTACTTTAACAATAAGTTCCCACTTTGAATTGTGTTTCAGTCCCTTCGGATTCCTGTTTTCCGTGTTAATATGGTAGAGTTTTTCCTGAGCTTTTAAGTCCTGAAAATGCTTAAACAAGGTCCGGTCTGATAAATGAAAGCTGATTTTAGTCTTTACTCTGGCAAGGTCTGGTTGTTTTCTTGGCGCGAGTGAATTTTCAGTGTTCTATCCTCGCTAATGTGTCAAGTTATATTGCCCCTTGCACGTGTTGTTTACTATTAGACCAGGCCACAATCAAAAATGTAGTTATGTTTACATCTCGAGTGCCGGCCAATAGTTTCAAACATGCGTGTTTAGGATGGGGTAAGTTCAAAATGTTTCCATTAGGACATTTCTGTGCATTAATGCAAAGGTCATATCTTCCAAATATGGCATGAAAACATCCGATCACTCTCTCGGCAATGTTTACAGATAACTTCTTACATGTGCCCAGACTATTACAACATTTCCAGCTCAGGTGTGTCCGACTGATAATTATCGTCCTTGTGCAAACACCGACCCTTGTGTACCCATCTGTGATGTGACTCTGCACGACAGTAATTAGTGAATCACAATAGCAATATCAGCGCTAAATAAACTGGCTGGGTGTACGTCGTGCTAATTGGCGCTGCCAAGGTTTGGTACACGAGAATTTTACCAACATGACTGTCGGTCAATATTGCAGCACCTATCTTCTCTCTCAGCAGGGATGATCAGGTAAACAGACGAGACGAATTATCACCAAAGGGAGTGTAAATTGATAAAGAAATAGCTCCTATATGCTTGATAGCATACAGCACAAGCACAAAATTAAGATTATATCAGAGTTGTGTGCTTTCTGTACTTCTCTATGGTGCAGAATGCTGGAGAGTTACAGAGAAGGAAATGTCGAAATTGTCCTCTTTTCACACAACATGCCTAAGAAAAATTCACCGAATCTTTTGGCCGAATACCATCACCAACCAAGATCTGCTTACTCGGAGCAAGCAAGAGGACATGCACTCCATCATAGCTGGCAGAAGCTGGAGCTGGGTTGGCCATGTCCTCAGAACAGACCCCGATGCCACCACAAGAACAGCTATGCTTTGGACCCCTGAAGGAAAACGAAAGAGAGGCCGACCAAAAACAACCTGGCGGAGGACTGTGGAGGCTGAGATGCAAAGAATGAACCAGAGTTGGGGCACTGTACGAAGGATGGCCGCAGACCGAGCAAAGTGGAATCAATTTGTTGTTGCCCTACAAGACGCCACTAGGCGTGATGGCCACTGACTGCTTTGACGGTCGGCGGCTAAGGATCAAAGAAGATGCTTGATAGCAGAGGGAAAAAAATGTGCCGACCACGGAAATTGCGAGTGATTTAGTACACAAAAAAGTAACATAATACTGCCGTAGAGGAAAAGATCGACCCAATAATTATGTGACAAAAAGAATGAGGTTTATCTCCCTAGAACATGAGGAGTTTAAAATTACAATTGTTAAATCTATTTTGATACGACCGAAGTTCGGATGTTTACAATCTTTGAGCCCCTGGTTCACTAGGTTTCAGATGAACTAGGTAGCTAAAATGTTGCACCCTACCTTCTGCCATGGTACATTTTAAACAATCAAAATTTGAACAACTTCGTCTGACCTTTCCCTTGACCCGTCAAAGAAAAATTGAAGCAGAAAAAGTCTTGGAATTTTTAAAGATTAGAGCTGAGAAAGGAACTTTTCCATTTCTGTTGTGCATTTTAAAATAAAAGTTTTTAGCGTAAAACTTGTTTTTACTGTACCTGACTCGATTTAAATAATTCCATTGAAAAAAAAAAAAACGACAGTAGGTAAAAATTATTTGGCCAATGGGAAGGACAGTGAACTGGCAGCCGCCATTTCAGTCTATTCTGAGCGAGTGGGTATGATTACGCATATAGTATATCTTCTTTCTTTTTCGTCTCCGTACACTCACAGACGTCTACTTGAATGTTTTCAAAGAAAGCAGTAGTCAGTTTGAGGCTATTTGAATCTTCGTAGAGCTGTTTCACGAATGATACTGCTGGTGTCGGCCATATGCGCTTTCTCTGTTCCGTAGATGTTAAGGAACGTTGAAACAGATGTTCAGCAGTCATTTTATCAGTGCCACAGTTACAATGATCGGTAGTTCCTATCTTTAGCTTGTTGAAGAGATGGTATCTCAATCTGTTGTGGTCAGTGCGGAGTCTGAAGATTACCACTTGCTCTCTTTTGTTGAGATGGTAGTATGCATCATTTTGTGTGTGACCTGGATGCTCTACATCTCATTTGTTTCTGTATCTGATTCTGATAAAACTCTTTCCCTCCTCGAAATTTTCGCTTGCATCAGACTGAGGTAGATTTCCATCAGCCTTTGCCAATCTGTCAGTCCCTTCATTGTCGGTGATGTTACAATGAGATGGGATCCATTGTATATAATGTGTATAATTACGGCGTTTATACGGTTACGTACGAGGTGTAGAAGCGAAGGTATATTGTTGCAGCATTTTGATGGCATTGGGGGGGGGGGGGGGGATTGGGTGGATGGGGATGCCGGTTAGGGTTCGTGGAGGTTGGTGGTGGCACTGGGACGGAGCTGAAGGGTTGGGGTTAGGCCTATGTCTGCATTTTCATGTGTCTCCGTGCAATGTGATTTTAAGTGGATTGATTTGAGAAGACGGGATACACAATGGTTCTCATTGGAAATTTAACGGAAGAACAATCTGGGATTTGAACAGAGGAATGTAAATATACTCTAGCGAAAATCGGAGTCACAAATCAGACTGCATCGCAACGTCAAATTAGCAACTCCCAAAAGCCAGAGAAAGAAGGATCGGATTAAGAATTCCTATATTATAAGTGACAGATCAGAAGTAGTTGGGCAACTTTAAACTTACAGTAAACCCGCATTTATAAATACAAAGACTGGAAACTTAAGGGACCAGGACAGTATTTGGGCAACTCTGAAACTTAAAAGTAAACCCGCATTTTAAATACGAAGTCTTGATACCAAAGGAATCAGATCACCTGTCATAAGAAGATTACTAAAGTTTCCCAGGACAAGTGATTCGTAGAACACCCGTCATAAGAGGACTACTATCATTTCCCAGACCAAGTGATTAGAAGCATCTAATAAAGTGTTGTGTCAATTCTAAACTGTGAGAGGAGATTGTGTTCCCAAAATTACTTTGGGTAAGTGTAAACATTTATTTTACAAATGTGAATTTGACATGTTTTTCTTGCTAAGTGGTTGTATATATATATATATATATATATATATATATATATATATATATATATATATATATATATATATATATATATATATATATATATATATATATATATATATATATATATATATATATATATGAGGCTGACAACCTCAACATATGAAAATAGTATATTCATAACCCACTACAGCAAGCGCTGCTGATTTCTTCTATCTAGTCGTTCAGAGAACCGACAGCAGAGGTGACCCCAAACTCCGACTGGAGCAGTGATGAGTGATGGTTACATCACGTGTGCATCAAGTGTATCATATCATTTTGTGAGATATATGTACCTTGTTACTTGTAATTCAGGCAAATCATTGCTTTCGCGCTGTCCAAGCACATATTGTCCCAGTTTAATACCCAGAAGAATATTGGTGATTTATAATCATCTTCCCTAAGTTACGCTGTGTATACTCAAAAGAATTTAATTTTTCAGAGATAATAACATTGGTGGGTGCACAGCGAGACAATGCGCCTGTTAATTTGCAGCCCACAAATGTACTTAGCAGAGGCATTTGTTTTTATTTTGTCTAAATGATCGTGGTACTAAGCTATCAGACCGCTTGAGGAACGAAGCTACCAGACTTTTGAAATGTCATCATCACAATAGAATCGACTAAAACCAAGGCTGCAAGACTTGCTCATACAAGCTAAGTGTTAACTAACAGGCACCAGCAAACGGACATTTAAATTTAACATTAATTTTAAATTTAAATACTCAAACAAAATCTCAATGACGAGAAATTTTATTTTTATCTAAAATTTACCATTATTCTCTTTTTATTTTAACATGTTAAAACTAAGTGATTATTAAATGTGTTACATGTTATTTTAAAACATAACAATCTTAGTTGATTCAGTTATTATAAGTGTGAAAGCAACGTATGGGCAAGACTGTTTAAATATATATATATATATATATATATATATATATATATATATATATACATCTAGACATTTATTTACATCTATAGAGCTACTTCTAGTAAAAGGGACTTTCGGTGGATTTACACCAGCTGGGGGCTTGAACGGGTTATAACCATTGCTTAATTCTTCACAAAAGGCGACGGACAGATATAAGTTAACAATTGCTCGGCCCTGTGCAGCATTGTTCTTGACTTCTGAATTATCTTGTGAACACTACCTTGAGATAGAAGCGTCATTACCATTATATCTGCATCTCTGCCAAGAGTAATATTGTGCGAAGGTAGACACCTTTGACGACCCACTTTAGATACTCTTCAGTTTTGGCCACTGTTGGACCACTACTGCAAAGCAGGGGAGGCAATCCGTGACAATATCCTAGTTGTAATCTATTAGAGGTTGAACGGAATATTTTTCTTTCATTAAAAAAGAAAAAAGAAAACTCCTAAAAAAGTGTCAACGAGTTGCCAAGTATGCGGTTATGTATCCGGTTAAAATGCCACTTGGGCAAAATAGCGGACCTCATGACTCCTTCCCATATAAAGTTAGTTGCTTATCCTTTACAGGACGTGGCAATCAACCCCAGCTTTTATTGGCCGTTTGTGATTTTTCTAGGAAATTTTTTCATTCAGTAGTTGGCCTTCCCATATACCAGTTCTTTTTTCAAAACTTTACAAGTACTGAAAGTAACTTAGTTCAGACTCAACGAAATGAGTTTAAAAGAAGATCTCAGTCTTCTAAACGTGCTGCAGATGATTGGCTTGGTTTGGTTTTAAGGACTATCTTCATTTCACATGGACAACTCCTTAAGTGCTCCAATCTCTTATCTTAGATCGCACAAGGAGGATCTCAGCACAGTGCACGAACTCCGTAGCTGCAGTTGAAGAAGGGTTAAGACTTTGACGTTACGTTTTCCCTCTTCATTGTACTGACGGGTAAAAGCTAGCTGGTATAAAATAAACATTGTAATTAGAGCAAACACGCTTTAGAGGGCCTCAGTTCTCTCACAGAAAAACTAAAGAGACATACACATTGTGTACACAAATCAGCTGGATGGAAGCTTGCCTGACGACGAAATCGACCGTGAAAAAAGGTGAGCAGACGGCGTGAAGTTGGATCTCTTAATACTGGAAGCAGAGGAATGGCGAGACGCTTAATAACACAAATGAATGGGAAAAAGTAGTTGTGCTTTTGACAAGGAATCTTAATGGGTTAAAATTCATAACCAAAAAAAAAAAAAAAAATTTCTGACCTGTAATTTAACACGCAGAATCTAGAAATAAACGAATCTTTAAGTTGTCAAATTTATCTATCCGCACAACAAAACAAAACAAAAGAGTGATGATCAATGTTTCACAGTTGTTCTTGCATCTTTCAAATGAAATAAAATAAGATAGCACACTTTTTTGCAAGCGTCAGAACGAGTCTACCCACGGATGATGTCATCAGTTCAAATCTCCTACCTGCACCTTCCTAGCTTGTTGTAACACTAGTGGGTAGAGGATATATCTCCTATATACTATTTGTCTAAGTAACTTCCTGTAAGGAAGAATGAAAGAATTCCAGCTATTGGGGGAGGGGGCGGGGGGGGGGGGGGGGGGGGGGGGAGGAGAATACAGAAAATGCACGTGTTGCACCGTTACGCTAGATTGAACACCCGTTAAAAGAAAACGCAGCCCTTTAAATTTGTTTCCAGATGCGTTGACCATAAATCATGATAAGTTCGACCATAAAAATCCAATGAAGGTGAAATGAAAAAGAATTAAATTGCCACAGGAGAATACGTCACATCATGAGGACATGTATGTGACGTGGAAATGTAAATATATCCTCAGAAATCCGACCACCTGGCTTCCTCAATTAGTGTTTTAACGTTGCTACGAAAAAACCACGCAATTTCGTTGTTTGTCTGTCTCATAATTTGTAGCCACGCCTATTTTTCCTGTCTTTTTGCGCTAACGAGTTGGTTACCTACTTTCACAACATGCCAGATAACAGGGGAGCGAATCACGTTTGCTTACCCGAGTTCTCACGCTAGCTGATTTGCCAATTATCGGCAATTAGACAGATGCGCGTAGAAATTAACGGTTTGTTTGAAGAATCAAGGGCGATAATATTATTCCCGTACCTTTGATATTTACATTTTCAGGGGGACTTTAGTATTTGATACGGCATGGGGAGACAAACTAAGACGGCCCGTTCGTACGACTCACGTCGTATGATGTTCGTCGGCAAACGCCAGTAGAGCGAATAGCAAAACCTTTCATCTCGGGAAACTTAGATTTCTGAATTCCTCGCAACCCAGAAGATGTGAAGTATCGCATCCTTTAGAGATAATTACACAAAATCTGTATATATTCTGCCTTCTCTCCTAGTCAGTTATCAGTCTCTCAGAAATTTTGGATAAATTTAATCACGCCAGACTAGGAACCATTTTATTCGCAAAATGTGTTAAATTGTCTCGTGGGGATTAAAGTTTCTGATTGTGGTAATAATTTAAGTTGTGCTTAAGTATTAAAAGTGTTAAAAGTTTTGTCATTTTAATCACTGCTATTCCCGAGCGTTAAGACTAGCGAAATAGTAAACGCGCAGATATTCTCTTACCAGTGGTTCAGTAATGTAAAATCCATCAACAATTTTTAGCTGACTTAAGTATAATGTTAAGAGTGACGGATAAAGTGACAGAGTAGTATACGCATTTATATTTTCTTTGTGTGTAAATTTTTTTTAATGACTAGTGTTTATATCATGTGTTAAAAACGATATAGACGCTAACAATCAACTTGCTGGTAATGACAGGCGATATTTGTTAAGGGCGTTGTCATAATTAAATTATTATAACTGACATCGTGCGCTGAGTGTTTTACCGGGTCGGACGGGGACGGCTGCATGCCTAAAACCCAAATCCGTACTTGCTAAGCGAAGCGCGATAGTATAAGCTTAAAATACCGTGTGCCTTTTAATTTAATTAGAGGACGGAGAGGATAAGAGATCACACTTTACGCGTGATAGCATAGGATTGTCATTTTGGTTAAACGTTTTGTTTTCTTCCTAAAATAGGCTTGGTCAAAACCAGCGGCCAGCGTGTTTTCTCTAATTGTGGGCCCTTTCTCAGTTACTGAAGGCATATTAACTGTAACTTGAGCTAACTGGACTTACACTTATCCCGATTGTTTTATTCAATTTATCAGCCCGCTGCGGCAATAAACACAACATTTTTCCTGACTACTGACAGTCGTTTTTCCCAAGTGAATTTTATCCAGGAGATAACGCGGTTTTCATAATCAGCACTCATCCCAGAGAAAGTCGAGAGGATTTATCATCGTCAGTTTTTTTTAATAACGTAACAGTCGTAGCACCTAGAGGCTAGACAATACAGGAACTATTTGTCTCTTTTTCTTTATAACTGTGAACGTCCCGAGAACGTCTTGCTTCAATAACTATATGCGGTTATACAGGACTCATCCAGGAAAATTTAACTCACCCATTTTGGCGACTACCTTGAAATTATTATTAAATACCAAGGCTGGTCTGGGGCTACATTTGGGCAACCCACCTGACACTATAGGTTCATACTATTGTTTTGTTTTTCCAAGGGATACCTACACCAAGTATTGGGTAAGCAAGTGTGTTTGTGGCCGCATAATGACAGAGTGAAAGACAGAGAGAGAGAGAGAGAGAGAGAGAGAGAGAGAGAGAGAGAGAAATATTTTCCTTTGTTACAATCATTGTACCCACTTCTTTTTTTTTAGTTCGCTAACCTGATTATTTTTACTGGATAGTTTAAGTAGAAACTTTGTTCTTTACTATACTGTCTATTTTATACCCTAGTGTTAATCTTTGACCTTTTGGGGTATTAACTTCTTGTGGGATCGTCTCTCAACAGAGGGGAGTGCACTTATGAGGTTATTTTCCTATGTCTGTAAACATGAATATATTGATTTGTAGATGTTTGATGTTGTAAAAAGAAAAGACCACAGAAAAATGGGTAGCTGATCAATGTGAGTCCATTAATACGGGGCTATTAAAAGGTAACAGCAAGGCAGCTTTTGACACATTAAGAAGACTATCAAAACCCCAACAGCCCAGGGTAACTGTCATAGAAGATAGCAATGGGGCTCTGCTCAATGAAAAAACAGCTGTAATGAGAAGGTGGACCGAATATTGTAAAGAATTATATAACTGTAAACTCGACACTGACTATAGCATATTAAACAACATTAAGTGCGAAAACAGGGAACTCGGAAATGCAGCAATATTACGGGAAGTAGTGGAAGAAGCTATATGTTCGAGGAAAGGAGGGAAGTCACCGTGTGTGGATAATATCCCAGCATAGCTCTTGAAATAGGGAGGACCAGATATAGTAAAAATCATGACAACAATTTGCCAGAAGATATGGAGTACAAAAAAAATGGCCAAAAGAGTGGACGCAGTCATTAGTAATACCGCTTCCAACGAAAGGAAATCTAAAAATGTGCAAGAACTACAGAACCATTAGCCTTATTAGTCATCCAAGTAAAGTGATGTTAAGGATACTTTTGAACAGAATAAAACAGAAATCAGAAGAAATCTTATCCGAGGAACAGGCTGGCTTTAGACCAGAAAGAAGTACCTCAGAACAAATCTTCAATATTAGATTGCTGATCGAAAAACATCTCCAGCATCAATGTGACGTACGTCTAGTTTGACAAGCTAATTTTCCCTGATATGATGGATGATTTAAGGGACCCTTAGCTTTTCATAACATTAGAACCCCTGAACATTTGTTGTAACTTTTCGTTTGCCAGAACGCATTCCACCGGGACTCATGTAGGATACAGCGACGAGATCAAAGAGACAGACCGAGGGATCTTAGGGGAGACTATCGGCGCTATCAAAGACAGTAGTTTTCCCTGATACGAGACGCAGTTGCTTGCCGCTATTTCGCGTCTCGGTGTCAATCGAGGAACCGAGCGAACGGGGGAAAGCGAAACGGGCAGCAGCGAGCGGATACGAAGACCAGGGGGCGGCTTCATCTCTTGATTTGGCGGTCAGATCCCCAAAAGTTCGTGAGATCAAATAAGTTGTCAAGTTTATCATGTCCCACTCAACTTACATTTCATTTTAGCTAAATAGACCATGTAGAACTAGACACGTTATCACTCGCTGGCCAGACCTTTACAGAAGCACTAGCTTTATTGAAATCTTGTTATAGATTTTCCCCTGGATTTTATATATATTTGCAGTGATTTCTAATTCTGTGCAAAGCGGTAAAATATATTGTGTAAAGTGATCAGTGGTCTAGTCATTCTATTTAAAGGGATTCTGTGTTAATTTAAATCTATTTAATTAAACCATCTCAAGAGTTCCAGTTTTAAATATAATGATCTATCTATTATATTATTTCAAAAGATAATAGATGCTTAAATTAACTTTTAAAGTCGCGAAGGAATTTATAATTAATAAATTCAGTTAAGTCCTAGTTTTATAGATGTGGGTTTTTTAACCACTAGAATTCGCGCAGTGTTTATTAAATACATAATTAAATACTCGAGTGTATTATAGGCTTAACGGGAAATTCATCGCGCTTTAGAAGGTTATTTGTTTTCGGTATATTACATGTCTTTTTTTTCTTTCATACAGAGTGATCGTAACCTGTGCGATCCCAGCATTAAGAAAGCAATAAAGAAATCAATCTAAGCAAAGCAAAGCATAAACAGTGTGTAGAGTTCCCCTGACGCAGAACTTGTTGAGACTGTGTAAATTTTTAATCTTTGAGGCGATTCTATGTTTGGAATTCCGCTATCTAACTTATAGCAAAGAAAGCACACCCAAAGACAAATTTAACGCACCATCAAACAACTTAAGTCGTAACGGGAAGAAGAACACTGGCCCGAGCTTTGTTAGTTTACTGACACAGAGAGATAATTCATAATTTCCTGAACAGTGATGTGACTAGTTTTCTCACTGGACTTAAACCATACCTCACGGATAAAGTGTACCAGCACGCGTAAGAATTTTATTATCCGCGGCATAGTCAAATAGACCACACCATCCTCACCCCGGTATCAGAGACCGTGCCCTCCCATAGAAACTGTTATTAAGAAAAGAGACACAACTACAGATTCATTTTCCAGCGATTACGGGATCCTTTTATGTGCTGACCGCCTACCCGATAATCTGGGGCTAGAACTTGAACAAACACTCATACATTTAGTTGAGGTGTAACTGCTGTTGTGTTATTCTATGGAGTGCAAGATTTTTTCACAATCGGTAAGTGAGAGCAAGATGAGTGAAGGCCTTTGCTAGCGCGTGTATGAATGACAGGAAATTAATTCTTTTGTGTGACCATTTTGTTAACTTGCTTACCTGGTAACATATATCTTTTCTGTATACCCTACATTGTTCCTTTAAGTGGGATAGTTGATAATTTGTTAACTCTGTTTAAAACCACCTCCTTTCCATTTGCTTAGTAAAGGGAAGAACAGCTGGGAAGAACAGGTTTTTTTTCTATCACTTATACCTAACTTGGTAACACCTCTTTCAGAGTAATTAACTTTACTGTTAGGTTAACGTACCCGTGTTCCTGATATTATCTATCTCTGGACTGGGTTTGTCTTTGTCTAATGAGCGGGAAGGGCTTAGTCGATACCAATCTTCTTCACCCCCTCCCAAACTTGTTATTTGCATTTGTGTACTTATGATAATTTATGTAATATCTGATATTTTTAGTGATTGATGTTTAAAGTGAATAAAATCACCTAAACTCATTTAGTTTTGTGTGTTGGATATACCCAAAGCCCAACTTTTCCCCTATTCGTTTAATATAGTTTGTATCAACGTCGTGTGTGTGTTTGAAAACACCGAATCGGTGTGCGCGCAGATGCGAGTCTGGAAAACTGGCAAATAATTGTTTGACCAGGAGAGTGAAAGAGAAGATTGAGAGACACGATTTGTCGTAAATAAGTCTGTCTTTACTCTCCTCCAGCACGCTGTGAAGCAACTATTAAATCTCTACATTTTCTATCACTGAGCTTACCATCATCATTTTCCACTCTAAACCGGACCACTATTTCTACGACTCTTTTCTCTCAAAATAAATTTACGACAATATTTGGCTGGCTCGTCTGGGATAATTTTGAGATACATTTGATGCACACATATTTGTGGGCTGGTTCTGGGATCTTGAGCTACATTTGAGGCAATGGCATAGCCGGGTTAAAGATATTTTGAGTCTGATTTAGTTTGGGTCTAACTAGGTAGAGTGTGAATGATTTGTCTTTGTGAATTAGGGAAATAAATAAATAATTACACCCCTAGACAAACGTTCTTTAAGTATTTGGGTTGTCCACACAGCATATTTACAGGTTGTTTTCTCTCCACAGCAGTAGAAAGTACAGATAAACAAATATATTTGCTATTTTAATTATCCTCTGGCGGAGATAATTATATTTCTTTCTTTATAAAAGTTGCTGGGATTGCGTGATTGTTTTACAGTCACTAAGGTTTTTGAAGTCAAAAAGAGTTGAGCTTAGCTAAAGATGGATTGTTCTGATTTTTAAAAATTAAGTTAACAACGTCTCATCTCAATAATTGACTTTAGGGACGGAGTTTGTTGTCAGAGATTAAAAATTTAGGAAAAATTTTTTTTTTCCTTTTAAATTGTTTTAATATAAATTTTTCTCTACTGTTAGTAAAAGTAGATTCTTTTCCAGTGTAACTTACCATTTAGTGGCATAGTCGCTTGCGTTTAGAGCCTTAATTGCCAGATAATAGCAGCGATAAGTTTGCACAGTACAGGTAGGAGGTAACACAGGTAAATTTGTACTTGTGTTTTTTTTTCTCGTAGCGGTTCAGAGTTCCTCCCTTTCGCGTTTCTTCTTACTAGTTCTCTAAGCATACTTCATCTTATTCTTTAACAATGGCAGAGAGGATAAAGATGAGGTCCATCTTGAGGCTGGAAGCGAAAGAGGCAGGATTAGATGCAGAAGCTGCAAACGCGTTTATTAACCAGGAATTGGAAATATATGACGCGGAGCAACAGAGAGCCGAAACTGAGAGGAAGGCGGAGCAACAGAGAGCAGAAGCTGAGAGGAAGGAAGAGAAAGAAAGAACAGAGAGGAGAGAAGCCCAGGAGAGGGCAGATAAGAAAGAAGCGGAAGAACGTCTTTTGGAACAGAAGAAAATTGAAGCAGAGATGGAAACTAGCAGAGAGAGAGAGAGAGACAAGGAAAGACAGCATGAACTGGCGCTTAAGGCTCTAGAGAGTCGGGGCGCCTCTACTTCGACTAACGGAGAGCCGTCTTCGCCCCAGTCTCAATCAATGGACCTCTCCAGTACTCAATCTGCCCAATTAACTGCTATGTCGTTTTCTTTAGAATCTTTTCCTAGCCCTAACGAAAAAATTGACAGCTACCTAGAAAAATTCGAGAGACTCGCGAATCTTTATGGGTTAGAGAGTACCCGCTGGGCGCTCAAACTTTCAACGTCACTGAAAGGCAATGCTTATGACGTGTACACAAAGCTGGGACCGAATCAACATGATTACGACATGTTGAAAAAGGCCTTACTACAGCAGTTTGAGATGACTGCCCGAAAGTTTCTGCAGTTGTTCAGAAACAGCCAAAAAAGAGAGCACGGAAACATTTCCCCAGTTCTCTTCACGTCTCACGGGTTATCTGACAAAGTGCATTGAATTATCTGACCTACCTCTTTCATATGAGGGACTCCTCGAACTTGTTCTTGTGGAGCAGATAAAATCCACTTTGTCGAATGAAACTCGTAGATTTTTGGCGGAACAGGGGGCAGTCAGGCTTGAAGACATACTCAATAAAGCCGAACGCTATAGCAATGCAATGGCCGAACTTCCCAGCACTAAACGTAAACGCACCGATGAGCCATCTCGAAAACAGAATCTAGAGCAGGCATCCTATTCTTCCACTTCCTCTCAACATTATAACCAACGAGATAACAATACCCAGAAACCTCCCCAGGAAAAATCGAAATTCTACAAAACCCGATACCCCCCCAACAAAAATTCTGATCAACCCAACAAGCCTACGTGGCAGCGCGGCCACCAAGGTCAAGAAAAAGGGAAGACCCCTACACCAGGAACGTCTGATCAGGGCAAACAAACCGGTGCAAACCGCATTGGATGTTTGCATACAGCCTCGAAAAGGTAGAGTCAATGTCAGTGATTCTCAACCTGAGGGGGACCGACCCTCAACTCGAGGAACTGTAATTTTGAACGGTACCTCCACTACTTGTCTTTTTGACACTGGATTAAGTTTTGATTGTATTGTCGCTAGGCACCTAGTCAAACCAGGTCAGGAGACAGAGGAAACCGTCAAACTTAGTGGAGTTTTCAGGAGTGATGCACCCAGGACGCTTCCTATCGCACTGGTAGAAATACACTCTGACTTTGTCAGAGGAGTTATTAAAGCGGCCATAATGGATGATCCGATCTACCCAGTTATCCTGGGATGTAGATATGTGTTCATTGGGAGACCTAAGGAGCCGATTGTGGCAGCGGTAACCACAAGAGGGCAAGCCAAGAAGGAGAGGGAGCCTGCGCCAAACTTGTTGCCGAATGAACTGAAGGAGGCGCAACAAAAGGACCCTACTCTGGCGCCCTGCTTAAAAAAACTGCCCATGGCTAAGGACCCCAGACACAACGGAGACATCTTTTCTAAGGATGGTGTATTGTATCGTAGAACGGGCAACCCGGACACGGGGAATAACCAGCTCCTAGTACCGACGCAGTACAGAAACCAGATCTTAGAAATGGGGCACTCTCTTCCCTTTAGCGGACACATGGGACAAAACGCCACTATTCAGCGAATAAAAAACCACTATTGGTGGCCAGGAATGAACTCTGACATTGTCAGGTACGTGAAATCCTGCGCCCAGTGCCAACGGGTAGCACCCAAGCACTTGACACCCCCAGTACCTATGGGGCAAATGCCAATAGTAGGGACTCCATTTGAACGGGTTGCTGTCGACATTATTGGTCCTCTGGAAAAGACCAAAAGAAGGAACAGGTTCATCCTGACCTTAGTTGACACTTGCACTATGTGGGCCGAAGCCGTACCGCTACCATGCACTAATTCCAAGCATGTCGCAGAAGCCCTTGTGCAAATTTTTTACACGGTTGGGATTCCCTCAACAAGTTTTGACGGACAATGGATCCCAATTCCGTAGCCTGTTAATGGAGGAGATCTTTAAGATCTTGAGGGCCAAACATATCCACACAAGTCCCTACCATCCGGCCGGAAATGGGCTCGTGGAACGTTTTAACGGTACCCTCACCATGATGTTACGTAAGCTGGGTCAGGAGAAACCGGAAGACTGGGACCAATATATATCGGCTGCCTTATTCGCCTACCGAGAGGTACCCCAAGCGTCTACGGGTTTTGCGCCAGCTACACTTTTATTTGGCAGACCTATTAAGGGGCCACTAGAAGCCTTACTTCGGTCCCTGACAGACCAGAAGGCTGACGAGACAGTCGTCTCTGCAAGCAAGTATGTATCTGAGCTTAAGGAAAGGCTAAAGCTAGGATGGGATCTAGCTACTACCAACCTTAAGAAAGCCCGCGCTAAAATTACTAAAAGATACAACAAAGCTGCAAAAGAGAGAGAACTACAACCAGGGGAGAAAGTCCTATTGCTACTTCCAACCGGAAGCAATAAACTTCGCATCGGATGGCAAGGACCGTTTACCGTCAACAGTACAGTGCAGTTTTAACGGATGTACCTGGTCGAACAAATCTCATTGAATTTGATATGAAATTAACAAACGAGACCCCTGTTCAAACCAGAGTTTACCCCATCCCGTACGCTAAAGCTGATGCACTTCGCGGAGAAATAGACAAGCTGCGTCAGGCAGGAATTATCAGTGAGTCTACATCTCCTTACAGCTCGAGCGTAGTGCTGTTGCAGAAGCCCAATAAGGAAGTTCGGCTGTGCATTGATTACAGGTTGCTAAACGCTGTAACGGAATTCCAGCCCGAACCTCTCCAAACTGTTTCTGAGTTGTTCACCAAGCTCAGCAAAGCTAAGATCTTCTCCAAGATTGACCTCAGTAAAGGTTATTATCAAATACCAGTCAAGGAGGAAATTAAACCTTTGTTAGCTTTCAGCACTAGTGAAGGACATTACACATTTAACGTGATGCCGTTCGGTTTGCATAACGCACCAGGAGTGTTCACCAGGATGATGAGGAAGCTTCTAGAACCTTTGCAAAGTCCCCATATCCATAATTTCATGGATGACATCTTAATTGCATCGGAAACCTATGAAGAACATATTGCTACGGTTGCTATGCTCCTCAGGAGACTACAGGAAACGGGTCTCACAGCCAGACCTAGCAAATGTCTCATCGGGTTTGAACAGTTAGACTTCCTGGGGCACACTATTTCTCACGGATGCAGTTGGCCTATTAAGAAGAACGTGGAGAAAATAGTGGTAGCAAAAAGACCCCGAACGAAGAAAGACGTACGTTCCTTCATATCGCTATGTGCATACTATCAGAAGTACATCCAGAACTTCAACGGACTGACGGCACCTCTGACTGACCTCACAAAGAAAGGTTGTCCTGATAAGGTCATATGGGATCAAAAGTGCGAACACGCGTATAACACTTTGAAAGGACAGTTGTCTGCATACCCCATTTTGAGGTTGCCTGACCTCAAGAAACCTTTTGTACTGAGAGTCGACGCGTCAGGTCAGGGCATCGGGTCAACACTGCTTCAAGCCGATGACAGTGACCTGAACATGCTATTTCCAGTTGCCTATGGCAGTCGGAAATTAAATAAAGCGGAACGGAACTACAGCGTAGTTGAAAGGGAATGTCTTGCTCTGATTGACGGTATCAGACGCCATCATGAGTTTCTTTATGGTACATCGTTCACGGTGCAAACAGACCACGCTCCGTTAGCATTTCTTGGTGCCAATAAAGAATTTAACGCTAGGATCATGCGTTTAGCCCTCCTTCTAAGCGTCTATTCTTTCAAAGTGGAATATATTCCGGGAAGACAGAATGTCGGGGCTGATTTTCTGAGTAGAAACTGGTCTACAGAGGAAGAAGAGCAAACTGAAGATACCACTCATCCTAAAATCACCAATCAGGTCACCTCCATTGTCAAAAATGAAAACATGAAAAATGGTTTCATGTCTAAAAGTGGGGACGATTGTGACGTACGTCTAGTTTGACAAGCTAATTTTCCCTGATATGATGGATGATTTAAGGGACCCTTAGCTTTTCATAACATTAGAACCCCTGAACATTTGTTGTAACTTTTCGTTTGCCAGAACGCATTCCACCGGGACTCATGTAGGATACAGCGACGAGATCAAAGAGACAGACCGAGGGATCTTAGGGGAGACTATCGGCGCTATCAAAGACAGTAGTTTTCCCTGATACGAGACGCAGTTGCTTGCCGCTATTTCGCGTCTCGGTGTCAATCGAGGAACCGAGCGAACGGGGGAAAGCGAAACGGGCAGCAGCGAGCGGATACGAAGACCAGGGGGCGGCTTCATCTCTTGATTTGGCGGTCAGATCCCCAAAAGTTCGTGAGATCAAATAAGTTGTCAAGTTTATCATGTCCCACTCAACTTACATTTCATTTTAGCTAAATAGACCATGTAGAACTAGACACGTTATCACTCGCTGGCCAGACCTTTACAGAAGCACTAGCTTTATTGAAATCTTGTTATAGATTTTCCCCTGGATTTTATATATATTTGCAGTGATTTCTAATTCTGTGCAAAGCGGTAAAATATATTGTGTAAAGTGATCAGTGGTCTAGTCATTCTATTTAAAGGGATTCTGTGTTAATTTAAATCTATTTAATTAAACCATCTCAAGAGTTCCAGTTTTAAATATAATGATCTATCTATTATATTATTTCAAAAGATAATAGATGCTTAAATTAACTTTTAAAGTCGCGAAGGAATTTATAATTAATAAATTCAGTTAAGTCCTAGTTTTATAGATGTGGGTTTTTAACCACTAGAATTTGCGCAGTGTTTATTAAATACATAATTAAATACTCGAGTGTATTATAGGCTTAACGGGAAATTCATCGCGCTTTAGAAGGTTATTTGTTTTCGGTATATTACATGTCTTTTTTTTCTTTCATACAGAGTGATCGTAACCTGTGCGATCCCAGCATTAAGAAAGCAATAAAGAAATCAATCTAAGCAAAGCAAAGCATAAACAGTGTGTAGAGTTCCCCTGACGCAGAACTTGTTGAGACTGTGTAAATTTTTAATCTTTGAGGCGATTCTATGTTTGGAATTCCGCTATCTAACTTATAGCAAAGAAAGCACACCCAAAGACAAATTTAACGCACCATCAAACAACTTAAGTCGTAACGGGAAGAAGAACACTGGCCCGAGCTTTGTTAGTTTACTGACACAGAGAGATAATTCATAATTTCCTGAACAGTGATGTGACTAGTTTTCTCACTGGACTTAAACCATACCTCACGGATAAAGTGTACCAGCACGCGTAAGAATTTTATTATCCGCGGCATAGTCAAATAGACCACACCATCCTCACCCCGGTATCAGAGACCGTGCCCTCCCATAGAAACTGTTATTAAGAAAAGAGACACAACTACAGATTCATTTTCCAGCGATTACGGGATCCTTTTATGTGCTGACCGCCTACCCGATAATCTGGGGCTAGAACTTGAACAAACACTCATACATTTAGTTGAGGTGTAACTGCTGTTGTGTTATTCTATGGAGTGCAAGATTTTTTCACAATCGGTAAGTGAGAGCAAGATGAGTGAAGGCCTTTGCTAGCGCGAGTATGAATGACAGGAAATTAATTCTTTTGTGTGACCATTTTGTTAACTTGCTTACCTGGTAACATATATCTTTTCTGTATACCCTACATTGTTCCTTTAAGTGGGATAGTTGATAATTTGTTAACTCTGTTTAAAACCACCTCCTTTCCATTTGCGTAGTAAAGGGAAGAACAGCTGGGAAGAACAGGTTTTTTTTTCTATCACTTATACCTAACTTGGTAACACCTCTTTCAGAGTAATTAACTTTACTGTTAGGTTAACGTACCCGTGTTCCTGATATTATCTATCTCTGGACTGGGTTTGTCTTTGTCTAATGAGCGGGAAGGGCTTAGTCGATACCAATCTTCTTCACCCCCTCCCAAACTTGTTATTTGCATTTGTGTACTTATGATAATTTATGTAATATCTGATATTTTTAGTGATTGATGTTTAAAGTGAATAAAATCACCTAAACTCATTTAGTTCTGTGTGTTGGATATACCCAAAGCCCAACTTTTCCCCTATTCGTTTAATATAGTTTGTATCAACGTCGTGTGTGTGTTTGAAAACACCGAATCGGTGTGCGCGCAGATGCGAGTCTGGAAAACTGGCAAATAATTGTTTGACCAGGAGAGTGAAAGAGAAGATTGAGAGACACGATTTGTCGTAAATAAGTCTGTCTTTACTCTCCTCCAGCACGCTGTGAAGCAACTATTAAATCTCTACATTTTCTATCACTGAGCTTACCATCATCATTTTCCACTCTAAACCGGACCACTATTTCTACGACTCTTTTCTCTCAAAATAAATTTACGACAATCAACACGATTTATACCATAACTTCATCGATTTCACAAAAGCCTTCGATCGAGTCTCGCATGAAGGCTTATGGCAAATAATGAGAAAATTCAATTTTGATACCAACATCATAGATATCATTGAAGCACTATACAAGGATGCAAGCAGTGCTGTTTTTGCAAGCTATACAACTGTAGGAGTTCGCCAGGGATGTATCCTGTCCCCAGTGCTCTTTAATATATATCTAGAACATATTATGCAGCAGGCTCTCTACGATTATAAAACAACCATATCGATTGGAGGCCGACCTCTTTGCAATCTACGTTTTGCTGATGATATTGATCTTATAGCTGGAACAGAATCAGAACTTCAAGACTTTACCTCTAGACTGGAGAAAGTAACAAGAACGTATGGGATGGAAATTAATATAGAAAAAAGCAAGATATTGGTGAATAGCCATAAGAAACATGTTCCAACCAACATTACGTTAAATGGGAAAACGTTAGAAGAAGTTAACACCTTTAAATATCTCGGGTCCACTATATGTAGTGATGGAAGATCAAGTATAGAAATCAAGACAAGACTTGAGATGGCCTCAGCTGCCATGACAAGGCTGAATGTGATCTGGAAAAGTAACATCAGTTTTCCTGTGAAGATCAAATTATACAAATCACTTGTATTATCTATTCTCTTGTATGGGTGTGAGGGCTGAACACTCACTGCAGATACGGAGCGAAGGATTCCGGCTTTCGAGTATAAATGTTATAGAAGAATTTTGCACATTTGCTATAAAGAGCACAAAACAAATGTCTATGTTAGAGAGAAAATAAACACCTATGCAGGCCACCAAGAACCACTTTGTCAGTCGTAAAACGTCGAAAGCTTGCCTGGTTTGGGCATGTAACTCGTCATGACTCCCTTTCGAAAACGATCCTCCAGAGAATAGTCGAAGGTAAACGGAGAAGAGGAAGGCAAAGAAAATCCTGGACTGATAACATCAAAGAATGGGCAGTACACGATTTTTCCACATTTGTAAGCATTGCTGAGGATAGAGAGCAGTGGAGGACCCTGCTGATGATTCCACCATGGCACCCCTACGACCCATGACGGGTAACGGGTTGAGATGATGATGATGTTGTAAAGTTTAAGTGATAATAAACCAAACAAAAACTTAATTTAGCGTGTTAATCAGACCCATATCCCTTTACCATAGTTTTTTCACGTTTGTGTGTCTTGTTGTCACATAACTGTGTGTGTGTGTAGATAACGTATAATTAACATTATAGGGAAGTGTGACAGATCGTCTTCTTCTAAAGATAGTCATATAGATATTCTGGACTAGAGAAACCACTCATTCCAGAGACGGACCTTCACCTTAATCTATTTCACTCGTGGAATCAATTCTAACACCTTTTCTTTCTCATATACCCCACCTTCTGCTCTACTCAGACGGGACCAAATAAATCTCTATACCTTTCTAAAAAATGTACGACAATGTAAGCACGCAGGGCACACCATAATTATCTTCCCGTCATGTTTTGGCGTATTACTTACTCGTGTGAAAGATTAGCTTTTACTTAACTTCCGTGTAGATCCAGGGATGTCCGAGAAGACAAAGATAGAATAGGACTACTACTAAGTTATGCATGTCGTAAGAGGCGAATAATGTGAGGTTGTACATCCAGCTTGCAACCTCATTTTGTAAAACGAATTCCTACAGAAACCAAGAACTGCACGAGCATGTCCTTTGCTGTAAGCTTCCCTTTGGGGGTCGTGTGTAGGAGTGGGTTTCGTGCTTCACGAGAATCAAAAAGCCTGAGATGATTACAATGATGATGATTATGAGGATGATATGTATAACTGCCAGTCTCGGGTATCTAGGCAGATATTCATTTCAACCAAAACTACATTTACTTTGTGTGTGGACGAGTTTTCTCTAATGTGTTGTCTCAACAAACGCTTCAGTTATCAGAAAAACATCTAGACAAACATGGCGTGTTCAGCTTCAGAGCTTTTTCGTACCGGCAACACTACACGGGTGAGTGGCATACAATGTCAATCTATGAACAATTACATCAGAAAAATAGAAGTCAACTCGTGTGTAAGCAGAGTTACTCATGCGGTATACTAGAGCGTGTCGGCTTTAACGCTATTGTTTTTGTCTTCGATTCTTTTTAATAACCAAGGTTATAAAAGCAAGAGAATCAGCGCCATGTATTTTTGTTTGTTTGTTGCGTTTCAAATCTTTGACGCTCATTAAACTCTTATGTTCCACTCGTTTTCTTTCTTCGTTTTCTTCTTCTTTGGTCCTTGGTTGCTGACTGAAAAAGCAATCAGTGGCCATCACTCGTCTAACAGAGCTGAAACTTCGAATGCACCTCTCTCTCTCTCTCTCTCTCTCTCCCTTCCTCCCTCTCTGCCTTGGGACATTTTAATCTTTCAAGACTTTACCGGCATAGATCCAGCGAATTTTATTTTCTTCTTCTTCATACACTCTCATACGTCAAATTGAATATGTTAATAGAAAACAGTGATCAGCTTGACACTGTTGGCATCTCCGAAGACTTTTTCCAGGTATAGTATTGGCGGTGGCCATATGTGCGTTGTCTGTTCCTCATATGTTGGGCACCTTTGAAGTAAATGTTCAGCAATCTTTTTATTGGTGTCACAGTTACACTCATTGGCAGTTCATTTCTTTAACTTGTTGAATAGACGGTGTCCCAATCTGCTGTGGCCTGTGTGAAGTCTGAAGATTACCACTTGTTCACTTCTACTAAACTGGCTATATGCATCGTTTTTTGTTGGCCTGGATGCTCTGTTTCCCACTTGCTCCTGGATCTGCTCTTAATAAGACTCATTCGCCTCTTCGCAAATTATATTTGTATCAAGTTGAGGTAGATTTCCACCTTTCTTTGCCAGAATGTCACCCTCTTCATTTCTAGGGATGTTGCAGTGGGATGGGATCCTCTGTATCTCAACTCTTTTGAACTGCTGACATAATTTATGGTGTTACTCTTGTGGAGTGTTAATATTATCTAATATTTTATCTAATAATGAACACAATATAAAGTGTAGAGGAAATAACGTCCCTGAAATAGGATTTTGAAGTAAGGGAAATAATTAACAGCGAATATTGATAAAGGTTTGTATTTAAAGGGGACGTCTTCAGATAATAATTAGTAAAAGGTTAACTAAATTAATGTGTATCTTTGGTTAGTTAAACCAACAAGTATTTTAGTTTTAAATACATGCCTAGTAGTGATAAATTTTCTTACAAGAGTTGCTTATTTGTTTAAATTGGCAAAGCATACTTTATTTTTATTAAATGTAATTTAAAAAGAAATATTCCAGAGATTGTACTGCAGAATAAAAGTAAGTAGTAAGTTATCCTTAATCATAAAACAAAAATTATTTAGTCATTTCGTTTTTTCTCTCTCTCACACAGACACACACTTTTTTGTGAGAAAGATATGATAAATTAATGAGGTACCCATTTACAGATGAGTACATTTGGGAGTCCCAACGGGCTGATCACCCGTTTGCCAGTCACTTTGATTACGGAAACAACAGCAAACGGATTGATTTGTCGTTGCCCTAAAGACGCCATTAGGCGTGATGGGAACAACGGCAGAGAAAATCTATTCGCTGTTGCCCTTAAGACGCCACTAGGCGTAATGGCCACTGACTGCTTTGCCGGTCGTTGGCTAAGGACGGAAGAAGAAGAACATTTGGGAGTGATTTACCAGGTTTCGAACCCAGTAACTTTGGCTCGAGAAGTAAGCGCTCTAACCGTCTTCCAAATGGGCGTTCGCGTCGTCATAAGGCATAAATGAAATACGTCACCAAAACATACATACATACATACGTCACGAGCGGCACCAAAGGAAGAATACATGAAAAGTGAAGTAATTATGTTGGCTGACAACACCTGAATCTCCCAGATGGTTAAATATTAATTTACGAGTTTATTAAGGGTTTTGGAACTGTAGTTTTCAACATGAATGTCTCGTTGGCGCTCACTTGTATTTGGTTCTTATGATAAAACCACAACTTCCTTGAAGCTGCGTCAATAAACTTCTCAGGTTGAATGAATTTTCATTTAGCACGTGCAAGGTAAAAACCTGAAATTTAAACGTTTCAACTTTGTGCTGGTGTTTTAAAGAAAAAGAATGTCTTTCTTATTTGGCAGGTCTTTTCATCTCCACAGAGATGGAACTGAATCAGTTGACACACAAAACGCAATAATAATAAAATTAATAATAACTAGCAACAACCCGTCAAAATTGACAGGTTTTTAATTGCAGCCATCTTATCATTTTGATCCATAATAATAAGTCTGCAATACTTTAAATTAAAATTTTGTCTTGAAGAAACAATCAAAAACTTACATTTTAAGGTTATTTTAAAGAAAATGATGAGTTAAATCCGTTTCCCGAATGAAACTGGACAGAAGAGTATCTTGATTGTTGATTTAATCTGCATCTCCGCACCTTCCTGTCTCCAGTTCATGTACTGTTTATCAATTGTGTTGTTGGCTTCTTTCCATAATCAAACTGTTCATGCACACCGTCATTTGCGCACTTTTCTATTTTTGGGAGAGTATATTTAAGGGTTGGGGCACTGTACGAAGGATGGCCACCGACCGAGCAAAGTGGAATAAATCTGTTGTTGCCCTGCGCAAATGACGGTGTGCATGATGTGACCGACCGACGTACTTACGGCGGGAATTATGGTATTGGATAATAGGTGCATCAGTCATTCATTTTATTCATCACCTTTCAACTCCACAAGGAGCACAGGCCTTCAGCAAACTAATGCCAAATCTTCTTGTCACGTGTCATCAGTTCAAGGTCTTTCCATGTCTTCTTGTCACGTGTCATCAGTTCAAGGTCTTTCCATGTCTTCTTGTCACGTGTCATCAGTTCAAGGTCTTTCCATGTCTTCTTGTCACGTGTCATCAGTTCAAGGTCTTTCCATGTCTTCTTGTCACGTGTCATCAGTTCAAGGTCTTTCCATGTCTTCTTGTCACGTGTCATCAGTTCAAGGTCGTTCCATGTCTTCTTGATGCCCTTTATGCTTGTCTGGAGCTGTCTTGTCCACGTATTCCTCTATCTCTCTTACTCTGGGGATTACAGAACAAGGACTGCCTGGTAATGCTATCAACATGTCTCCTCAATCTGTGTCCTATCTATCTCCAACGTCTTCTTCAGATTTCTTGTTCCATTGGTGCTTGTCTGGTTCTTGTCTGGTTCTTGTCTGGCTCTTGTCTGGTTCTTGTCGTCAGTTCCACATTAGTCGCTTTGTCATACGACTTGAATCCTTCTATTCTACACAATAATAGGTCCAGATAGTATCTAATTCTTGTCAAAATACACCTTCACCCTTCTAGCTCCCATTGAAGCACAAGTGTTTAACTTAATCATTAACCGCCATCTTACCAGTGCCATCCATCAAATTCTTCTCATGTTTTCTTTATCCCTGTTATGTCTACGATTCCCAATCTGCATGCGTGTTTAGGTTGACCTAATTTTTCTCTTACTTTGTGGATTCAAAGCAAGGACTATAGTGTAATGCTATCAGCAGGTCTCCACAGTGTGTGGCATATTCAATGCTAGCATTCATTTTTTACATCTTGTTCCCATCACATTTATTGGTACTTGTCATCAGTTCAACATTGGTGATCTTATTATACCGCTTTAATTCTTCTTCTTTTTCTTCTTCTTCGTTTTCTTCTTACTTCTTCTTCTTCTGCTTCCTCTTATTTCCTTTTTTTCTTATGAAGCATGAAGCACCACTGCAGCAGATTCCCGTGCAGGAATTTGGTTGTAAGGACCATCTTCATGGCACACGGACAATTCCATCAGTGCTTCCATCTCCTCCCTTAGATTACACAAGGAAGATATCAGCACAGTGCACATACTCCGTAGCACCAGCGAAGATCCCAGTGTGTGTATGCATGAATCACTCATTCTATAAATATTTTTGTAGTGGGTATGTTGTCCTTATTTGTGCAAATTTTGCCAGGGCAGCGACCGTATGGCCAACTCTTTACGATTTCCAACTGTCGAGGGATTTTTAACGTGCGCAACTTCCACACGAGACCTCCTACTTTTTCGCCCTTATCCGATCTCATTAACCAGGAGATAGGGGGGAGTATGATATTATTAGGAACCAATGGTTCTGAAAAAATTCCCATCAAGAATATTCCCTGTACTGGGAACCGAACCCGGTACCTTTAGAATTAAAGGCGGATGCCATACCTCTTAGGCACTCCGAACCCCCCCCCCCCCCTTTTTTTTTTCTCCAGGAAGCTTGCATAAAATAACACGAATGTGCTATAGCATCATTACTTTATGTAGCAATTAATTTTAATTGATGAGGCTGCCGGCCCCAGGTACAAACTGATAAAATTTGCCTTGTGAGCAGTTGGTCAACCACTTAATCCTTCTATTTAACTATATTCTGCCACATGTAGTGTCCTGGGGATTCAGATGAGATTCAGAAAGAATAGGAATATAAACCCTCAGGTATGTCGTTCAAGGCAATTGATATGAGGTTGTGAATGGGGTTGGCAACCTCATCCATACTACTACATAAACTACTTTCAATAATTTATACTTTGGCGTTGGCGTCCTCAAAGAGGCCAACTACAGCGGTGGGTCCATGCTCCTTACGAAATAACAATTGCAAGTAGGAATTGAGTTTTTTTGTCACCCTGCATGTGGTAGCATGGTGAAGCCCTAAAAAGGACTTGCCCTGACTAGGACCGGTAGCTATGTAAACTCCACGAGTATTCATCAGCTCTGAAAATAAGATGTCCCTTTTATCTTTTAAAGTAAAAGGCTTGTATGAGAGCACGTGTTTGTTTCAGCTCACGTGATACCGCATGACAGCGCGCTTGTTTCCGCTTATATGACACTCGGTATGACAGCGCATCTGCTGCAGCTCATATGACCTTGGCATGACAGCACGCGCCTGTCTCACTTTATGAAACCATAGGTGTGACGGCGTGCGCCTGTTGCAGCTTCTAAGTCTTTTCTGTGACAGCACGCGCCTGTTTCAAATTCTAAGACACTGATGCAAAAGCCATTGCCTGAGAGGCTTGGCCTTTTTATTTTTGTCCTCTTGTGATTTCTAGGCGCGTGACAAGTGAGCCCGTAAAATATGCTGTTTTAACTTGACGAAACAATATCTTAACTCTCAGTCGGCGGGTATATGTGTCTGACAGATGAAGGGAAAAGTAGAGAGGGATACAACGAAGCAGAAAAAAGACACATAGAAAAAACAGAGGAAGGAAAAGGCAGACATTTCATATTTTCTCTTGTCTGTTCACTTATCATCACCACCCTTTAGCTCCCCAAGGAGCATGAGCCTTCAACAAACTTATTCGTAGTCTCCCCTTTCCCGTGCCATAAGTCCACTGTCTCTCCATGTCTTCTCCATCATTATTATGTTTGTCTCCCCTTTCCCGTGCCAAAAGTCCACTGTCTCTCCATGTCTTCTCCATCATTATTATGTTTGTCTCCCCTTTCCCGTGCCATAAGTCCACTGTCTCTCCATGTCTTCTCCATCATTATTATGTTTGTCTCCCCTTTCACGTGCCATAAGTCTATGGTCTCTCCATGTCTTCTCCATCCCTGTTATGTTTGTCTCCCTTCCCATGCCATAAGCCCACCGTCTCTCCATGTCTTCTTCATCCCTATTATGTGTGTCTCCAGATTTGTTCTCCATGTCTTCTTTGGTCTCTCTCTACCTCCCTTAACCTTGGGAATTCCAGAACAAGGACTCCCTTGTAATGCTATCAGCATGTTTCTTTAATGTCTGCTCACTCAACATAATTGAGGTGGGGTTGAGCGAAAATAGATGGTGTACGTGCTAATGGCGTAAAGTACACCGAATAGAAATCTTCTTCTTCCTCGTTCGTCCTGAAAAGGGCGTTGGTTGTGTTGTGTCCGTTTACAGCGGAGCTGCGATATTTGCGCCTTACGGGAATAGAAATGATTTACGTTACGACTGCAGGGTCTTTGCCAAGGACAAACGGATAAAAGCAGTACAGCAAAGAAAGTTACAACAAAGCGAAATGCATTAAAAAAAACTAATTGATAAAAGATAAAAAAGTAGTCACATACCAGATACTGATGTAGGGTAGTGAAGTGTTAGAGACGTCGCTGTACTAGGTCTATCATCTAGAGGAGGCGATGACCTGTTCCATTTCTCGCTGCCTTTTACTTCCCTAACTCATGAGCAGAGTCAAGTACCTATTTACAGCTGGGCAGTCTGGAGCATGACGCTGCCGTGTTTCGTACCCGTACCTTTGCCACGAGAGGCCATAGCTGTAACCACTCTGCCGATTGGACGCTCAAAATTATGTATGTCACATTCTATAAAAACTGTAGTGGAGTTATTTCCACCCTATTTTACATTGTTTCAGTTATTATATGAAAGTTCGCTGTGTCAAAACATGTTACAGCAGCCATAAATAGAACGGATACAAATAGAAACATATCGTTTATTCGCTCTATAAACACAAACACAAGAAAAATGCAAAACACGCAGATACTCAGGAACATAAGGGAGGAATGGAATTTTTTTTCTGGTGTTTTTTATATTGTTCTCGCGTGTTCTAAGCGCAGATTCTAATTGTATTATTATTATTATTGTTATTATCATCATCATCATTGTTATTACCGCTGTTATTATTGTTATTGTTAATATTATTTCTTTGTGCTCGCACTAGCTTATTAACACGATAATCTAAGACAACGATCTATCACTTCATGCTGCCGAAACTGTACTTAAATATGGATAGCTTAGTGACACAGTTGAAGCCGTGGTAACGCAGAGGTTAGTGTACTGGCTTACTCGATCGGTGGTCCATGGTTTGATCCCCAGTTGAGGTGGGATTTTTTTTTTTTAGACCGCAAACGGCTCCCAGCCTCATGAATTGGGTACCAGAACAACTCTGGGAAGGTTAAGGCGGCCGGCGTGATGCTGATGGTCAAGAAAATATGGGCCTAACACCATATTCCTAATATGCCTCAATGGGCGTGTAACCGGATCCTTTACCTTTTAATGACATAGTCAGTTACGCAAAACCTCGAAGAAAGCTAGTCAGCTATCATTTATTCATGTATATGGTATAAGTAAAGTTATTAAACGGTTTTTCGATTATTACCAAGGATCAGAAGAAGACATAGATCGTGGAAAATATTGTTAGTATTATAAGGCGGTCCATGTTGGAATCCCCATGGTAAAAGCGGAAGAAAAGGGCAAGAACAAAAAAATACACAAAGAAATGAACTGGACACGAACATAAAATAAATACAGAAGACAAGTAAATGACTTTAACGCATGACACAGGACAAGAAAGTTTCGCATGAATTTGTGAAAGATATATGCTACTTATGCGCCTAAAGGTTAATCAATCAATCATTCATTCTTCTTCTTCTTCCTCGTTCGACCTGAAAAGGACGTTGGTTGCGTTGTGTTGCCGTTTACAGCGTAGCTGCGATATTTGCGCCTTTCGGTCCGACACATCCGACTTCCGCACGGCATTTTTTGGGACCGGGTTTGCCTTCCCTCTTCGATCCCTACTCTCTCGGCTAGACTGCAGTGATGCAGCCCGTTTCCAGGACCACCACTTGGAGGTGGAGTAGGGTCTTGGTCAGCCATGGTTCGCTGACCCTGACGCAAGCAGTCAAGCTATGAGTTGCTGTCTGCATTCATCTCTTTTGCTGCGTCTTCGGTCCCAGTCAATCAATCAAAATTAACCTCTAGCTCCCCAGGGAGAATAGTCCTTCTGCAAACATGTGCCAAACCCTCGTATCTCGTGACATCAACTCAAACTCTTGTCATGTGATGTCTCATCATGTTCATTTCTGCGACCAGTTCTTTTTTCCATACTTTGTTATTCTTAACCCGGCGATTCCAGAACAAGGACTGCCTTGTAATGATATAGGCTTGTCTGGTTCTTGTCATCAGTTCCACATTGGTGACCTTGTTGCACCATTTCAATTCTTCTACTCTGGCAAGCACCCATTTATGAAAGTCTGTAGCTTTCTGGTTGTTTTCTACGTTTCAGAGTGATACACAGACCAACTTTACATTTGAGTTGAAGATTCTGATTTTTGTGTTCGTCTTGATTTCTCTTGATCTCCACATATTTTCCAATGCAATAAAAGTTCCACTTGTCTAAATTTAGTGAATGAACAGAAATTAGTATTATAAAGACCCACATGGAACAGTCCCAAATACGATGGTTTGGCCATGTCTGCAGAATTGGAGAAGATCAGCTACGCTAACAAGACAGATATGGAAAAAACCAAGAGCCAGGGATTCAGACCCCCAGGACGACCCATAGTTTCCTGGGAGGACAACATTAGACAATCCCTGAAGGACCGAGGACTAGGTTGGAACCAGGTCAGGAGTAAGATAGCCGACAGGATAGCATGGCGCTCTCTCTTTCTCTCTCCATGGCAAACCTCCCTACCCCAAGGTAGAAGAGGAAAGATTAAGTAAGTAAGGAAAGAATAAGTAAGTAAGTAAGTGTTATAAAGAACACAGCAGTAATAATAACAGCCCTTTCAGTCATAACTAACTATGAGAATGCGCCCCTAAGGTGACAGCCCTCAGCTGCTTTTTATCCTCGTGTTCCTTTCGGCGTTTTCTTCCCTCTTCTGCTTGCCGTGAGAATTTCTCAAATCTGAAGTGACGCCGTAGAGAGCATCGCCGCATGGTGCGATCGGCAGTTTCATCCGTCCAGAGTACTGGATTCATGTCCAGTGCCCTCATGTCTCTCTTGCACACATCTTTAAACCTCAGCTGCTGTCGCCCAACTGTTCTTTGGGCTTGTAATAAACAAGTAAAGCCGCACACAAACTTGTTAAAGGGAACTCACTTTAAATATTGTTAACAAATGCACTAAGAACAGAAAATACATGTTCCATAGACCAAAAGTGGATGGCCAGTTATTTATAAATCAGTAAATAGTCATACAACTGCACAAAAACTATAAGGTTGTTAACGATATGACTTATTACATAGTGAAGACAACTGGTTATTCGGAACGGTTGTCATTTCTGCCCAGTAAATAGTCATACAACTGCACAAAAAGTATAAGGTTGTTAACGATATGACTTATTACATAGTGAAGACAACTGGTTATTCGGAACGGTTGTCATTTCTGCCCAGTAAAATTCAACTTTGAACAAAACATACGTTAATAGGTTTAAACAATGTAAAGCTCGTAAGAAAGTTCGTCATTACTAAAGGTGTGTTTAAAACAAAATACATGTCGATCTAGTTCTTTGAAGAACACACTGATTTAATCGGCACGTCATCTTTCACCATCCAACCCCCGCCCATTTAAATAAGAAAAACAGTCGATATTCACATTTCGTTATTTTCCTTACTTTAACACGCTTACTTTAATGGAGCTATTTCCGCCTTATTTTACATTGTTTTAGTTATTTTATGACATCCGCTGAATCAATACGGGTCAAAACTTGAAAGATTAAAAATGTCCCAAGGAAGGGAACTGCATGCAAAGCTTCAGCACTAGACAATGTGTGGAAACATAAGGTCTGAGCGTCAGAGATTTGACACACTGTAACGGTATTGCCTCCCCTGTTTTGCAGTAGTGGTCCAACAGTGGCCAAAACTCAAGAGTATCTATTATAGGCTTCAATGGAGTATATTTTTACACAAGATTACTCTTGGCAGAAATGTCGATAGAAGAGTAGTAAAGCTTCTATCACATGGGAGTCTTCATAAGATATTCAGATAAGCGAAAACAATGCTTGCTTTCGCTAAGCACGTTAATTCTATAATCTGTCGGCACTGTTATGAAGAATTTTGCAATGGTTTATTCTAGCTCGTTAAGCCCCCACCGCTGAGTTAATCAGTGGAATTTATTATTATTATTAATATATATATATATATATATATATATATATATATATATATATATATATATATATATATATATATATATATATATATATACATATATATCTATATATATCTCTATATATACATATATATATACATATACATATATATATATATATATATATATACATATATATATGTGTGTGTGTGTGTGTGTGTGTGTGTGTGTGTGTGTGTGTGTGTGTGTATAGCTCTGTTTAGAGTGTGGGTTTAGTAACTTTGACTGACACAAACATGTAATACAATTAAAAGAATTAAATCGAAATTAAATTTGTAACATTACAAATAACAAAATTTAATAATCACTTTAAGTTTTAACAGTTGGAAAATAAATTGAACAGTTATGTAAAAGTTTCATCCCTTGATTGGGATTTAACTGAGTAAAGGAGGTCACTTTTGGCAGCGGATATTTGCAATTAGCTGCCAATGGTAGTTTCTTCTCCTGCTGGGTCAGTTCCCTTCACTCTGCTCTCGCTCGTCTCTGGTCAAGGTTTAGGCGCTGCACGTTCCCAGAACATTCAAGAAGTAACGGCCAAGTTGGTTCTGCGTCTGTCTATAAGACCCTCTTATGATGGCGTCTTGCAAAACGTCAGTTCACTTCTACCTTCACTTGGTTCCAGAGATAGTACTTTTTGCTGGTATCACCAATAAGCCAATCCTGGCTACAGACGTGTTTGCTCAGATGAATAAAAGAGACGAACCATTCTCTTACACGCATTTAGGATGCTGTAATTCTACATAGATTCCCTTTCTGACTCCGTGTTTCTTCAGTTTCGTAGTCCCGGTGTTCCTTATTAAAATTTGAAAGCGATGTCCTGTGCTTTATAAGTCTTATCTGGTTCTCCAATAAAAGGTCCGGTAAACAAATAGGAACTATGAATCGAGTTCTTCACTCTGGCGAAGGTCTGATGTTGTCTTGCCGAGCTTCAAATTCACGGAGAAATGAAACTGCAAAAATGTCAGCCTATATTCCCCTCCAAGTTTTTTATGAATCTAATAAGAAAGATCCAATCATTTGAAACAGGTCGAGTGTGGCACTTTCAAAATATTTCCTACACGGGAAATTTTTGCGAAAGGTCACGTCTCCCATATATGGTAATATGATGTCTTGCATACATTCTCATAAACACATGTGTAGACTCAAATTGTCTTTTAGAAGACTCTTATTGTCTTTTTATTGTGATGTAATACATCCATGATTACTTTCAACCAAGTGACCGGAAGCGATTATATCACTCTTGTCTGCCCGCAGGTGTCACACAGACGGTAATGTTGGTGTAGGAAGAATGACCCGGAAGCACTTATGTCATAAGTTCCGCCTCGTGCACGGGTTATCATGTGTTTCGCCAGACAAACAAATCTGTATTCTATTCAACACTCCTTTGATAAACACGCCTCGTCGCTTGAGAAGATGGTCAGACCGATATTGAGATAAAATACTGTCGCTGACCGTCTAATAACCTGGCGCAACTTATCACGTCTTCGTGAAGCGTGAATGCGACACAATAAGATAAGAATTACTCCCGTAGCAAATACTGCCATAGGGGAGTGGCGTGTTACAGACTTCACCATGCTCCGTCCAGCATAGAGCAAAAATAGTGAAAATACAAATGAAAAGGCATGATTTATGCCAAATAAAAGCGATGAGTGAGAAAACTGAAGACAAGGAAGTTGAGCACGTTAAAAATCCCACGGCAGTTGGAAATTGTAAAGAGTAGGCCATTAGGCCGCTGTAATGTCAAAATTTAAAAATTGGAAACCTACCCACCAAATATATTTATAGACTGTGTGATTCCTGTATACACGCATTGGGATTCTCGCTGGTGCTACTGAGTTCGTGCACTGTGTGATCCTCCTTGTGTGATCTAAGGGAGTAGATCGGGGCACTGATGGAGTTGTCCGTGTACAATGAAGATAGTCCTTTAAAAAACCAAACCATCAAAAACAGACATAGACAACAAAGCCAAACTAAACGCAAGAGAAGACTTTTGGCGCCACAGCTGAAGAATCCCATCCTGGGGGCTCGAAGTGTGAGGCATAACAATTCGTCCTTATTTCATTCATCACAACATTTCGCGCAGTCACCACAGAGATTATCGCTGTCATTTCCGCCATATTGTTTCTCCACCCTCGCGCATGTGCAGTAATAAATCTCTCCATTTCTCCTTAGCCGCAACGATGTGAGGACTCAAGTGATCCAGCAGACGACCGGTACTCACTTCAAGGTTCTCTCAAATA